>JAOWBP010002559.1:29720339-29737910 GCA_028571105.1 Tragopan temminckii | reverse complement strand
ATCAAGATCGTTAATAAAGATGTTAAATAGAAAAAAAAAAAAAAAAAAAGATAAATAATAGAAGATAAATAATAATAAAGATGTTAAATAGAATTCTTAAATCTGACTGATAACAGCAAGTGATAGTCTTGGAACAGTTAAACATTTTTGCCATCTAGAGAACTAGTCTTCACTGTTTCAGGGAAGAAAGGGAATAGCACTTCAGTGAGCAAATCTTTTCTCAGTCATAAATAATTTTGTTTTAAACCAACAACAAAACAGAAGTCATAAGGCAGAGTGGTCCATTTGTGACAATGAAAGGGTCATTTCAGCATTTCAGCACTTTACCCAAGAGTTTCTCTGCGATGTCTCTATGTCCTGCTGAGATCAATAACTGATAACAGAGTTAGCAATTGCACAGTCAGAATGGTTACGTTTCTCCACATGGGTCTTCTAGAAGAATGCAGAAAATTTTGTTGCTTTTTTCCCCCAGATCTGTTACAACTGCAGTTGGCACATGTTCAGTATACCTGGCCAACCTGTAAAATCTAAATAAGAGAGCTGGTGCATAACAGATCTTCCTGCTGATGCAAACCACTAGCCTTGGTAGACTCCATTCAGCCAGCTATTATTTTTGGATTTCATTATGCCTATGAGCTTGTAAACCTCCTCCGGTCTAGTTTTCATGCACTTTCCTCAGACTAGGGATAATCACTTTCATGATTGCTGTGGCACAGTTACTAGGCATGGGTTTTTTTTAGTCACCACTTTTTATCCACATGAGACAACACTAGTTTTGTTCTCCAGTGGTCAAGAGTATAAACCCTTGTGGGATTTTGTGTTCACCCTCTGAAGTAATACTGAAGCAAAAAAATAGATTTTTTTTCAGGGGGTTCCAAAAACAAATACACTTTTCATTCTCTAGCATGCAAAGCTATAGCAAATCCAGCTGTCTGGTTCTCCCATCTTGCTTGAGCTTCAAGAAGTGCCCTTCTTGAGGAACACAGGGCTCTCCCTTTTGCATACCTTCTTCCCTTTATCACTGCAACAGTCAGCTCTCCACCTGTTGTACTCTTCAGCCTCATTCCTTCTGCCTGAGCTGAGTTTCACCTAATCAGGGACCCTGTTCCCGTTCACTGCACAAGATTCATTTGTTTCAACAAGCCTGTAATCCACTCTTCCCTCCCAAGTCCATTCTGAGTACTTCTGACACTACAGTCTTGAAGACTCAGAGTTAGATTGTGCCCTTTTTTTTCTACAGTTCTGAGCAGTCTTGTCCTAAATCCAAGAGGAATTACTCATCTTTCCTCTTATATGTTCTTGTGTGTCCCCGAGTATGAATGCACAGCAGTGTGACAGCCAAACTCTACCTATCTGCAGATGTAATTAGCTACTTAGGGCAAACTAAAAGTCAGGTAATTATCCTCCACCACTCATATCTACACCTTAAATAACCAGGTCTTTACACAGAATTGCAAACAGTGAACTTCCTTCCATCACAAATATTCTTTGATCCATATGCAAGTACAGGTTCAACCTAAATTTTAATCTGTTTACTAAGGGAGTTGTTTACTACCATATAATAAACATTGTAATACCAGTATTTAACTAGTATTTTTGAATTCCTTTCATCTGATACCATAATCAAATCATGCAGTATAGATTTCCAATTACCTCCCTGGTTCATTATATTCACCTGTTTTTCCCTGGCAGACGTCTGCAGAGCCATCTGGAATGCATACCGTGGTCTTCTGAATACAGGCCTCAAAGTAAGGGAAAAGGAGGTATATAGCTGGAGGTAATAGGCACATTAAAAGCAGTATCAGACACTGATCTATGTAAGTGCTACCAAAAGCTCTGCAATGTGCTGCTGTTTTGAGGAACATAACCTCCAGCCCCAGGAAGATGGGTAAGTAATAACGAGTGCAACTGGCATCAGAGGAAGCTATGGGGATAAGACATAACTCTAAACAGGAACGTGGTTTAGTGGTAGGGACTTTCAATATCAAAACTGAAGTATTAAGGGGAAAAAACAGTAATTTCCTGTTTACAGTAAATTTCCTGCACTTAGTCTAAAATACAATTATTTTCTGTTTTTGATGTCATCTTACTGCCTCATGCAATATACAGCAGCCGTATCAACTTGAATTAGGTTTTTGATTCTAATGCAGATGTAAAATTTTGCTTAAACACTACAGCTGATGTTTGCATACATTGGATTTTGATTTTTTTTTAATCAAAAATGTCCACACGTAAAAATCAAAGACTGAGAAGTCACAAATGTGGTATTGGCTGTACAAGTATGAAGAGTAGATGACCAACTGTAAGCAATTATTTATTCACTTTGACTTTCACAAATTGTCCTTAGATAAGCACATGGAAGACGATACACAATATACAAATGTTAATCCAGCAGGAGTTGCATCCCAACATGAATTTTAATACATTTCCCAAAATCACCTCTTATAAAATATGCATGTGTAAACAGATGAGCCTTTTATGATGTCTTTAGAGAAAACACACTTCGAACATGCAGAGAAACAACTCTTAGTGCAGAGGAGCCCTACTTCCCCATTCCAGGGCCTGACCACAAATTTAGGAGTGTTAGTATAAAATGCTAATTTCAAGCATCATACCTGCACATATACCATGAGAGTTCACAGACAGGAGCGAACAACATGCATAAGAACTGCACTGAAGGAGGAAACCTTCCACTTAAGACCTTGAGCATACTGCAGCCATGACACCAGGACTTGTATATAACACGCCTGCAAGAGCCATATGGCAAGTACAAACTACCCACTAAAAAAGCGCTTGGGTGAAGAGGCTCAGAGAAGGACTCCACCTCCTTAAACTGCTGCTGAGAAAAGGAGCACTTATCCTCATAAAAGGCAGTGCATGGAGGGTTCAGCCAATGCCCATATAAAATGACCTAAACATCTGTGAAATACAACATTTATTCATCTTTATGAATTCTTCAAAGTTCCAGATAAGAGTCCCTCAATTTAAGGAAGAAAAGCTATTCCTAGTTTTCAACTCAAAATAAATGGTAACTGGAGCTAATGAGGAAACAGAGAAAAAAAGGAGTAGTACACTGCTCTGGCCAACATTGCTTGGGGTATCTTAAAGCTTGTGATGTGGGCATGTGGGCATTGCTGCAAGGATACAAAGTATCCTAACAAAAGGAAATAGATTTGAAGCATACAGAAGTCAGAAATGTGCATGTAATTGTTGGTATTCTGAAATGTATTTTGTTCCAATTAGTGACAATGTCAATATTTAGATTTCAGTTTAACCTTTAAGTAATAACCTAGGCCTGCACTGGCTGAATTGCTCTTCTGACACCTCACAAAAAGTCTGTAACTTGCCAGTAAACTTGGGAAGGAGGTGAGAGGAAAGATAAAGTAACAATGAAAAAGCTATTTAATGGGGTTGTCTTGACCTGTTTCTTAACAGATTTTGCCCGTTACAGAGTACTGTGCTCCTGGAAGATATGAACCTACCATCTGTGAATTTTACAGCCATACAGTAGTACTATTTTATGGATAATTATCTGATGCTATGCCTTTCTTGTAATTTCAATGCCACGATTACTACTGATGTTGATGCATGGTTTGGATACATGCCTGATGCTCCCCAGGGCGATATGAATCAGAACTGCCTCTGTCTGGCATGCTGGGTCCGGCATGTAACATAGCCATCATCAGTAAACAAGCAGCAATGCAGTGATTCTAAAAGCATGCTGCTATCCCTGGAAGTAAGAAAGCCTCCTGCTATGACAACTATAAAATGCCTTCTTAGTAAGAAGATCTAAAGCAAGAAGATCTCAAAGCAAGCAGCAAAGCATTGTGCCTGACTAGGATACAGTCATTAGGTTTTAATCTGATTTTGGTTGAGAGATTTTTGAAAGAGTATAAAGCTCAGAGTACTTTTCTGAAAAATCTTGTGTACATCATTAGATATCAATGGAAAGGAGCTCAACTACGTGGGATTTAGCATGAATAGCATTGCCACAATAAATCAGGTAAATCACAGCATCTGGAGTATTCTATGAAGACTGAAAATGAAATATGTCAGAAGATAAGGTTTCTCACCCTCAGTGCAAGTCTCCAGCAAGAGTGTCTCAAATGATTAAAAAAAAAGTTATTAAAAAAAAAAAAAAATTGAACTGGTTTTTAAATACACTGCAGCTCAAGCCTATTTATCCAAATGATTATTTCTGATGAAGTTGTGGAACAACTAATGTCCCTTCAAATTCTACAAAACAAATCTTACTTTGTTGAGATTTGAAGTCAAAATGACTGGTCTGGAGAGCTGGAATATGAAGATAGGCTGAAGGAACCAAACTTGTTCAGCCTGGAAAAGAGAAGACTGCTGGAAGACCTCATCACAGCCCTCCAGTAATTAAAGGGAGTTTATAAACATGAGGAAAATCAACTTTTTACACAGTGATAGGACAAGGTTGAAATGGTTTTAAACTAAAGGAGGAGAGATTTAGATTAGGTGTCAGGGGGAATTTTTTCACTGAGAGGGTGATGAGGTGCTGGAGCAGGTTGCCCAGAGAGGTTATGGATGCTCCTTCCCTGAAGGTGTTTAAGGCCAAGTTGGATGGGGGCCTGGACAATATGATCTAGAACTTGATCTAGCAGTTGGCAACCCTGTCTATGGCAGGGGGTTTGGAAATCTTGGAGTCCCTTTCAACCTTCCTAAGGTTGGAACCTAAGCCATTCTATGAATTGCTAAAATCAGATGAAGTCTATGTTAGGAGCACATTACCAGTACAGTAATCATAGCATACTGTTGAGACAAAGCATGTAAAGGACTATATCAGCAAAGGCGTGATTTGTACATTTATGAGAAAAATCATCACTTATTAGCAAAAAAGCAATATCAGTTAAATAACAGTTGTGCAAGACAACAGTATACGCTATATAGGTTTCTACTGATACAGCTTTGTTCAAAAGGGATACAAAAATATACTATAAGCTTGGACTATTATTTTTAATACAATTTCTGAACCAAGATATTCAGTATTTTGCTCAAAATATTCTTCTTTATTTTCTATCCCCAGTGAATAAAAAAACCTTCTCAATTAGACTTGCAAACTTAGGAAAACATGAAAGCTTTTTAGTATAACATCTGACTCAAAGTGTAGAGCATGGCAGCAATGTTGGGGCAAAGAAAATCTGAAGTAAAAGTATGCGAGCAAAGGACAGTTAAGAAACTTGATAGCCAGAAACTAGTACCAGTGGATGGCACTCATGAAATTTCTACTGAGTTATGAGTATCATACATTCCATGTAAATAAATATATTAATTTTAAAATTATTTTTCCCATGATTTTCACTATTATTTAGAAAATATAAAAGGGAAATAAATTCCCTTTAGACCTGCAGGATATACTGCTTTACATCAATTACATCATGTTTTCCTTTAATCATTTCTATTTCAGTAAAATCAGCATTTTGAAGTTCTAGAGTCAAACCCCTTTTATGAACACGCTTGCTTCTTAACATCATTGCTATTGATTATTTATGTCTAAAATAAAAAAAGCTGAAGAACCTTTGGTATTCGTCAGTCAGTAATGGTCACCCCTTATACAGGTGACCAACTGCACCACAGCTCCTCTCCCTCAGTCTCTACCTCTAGACGAAGCAGCATATGCAGTATCTTCCAACAGCACATACATGAGGGGACAGTGCTAGTGCTCCTTCTCCTACTGCTGCAATTGCATCCATCTTAGAGGCCTTAACAGGCAGCAAAGTCCACCCAGCATTAAGTGAGGCCTTTGGAGTTACCCCTAGGCAAATAGAGTGGTAACTCCAATTTAGCAAGGGGTGAAAAGCTACACACAACACTTCTAGGCAAGGAGGAAATTGATTGGTACTGATAAATTCAGCAGCCCAGGAACTCCAGAAAGACATGCAGAGGCCCTGGCTGCGAGTCAGCTGCGGAGGAGCCACACTGCAGTGTCACAGCCAGCTATGGACAGGTACATGAAATTAATTCATTCAACTGCTGCTCAGTTCCCCACAGTCCATTTAACTACTTCTGTGTAGAGGTAAGGGAATTTCACCTTTCATATAAATGCAGCTGGAAAGACTTTACACACAAATTATTCCCAGTTTACCACACATGCTCTAACTAGTGCAGCCTGATTAAATGGTACATGATACAGCATCTCAGACTACTCTGCGTCACAATCTGCAGTCTCCAATATGGCACAGACCCAACTTCAGTTACGAAACTGTAAGAGAATGTCCAATGCAATTACAACAGGAAAAGGTACCTTCTTTTATGAATCTCTTGTCACTCAACAAACAGAAAGCTTAGAAATGTGACAGATTGTGTGTCCCCCCTTCTTGTTGATTAAATTTTTTGCTTGGTATATCTGAGAAATTTATTTCCTATTTTCCATAAATAAAGGGCAAATCTCAGTTATATTGTCTGATTATACAGTATTGCAATACGTTTTTTTTTTGTTGTGGTTTGTTAGGTGGTTGATTTATTGGGGTGGAGAGGGGAGGGGTGATTGACAATACAAGACTGGCTTTATGCCTGAAGATGATGACAATTAGAAATTTTTACCTTCTTATTGCACTTGCATTACACAGAAATATGCTTTCCACTTTCATTATTTTATGCCTTAAGATCACAGTATTTTCTTTGTTTTCAAAATGGTGTATATATTTGTGTATACATATGCTGGTACATATGAACATGGAACTTCAAGGTAAAACATCTAATAATACATAGAGAATGAATCAAAGAATGGCTTGGATTGGAAGGGATCACTAAGATCATCCAGTTCCAACCCCTCTGCTATAGGCAGGGACACCTCCCTCTAGACCAGTTGCTCAAAGCCCCATCCATCCTGGCCTCGAATGGGCATTCACAACCTCGCTGGGCAACATTTTCCATTGTCTCACCATCCTCACAGAAAAGAATTTCCTCCTGATATCTAGACTAAATCTACCCTCTTCCAGCTTAAAACCATTTCCCCTTGTGCTGTCGCTACATGCCCTCATAAAAAGTCCCTCCTAAGCTTTCCTGTAGGCCCCCTCAGGTACTGGAAGACCACAGTAAGGTCTGCTCAGAGCCTTCCCTTCTCCAGGCTGAAGAGCCCCAGGTCTGTCCTCCTAGGGAAGGTGCTTCAGCCCTCTGATAATCTTCATGGCACTCTTCTGGACCTGCTCCTACAACACCATGTCCTTCTTGCATTTGGGGCTCCAGAACTGGAGCAAAAACAGACAAAAGTTTTACAGAATTTAATACAAGCCTTGTTTTCTGTAAACCAGTTTGAAGCAATAAACATTTTGCTAAATATTTGTGTTTTCACTGGAGCATTATTTCTCTTATAGTAAAAACAAATTAGCATAAGTAAAATAGCACTATCCATAGTCAATTTAAAGAAAAGGAATTTTGGCAATAAGTCAACAGTTTTTCCCATAGATAAGTCCAAAACTTAGTTATATTGCTGCATCTGAATGTGAAATATGAGTTGTATCACTTTTGTATTGTGTAGTCCTACGGCTGGGTGGGAGAATAAATAAGTGATTAAACAAACATTAAAGAGAAGCAAGTGAAACAGAGGTCTACTAAATCACCAGCTTCATTTTGTTACTGTTGTTAAGAAATGAGAGCACAATTTTGAAGTTTGCTCAATGAAACCTTTTTGGGAGGTGGGGGAAGGAACAGGAGAAGAATGAGTAACAAAACATTAACCAAAAGATTCATTTCCAGTAAACTCTGAGACTACATTACAATAAATCATTATGCTTGACGATTTCATTGTTTAATCTTCTGGTTGCCTAAGCAGATTCTAGCTCTAAATAAAAGCATCACTTGGAAATGAATTAAAAGTAATTTGTTTAGGAAGAAATCTAACATGAATTGTTTCCAGTTTTCCAGAAGCCACTTCTTTACCTTTCTTTTTGGACACACATACACTTAATTTGCTAACTATTTGCAAATAATCTGTTTTTGGGCAAAACTAGGTTTTACTATTAGTTGTCACTACAGACATGCAGATTTTCAAAGGAAATTTTTTTTTCTGTATTTCAACAGCATCACTATGCAAAAAAAAAAAGCCTTATATTACTTTAAAGAAAGGCTGCAGTCACCTCATACTCCTGAATGTAATGTGTGTGCTCATGACTCACAGTCGCTGTTTGGTTGCAGCTCATCAGTGCCAGCAGTCCTAATCTGCTCCCAGCCATTACGACCAGCAGCTCTGAAATATGAATTAGACCTACTTCAAGTTCTCCATGCAGGGAAAGAGCTTCTTGGGCCTTTTATTCCCTGTAGAGTACCCTGTGCAGAATAAATCAGCAATGTGAAAGAAAACAAAATCCTTCCCAGTAAAATTTGCAGATGACACAAAAGATAATAAAATAGTAACTACCAAGGAGCTGTCAGTTCTACAGATCGCATGGCAGCCTGGGCTCACCTGAATAAGATGCGTTTTAACACGTAAGAGCACGAAGCTGTCTGTCTAGTAACTAAGAACACTGATTCCAGATAAAGGCAAAATAATAACATAGAAAGGGGCACGTGGATGATGGTGAGTAACAAAATTAATATTAGCCTACAGTGTAAAGTCTTGGCTAGTGCAGTAGAAGCAATCCTTTGATGTACACAGAAGGAAACAGCAACAGGAAAGTCTTGTATAAATCGCCACTCATGCAAGAGACTGAGAATCTTTGTTTCAAACAGCAGGCAACAAAACGGTGCTGGTTTGTATCTGTGATCCTTGAGCTTTACCAGAGGAACATCTAATACATGATACCACTACTCAAACCAGAAAGACTGCAAACAGCTACAAGAGGTGTTCACACTCTGGAGAAACTGCCTCGCTAAGAACAAGAGTGGAAACCTCTGTCAAAGACAGGGATAAAAGGTCAACTTGATACTCTCTAGGGAGAACAGAGGAATGTCATGAGTATTAAAGGATTTTTAAACTTACTACTGCCAGATTTGGTGAAAATTCAACATAAAACAAAGTAGCAACACATAACAGAAATGATAACAGTAAATACGTTTCATCTAAGAAAAGCAGGATTTTTGTTTACCTGAAGTTCTTATGATCAGCATTTTCATTCTAATAAAAAAAAGGTTGCAGGTTTGTCTTTATATCTTATATTGCTCTTTCAAATCAAAAGCTGGCACTCTAACTTTCAAAAGCATACTTAAAATGCTCCATGATACCTTTGTTACTGCAACCCATGACTTTTATATGAGCTTTAAGGCAGATATTTGGCTCCTTATGCTTGGGAAAAAAATAAATTACTGTTTTTTGTTCAGTTGTTGAATGAATGCATAAATCACTGGTAAATGAAATGGACTTATCTTGCACACTGCTTTCCCACACAGTATTTTGGAATTACTAGGTATTAATGTTTCTTTATTTGTGCAAAGCAATGAGGTACTGAAAGAGCATGGGAAAATTCAAGCATTGCTGAGTGCAAAGAATAACTCAGTCACTGATAATTTGAATTGATCTTTCAATTTCTGAAAATGGTAGCATGACCCAAAAAAAAAGAAAAAAAAAAAAAGAATCACCAAGACTTTCATATCTGAAATAAAAATGAAATGCATGAACAATTTCTATAGACTATCAAAAAAGCGTGTATTAATAGGGAATCCAAAGGGTATCATCACGGGACCTGAAAACCCAAGTTGAACTGCATGCAAGAAAGCAAAAGGTAATTGCCTAATTGGTCAATTGACCAATACTAAATTCTCTTCAGGATTTAACCAAGAATAGATATTACAATCAGACGCTGCAAAGCTTAAATGAATCTTCAAAATTTGTATTGAACTATGAACCAAATAGGATTTTGTTAAACTGAATAATGTGGCCCTTTATTATTCAGTGGAAGAAAATTTTTAGGTAACACTTATACATATCATCTATTCACGAAACCTTCCATTAATCTCAGAGTAAAATTTAAAACCAGTGCAACATCTATGCCATAATATAAATACAAGTATGATAACATTTCTATTATTGAAAAATTATATTTTTGAGTGCTCCAATGCTTAAATGCTCCAATCAGCCAAGGATAAGATATTCAACTTAATGTTAGCCAGTGATCATTAATCACTTTAAAGTGGCACAGCTAATCTCATTTCTTATCCAGAGAAAGCCCACTCTCACATCTTAGATGCAAGATGATGTTGGCTCACTTTTCATTGTTTTAAATTCAGTTTAAGACTCCTGGTTTTTGCTGCAAAAGATATCTAGAAAGCTCAGCACAGATAATATGCAGATATGCATATTTGAGATATGCTTTGAGTGCAGAAACAGGTAATGGTAACAGGGATAAAGATCTGCTAGGGAGAGTCTCACACTGAGACTACAAGAACCAGATTTGTATTAATAGGCTTGTTACCTGTGGCTTATTTGGCAGTTGCTCATAAATAGTGAACTGGGTTATTAGCTTTCAATCAAATATAGCGTTAGGTCAAATTTATGGCAAGGAAATATGTAGACGCTTCTTCAAATATAGCCATCAAATTCAGATTGCAAGGAGAAAAATTAAGATGTAAAATGAGGAAACATTATCTTCTTACCTCTACAAAGGCAGATGAAATGAAAAAGCAAATTTTTCAGAATGAGTTTGAAGACTGTCCCCTACCAATTCCTTACTAGATTAACCCCTATACATGGCATGCTGAAGGGGAAAGAAGCTCGTATACCCTAATGCCCTACAGCATTAGCTTGAATGACAGTCTTGTTCTCTCACATGCTGCTTTTCTTTTTCCTGCAGCTAAAAGAATTGTTTCAAACTATCCCAATCCATCCAACATCATATAAACAAGAATAATGAAAAGTTTTATGCCTGAGTCAATTTATGTGCAGCACTACCTCTAAGGAATAGAAAGACATAAAAAGGTAGCGATCTCTCAGCCCTGCTCAACTTCTCTGTGCCATCCCAATCACCATACCAGCAAGACCAGCTGCAGAGGAGCCAGCAGGGAGTTTTAAGCCCACTCCCACAAATCCGTAGTTCTCCATTCAGAACTATTAGCTCTCCTCTGCTTTGTCTGCTCTCACCACTAAGGGTGGGATGACCATTGTAGACCACCTCGACAACCCAAAGAAATCCTTTAATCTTTCCTCACAAGAAACCCTGGGAGAGTTATTTGGCCCATTATGTCCTCTTCTGATGTGTATGCAGGGCCATGAGATTTCTTGGATATGCAAAACAATTGTTTTTGTTTTGTCCATTTGATAAATAAACCTTAATTTAAACCTTAGAGACAGACATGAATGGTTTAGCTTTATGCCTCCTTCTCTCAGTTGTACAAATATTTATATTCTTTGAGCTATCATACAGTCTTACGGAAGCTTATTTTAGTGTGGTAAGTGTGAATGTTCTGAGCATTCACAGGCTCAGTATGGTAATGCGTATATGACCAGCTACACCTTCCAGGACAAACTGCTTCACTTCTAACACTGAAATCAATAAGCCTTCTGTTCTATGATCATTGCAGAGAAATGAAAGGAAAAAGAGCTAATAAAGCCATAGCTGTATTTCTGGACTTAAGTAAGTGAAGTGTTTTCCTTGCATATTTATTCCATGCTCTTGATTTCAGAAGAAATACTTTACTGCAGAACTCTTTCCTGTTCTCTTTACTCCACCTGAAAACAGACATGAAACTTATGTCCTCTTAATATGGGCAGGAAAAAATGAAGAAATTATTCTTCCACCCTTGCTTTGGAGATAGCACACGAGCCATTAAACTGAGAGTTTCCCCTTCACAATCCAGATGATACTGTGAAGAACCACTTTATGAAAGGAATAACTTCTAGGGGAAGAAATAACTGAGATATCCACTGCTTGTACACAACCAAGACTCCCAAGACAGGCAAGAAAAAAATACCACTTTTCTTGACAAGACATTATTCCTTGTAATTCAGCAACAAATACAACTGGAGCACATGCAGGGAGCTGTGCCATCTCTGGAGATCTTCAACTCAGGCTTTGTTCACTATTTGACACTCCATAAAGGTGAACAAGAGTGCAAAACATAGGTGTCTGAGCAAACAAAAGAAAGAATTTTCAACCTGGGCAAGTGGGAAAAACCTTGGCAGCTTGCTTATAGTGAACTAGAAGTGAGAAGAAAATATTTCTTTTTATTGTTAGTTTTGTTTGACTCCACAAAAGAAGTCTTGAAATTCCTGGCTACAGCAATGGGGACGGGAAGGGAAAAAAAAAAGAAAAAAAGTGTTCAGAAGGTGATGGTCAGTCAAACTCCAGGTCAGTAACTGACAGGTCTCTGGTTTTACTTCCACAGCTCAAGATATACCACCTGTTTCAAAAAGCACAACAGTAAAATCTTTTTAGAACAATTATGTTGTGTCAGTCATTATCACTAACAAATGCAGAAACAAAATGTAATTGTTTTCAAGTTTCAGATCTTTTTTTAAGCATATTTACATGTTCAGTAACCTCAAATAACATAGGCCCACGGCAACTGAATTGATTGACAGTAGGTGGAAAAGTGTTCTGGGTGGGATATCTAGCGGCATTAATAAGACTTGAATGTAAGTGGATCATAAATTTCTATTGAAATTTATTTCAATATTTCAAAATTTATTTCATGATTTCTATTAAAATATTTAATATATATAAAACAGACAAAATATTATAATTGGCCCAACTCCCTTCTCTTTTTTTTCTTTCTTTGTTTTTCTTGTTTTTTGTTTTTTTAGGAGAATTAAAATGTATTGACTTAATATCTTAAGTTGGAAGGGACCCTATAAAGATCATCAAGTCCAACTCCATACTTCACCAAATGTTTTCTGAAAAAAGATTTCTGAGGTAGAAGGCCAGGACATAATCCTGCCAGATTATAATGGAAAGGATAAGAATATCTCAATTTCAATTGCTAAGTAGCTATAACAAAACAACCTTTAATTGGTAGATAGTTAAGCATAAATTCAGAGCAGGGGGGAAAAGCATTACACTTACAGCCATTTTCAATGGAATTGGGGAAAAAAAAAGTCAAGGGAAAGAAAGAACCTCAATCATAGAAAATAAAAAAAAAGAAAGTCCCGCTACTTAAAAACAAAACAAGCTTCTAGCAATTAAATATTCTCAGCATGTGCAAAGTGCACAGGCTCGAGTCTAGTAAATGGTCATAACGAGAGCATCTGAATTGTGAAAAGTGAAAATTAACTCAACTCTGAAAAACTTCAGAACATAAAAAGGACCTTCAAATATTTACGAAGGAACACAAACTACCAGTTACTACAGATATGACTACACTTCTGTCAGGTATGTGATTCTGTAGTTTCTAAATCTGGTATGGACAGCAATGGAGCACTAAATGACTACTGAACCCAGCTGCTGTGCCAACAGCCAGATACCCTAGTGGGATTTGCATACCACACAGCCTTCTGCTGTTTTGCAGTGCCTCCCACCATTAAGTGCCCCAAGCAACTAGTTTGAAGCTATTGCTAATGGCTACCAAAGTTGCAGTCCCTTCACCAGCAGTGTAGTTCATGTGCATGTTACTTCATATACAGTCATCTATTAGCGAGAGTTCATCCAGAAGGTTAAGCCTCAAAAATGCCATTAATACAGCTTGATTTTGTTATGGTCGTAATTTAGTGGGAAGTTTTTAACAGCTTGTTTTTAAAACTCATATCATTGAAAATATATCACCATGGGGTAAAGTACCAAAAACATCCACTGGGAGGAAGACAGAAAGAATGCCTCTGAGAACTTAAATAGCACTGAAGTACCACCAAGGGAACATTTCACTAATCAAAAAACCCACTCTCTGCTGTAGAAAGACAGGCATTAGTTTTCAGAACTTGCTTTCTACAAGTGAACTTGGCAATAAAACTTCAACCAATTCATAACATAAGCAATTTCAGGTAATGATAATACAGATGTCAGTTATAACGCTGCTTCATCACCTGTCTGATTTTTGGCCTTTTTTCTTGGCCAAATTTGCCTGTACAACTGTGTACCTATTTGTAATTGAACTTCTACCATCTTATTTTTGGTCAGCACTGATAGCTGTTTTGACTATACTGACTGTTAAGTCTATTTAATTTCAAACATTAAGATAATCAGCATCACTGTATTTAGCATTCATAAGAAACTGCCAATTTTCTTATTTCCACAGAGTTTCAAAATCTTTAAGCTACTCTAAAAACTGAGATAGTACACAACAAATATGCTTTAAACATTTAAACAAATGAATATATTTTCATGATTAGTGATGTTACAAGAGAATTAAAGCAACAAAAGTCAAGTTCTATGCTGACATTTACAATCACACTATATCTAAAATGCTTAAATCAGCCTGTACGCTGATTATACAGAGTGAGATGGAAAAACCAACAAAAAGTGGAAGAAATACTTAAAAATCAATACAAATCGTAAATAATATCTCAGATCAAAAGTAGCTATTCACAGGGGGTTTCTTTGTTCATTTGTTTTAAAGCCAAGCCAATGGCCAGATTTCTATTTTCGATCACCAAGTTAAATTAATGCTAGAATTATAATGATAAATCTATCTAGATTTCTCTTTTCTTCTTAGTTATGTAAACCAAAATGATGCTTTTCATCTACTCAAAACTACCAATTATTTCTTATATGGTGGTAGCTATTACTTAAAAACACATTTTAAAAAAAAATCACAAAAAACAAGCAACAAGTTATGGAATAAGAAGAATGGATGAAAGAATATGACCCAAAAATATAATGATGACAGCCTTGCCCAAGAAAGATTTTGTTACAGAATAAGTACAACTGATGTTTAGAAGCTAAGGATTTTTTTTTTTTTAAATGACATCTGTTATACACGAGACAGCAATAATACTGATACAGAAAATAAGAATATAATTGGAATATGAAAAATAAATGCTAAGTGACAGAAATCAGTTTGAAAATCCAGCAAGACTGCAGAAAGTTCATAATGCCTTTGCAATATATTAACACAAAATCATCTATAATATACCTGTCAAATATATACCTTTGAATTCTATTTAAAAATTCATTATTAAATGCTTACTACAATAAACTAGAACTTTACTGATAGATTGCAGCAGTAATATAAGTTAACCATGTTACAGTTGCCTGCCCACAGCAGCAGCAGTTTTGTCAGAAGCACTGGTAACAACCTTCAGTTGCACACAAAAGCAGGCTCTGTTAGGGCAATGGACAAAGGCAAATGACTGCAAAGCAAGAGGACTCAACTTCAATTTAACTGTCCTGTAAGGTACATACTAATTAGCTGCAAAGCTAAGAAATCCTAGCTAGCATGTTAAGTCTGCTACATGACAGTATAATTTGACTTCTTAAAGGATTATGCAAATTACAGCTCATCATTCCATTACACGACTGAAAAAAAAGTGACAGCTAATTTATACATAACACACCTTTCAAATCCCTAAGATGCAAACCACCTGTGCAATACATTTTGCCTAGATTTTCTAATGTATACATTTTTGTTTATTACACTGTACAAAAGCATACCTAAGAGATTTTGCAAAGTCATAGGGTCTTTTATTTGCTTTTTAGCTTTTAGAACACAATCCCAAAGAATTTAGCAACATATTTCTGTCCCTGCTTTAGAGAGTTTACATGTAAGCAGAGGTATAAGGTTTCAACGTATAATTTGTGAATAGCGGGAGAGCACGAGCACTAAATGCACGAGCTAGAGGCAAGACTCACACAGATTTCAACATACTTCTGGTAGGTAGATTCACAGTAGATTCCGTCATATCTGTAGATTTTCCTACATTCTGATTGGTTGGGCAGAGGATGCTGGACAGTTATTCTGTAGAGGCATCAAAAACAGATAGACATGACTAGAGATTCTCTACAGGTAACTGTAATGCAGCACAATCAGTATGTTGAAATTGATTTATTTATATATATATTTTTAAACATCTTTCTGTTCTCTTTAAATCAACTGCCTTGTGCACATAACATCCAGAGGTCCCACTTTTAGAAATTTGCACTGAGAGTAAACTAAACTTCAGTTTTCCACAAGAACAGTACTTTTTTCCCCCATCAAATAAAAGTGGTAAAGAATTTTATGAACCAAACTGATACTTCACATGGTTTGTGTAAAATATGGTACTTATAAAATTGGTTATTTATTGTTTACTATTGCAGTCCATCCTCAGGCAAGACATCCATTTATATCAGCTAGGAGTTTATCCAGACAAAGATCAAATAACCCTCCAATTTAAAACATCAGCAGCAATTCACACATTAGCAGAGTATGAGGATGTTGTGGCATTATGAGGACTGTGACTGAAGGTGCTCAGCACCATCTGAATAATGCCATATGTTCTCGGATCAACTGAAAAAAATGGAAGTGATTGGCAGCAATCAGGAGGTGCGCAGCATCTTGTAAAATCAGTCCCTAAAAGATTTGTCAATCATTCTATTATTCATCCCTCCCCAACTCCCTCCTAGTAGAAAATATAATTTGGCTATAAAAATTCAAAGTTATTTCTAAAATATACTTGGGAATTGCACACAAAACAGTACACACCAATTTCCTTTTTTTTTTTCCCCCTCCCTTCTTCTCTGGGATATAAAGATGTTTTATATGCTTATTTTTACCTCTCACAGATTAATATGTTTGTCTCTTTTAATATAATACTAGTTAAGCAAGCTAGGACATAAAATTTTGACATTTACATACTTTTCAAATGTTGAATTTTAGACTGAAAATATATTTTTAATAAATATTCTTGTCAGTATAGATTTGCTTTTATAACTAATAAGTCTACACTACTCTGAACTAGTCTTGTTTTTTAAAATCACATGTGTTTTAACAGTAATTTGATTAAGGAGGTATGAGGAGAAAAAAAAAAAAAGAAAAAAAAAAGTATAATACTCCAGCAAGAAGCTTTGCAATAAAGTGGAAAAATTCTACTTTGGTAACTGAGGGCCATCCATGATAAACTTGCACCAACACAGCAAGAGCACACCTCTCAATATGTGTACAGTCCTGGTTCCCTGGGTTCTGATTTAACATCAGTTACAGGCCCTGCATGAGCACTCCTCAGCACTGGTTTTGGTACATGTGCCTGATTTTCTTTCACTAGGACCCCGCATGCAGAAGGGAAGAGACAGCGATGTGGAGAAGATACCACCAAAAACTTCTCCAGATCACAGGGTATAGCTGAATTCTCCCATAAAGACATCACCAGAGAATTACTGTGATAGTCAGGGCTTTTAAATAAGATGCCTTAGTGCATACACAGTGCATGAGGAAAGTTGAGTATCCTAAAATGGGATTGACAATACGAGCACTATCTGTAGAAAGCTGTGCAAACTAGAGAAAAAGAAATGCGAACACCTCACTTGAGGTCACCCAGAAATGCCTATATCTAAGGGAATTCAAGCCTCAGAGTTTTCAGCACACAATTACAGTAGTTAACCCCTGCTCCATCCATAACACTTATCCCTCCACTCCTTTCATTTTTATTTTTTTTTCAACCAAGGCTATAATGGGTACCTGTATTTATACAGAGCTGGACAGCTAAAGCCTCAGCAAAGACATGGAAGAGCCAATCTCCCCCTTGCTTCTCAGAGAGTGGAGGTTCAA
>JAOWBP010002559.1:29667839-29715339 GCA_028571105.1 Tragopan temminckii | reverse complement strand
AATGTTAAATAATTCATTTAGTGTTTTTTAATTAGTGAACGTGTAAATTTTACATTAAGAGAAGAAATCCAAATTTCCATCCCGTACCCAAGACCTGAATGGTGTCAGCCAAGCAAATACAGCAAAAAAATAAACTCATGTATACATAAAGTTTCCAAACTGAAACTTGTCTACACTTTCTTTGCTTTGACTTCCTACTTTTCCCAACATCACTTCAGCTTTCCATGCATCCTTAAATTCTTCCCCACTTTATTCTCTTTCATTTTTGTGCATAGTGTTGAAACGAGGTCCTACCACCTTTCCCCCCCCCCTTTTACATGTACATCTATGAATAACTTTAAGTTGGCCTTAATTTTAAAAGAGGAAATTTGAATATATTTTAAAAATAAAACAGGGTGGATCTGCTACAAGATTCCAAGGACCGTAGACAATTAGAAATGTTGCAATCTCTCCCAAAGCATAATTAAGGTCAAGACTTCAAGTATATCGGCATAGGCAGAAATGAACAGGCAACAGCTCAGAGACACCACTGAAACACACCATAGATAAAATACTATTAGTATGGACCTTAATTTCTAGAAAGAAATATCCTTTATGGTCCATGTGCATGTTTGTCTACAGCCTGAACATCAAAGTACGTCCTACGTACGTATACCAATACTTATTGTAGTGTACAATATGACACATGAACAGAAAATTAACAACATTCTGGCCAACTTGCCTGCATGAGCCCCCTCCTGTTATAAAATTCAGGGTTGGTCTCTGTGTAGAAAACTTCTTTTAGTGAAATTGATGGTAATCTCACACAACTAGGTCTTAAAGATATTGCCAGGGCACTCACTTACATAAATTAAACTGAGTATGCAGCCTTTTCTTTCCCTCCCCACTGCACTAATACTACAAAAAGCAGAGCAGACTGCAGCAATTACACATTTGATTATGCTACTTGATAAGCAGATAACGTACGAACATCTTTAGAGACAGCTGTCCTAAGGTTAAGATTATTTTAGAAGTCCACCTTGTCAGTAGTTGGCTCTTATCTACCTTTCAGCATATAATTATATCACTGCACATTTATTTATTACTTTCTCTGAAATTTAGTATTGTAGAGAGAGAGAAAATACAGGAAAAATATAAAATATAGGAAAAAAATAGGAGACAAAATATAAATGAAGGAAGCTTAGCACTTGCTTATGAGTTAAGAAGTTGAACACTTCTGTAAGTCTTGACCAAGGTCCTTTACAACTGAAAACATCTGCAGCTGAGAAAAACTGAAGTCCAAGGTCACAAGGCAGGTCAGTACCGGACAGAATTGAAGCAAGGTCTTGAATCCCCAACTTCGATCCATCCTCCTCTGAAGTGGTGAATGCCCTCAATACTTCAACAGATATCAAATATTTACTGAGACTTTCTACATTTTTTTATATTAAAGATGTAGAGGGCAATGAAATTCAAGAATTAATCCTTTGGTGTTGGGAAAGAGTTTAAATACATTTTAGTAGTCCTAAATTATTAAGATTTACTTTCATTTTATATCCTCTTACTTCTCACACAGTAAAACAGGAGCATTCAGTATGTATTTTATACACCTTCCATTCCTCATCTATTTCTCTTAACACCCAATCTCTTCAGCTTCCTTGTGTTAAAGACATAATCCTTGTAGCTTCAGACTAGCTCTATTCTTGTTACATCCTTCTTTAGTAATCAGAACTGAATATATTAAAGTGATGTCATACTATCAATTTACATATCGCAATATATTTGCTGTAACATCCACACTACAGAATCATTAGGAGCATTTTCAATACCATTTTCTACCCCAACCCTCAATAACACTAAAGACTTTGTTGTTTAGTGTTGCATGCTAACACAAAGATTTTCCACTGAGTTGTCCTCTAGGTTATAGTTAATTTAGAACCCAGCAACGTGTATGAATAGTTCAAATCGTTTTTACCCCAACATGCACTACTTTTCATCTGTCAGCAATGAATCATTTGCTATTATGCTGCCTATTAGCTCAGTGAGGTGTCTCAGAAGTCTCTCAATTTCTTCTAATCTCTAGAAATCTATGCAGAAGTTATTCCTTCTTTTACAGTTCACAAGCATATAGAATTTTTTGAACAAACTTTCAGAACATTTCAGAAGCATTTAATGGAAAAAAAAATATATCATGCCCTCCCCTCCTCTAGCCTCCTACTCCCCTCAAAAAAAAAAAAATCTAATATTTGCTAAAATTTATCATTTTCCTATGATAAATTAGAAAACTACTCTTTTCAAGTACAGGAGTCACCCTTATTTCCTTTAAAAAATTAACCATTTTTATTTTCGTAAAGTATTATTACTTTACTAGAAACAGATTAAAAACACTTTGAAGTGAGTTTTAACCTCATACCAGTAACTAGAATAAGTAAAATGTTGTTGGGGTGTTTTAAGCTTTGTTTTTAAGTGCTTGAACCAACATTTTGCCATTCATGTGAAAGAACAGAATCAGAAGTAGAACAAGGCCTGTAAGACTAAATGCAATCTTCAGTCCAAAATGGGACAATAGGTTTCACTTCCCAACATCAGATTAAAGGAAAAAACCTGACTGCTGATGTTAATGGACCTGCTGAGTTCAAGTCCTCGGTGCACCATCTAGTAGTTTTTGATGGTGAATTCTGGATTCATGCAGTGGATAAAAATTTACCTTTCTGCTGACAGGACCCCCTAGGGCAACAAAGTGTAGAGAGAGATTGTGCTGAACTCTCTAGAACATAGGAGCAAACATTTCATCCTGATGCACGTAAGTATTAAAGTTCTGCAAACCTCTCAGACAGTGAGATTTCTCCAGCTCAGCAAAATAACATCTCAGAATCTACAATTCTACATTTTCCCCTCTTTTCTCTCTCTTTAAAAAAAAAAAAAAAAAAAAAAAAAAAAAGAGTATGCCTCTAAAATGTTTTTGTGAGATTGCAAATGTCGTTTTTGATGTTTCTGTTTCAGGAACAAAAGTAAACAGGTAAAAATTCATAAGCAATATCTTGACATGTGTATCTTATTCATTAGAGCAATTAAATTTACATAGGTAGGGAATATGCTCATGAGAATAAGCTTCCTGAAGTTTGACTTGATCTGAAGCCAAAACATTTCAGGTTCAGTACTCAGGAGTATTATTTAGAAGATAAACTACTTGATATCAGATTTTGGGAAAGGTAGAA
The DNA here is from genome assembly GCA_028571105.1 of Tragopan temminckii. Classification (NCBI taxonomy): domain Eukaryota; kingdom Metazoa; phylum Chordata; class Aves; order Galliformes; family Phasianidae; genus Tragopan; species Tragopan temminckii. The sequence continues at coordinate 29,712,142 of JAOWBP010002559.1, read as the reverse complement.
TTAACATCAAGTCTTGTTGCACAGCAATTCATTGGAGGGAGCATACCCTATACCCACAATAACAATAGAAACACACTCCGGCTTAAGGGAGTTGAATGTTTAAATGTTTGTAAAATGCTGTTAGAGAGTATTCCAACCAAAAAAAAAAAAAAAAAAAATAGTGAGAAATACTCTCCACTTTATTTTCAGGTTAGCGCACTATTGTGTTACTTCAAAAAATATTTTAAGTATTATGTACTCTTAACATAAATCTCTCATCATTAAAATGTAATTCCTATGAATGGGAGAGGTTTATTATTGATCTTGTCCTTCTTTTGAGGGAAAAGAATGGTTCTTGAACAACTTTGTTGCAATTCCTCATAAAATGCACTCTCCTAGAAAGTTATATTTAAGTAGGACTTTTTACAAACAAATGACAGCAATGGTAACATATAAAATTTTTTTCCTTTATGTACTTGGAGCTTACGGTTTTGCAGTTTCTGAACTCAAGGCTATAGCACTACATTTGCAGATATATGCATGCCCACATTCACAGGCACGCACCTGAACAGGAACTGACTCTTGAGCAACAAAAATTCTCTCTTGCTCTGCAAGTGCTCTTTCCATCCTGAGGGGGTAAACATGAGTTTCTTGTAATAGTATAAGCAACTGTATCAAATTGTGTGTTTTTTTTTTTTTTTTTTTTTTTTTTTTTTTTTTGCAGATAAGTAAATGGCAATATTTCTTGAAACTACACTTTTGTATGTGTACCTATTTCATAATATTGGACTAAGCATATTAGAGCACAACATGTTTTGAGTAAGTTTAACAAAAAGGGATCTATTTAAAATTGATGAAAAGAAGGCTAGAGTTATGCAGAAAACTGTGGATGTCACTTAGAAGTCAAAAGGATGGTGTTCATGCAAAGGAGTATCTCTGTCTCTGCAACTGCTGTTGAAATATACAAATTTCTGATTGCCTATTGCTGACATGCACCTATTCTGACAGGTTTTTTTTGTTGTTGTTGGTTTTTTTGTTGTTTGTTTGTTTGTTTGTTTTTTGGAGGTACACCTCAACATGAACAACAATGAGCAAATCCAAAAGGCAATCTAAATTTATTAATGGAGAGAAAACAGCTGGTGGCACCGAAAGCCTTGGAGAAAAATGCAGTAGCCCGTAAAAAAAAAAAAAAAACAAAAAAAAAACATTTCTACAAAAAGCTCCTCAGCAGTGCCACCCAGAATTCACCATTTATTTTGGATTCACAGTTTTCTGATTCTTAGGAGCCCAACTGGGCATGTTTTAGGAGAACCCTTGCAACAGTTTGACTTACTTGGTAAATATACTGCTACTAGACACTGGTACTGCATCGTTAAGTAGGTTTTGGATAACTACATTCCAATGATATGATTACATTTTGGAAACGGAGCAAGTTTCATACACCTTAAGTTATCCAAATAAAGGTGATGATAATAGTAAAACACTGAGGGGTGTTCCAAACAGATAAAACTTAACAAAAATACATTTCATTAACATAATACTTAATCTGACACCAACAATTCACAACCACTCTTATGCTTTTTCATATTATTCAGATAACATTATTATACATCTTCCTTTCCCAGATTCTAGCAATGCAAGAAGAAATCTAAGCTGGTAACAGCTGGAATGAATAAATGAAGGGGCAATGAAAGTAGTTGATTTATCTAGTTAAGTATCGTTAAAGAGGGTATATAAAGCAATATTCTAACTTACTATGGATAATTTCAATGTAAACAGTTTCATAAATAAGTAAAAACAGACAGTACATTTATCATCACACAGGATTTAGTAATGCTTAGCAAACTATATTGAGTTAAAAGCTGATTTTTCTTCAGCTACTGTGACATTTTCATTTTTAGGAGAATGGCCGAGGAATACTCCATTAAAAGACATTTATTAAATAAGAAATCTGTAGATATCCTGTTTCCTACCACAGAATTTTGAAAAAAATGAATGCTTATCCAGCAATTCAGGTAGCTTCTTAATTTCAAAGCCAATAGAGGCTACTGAAGTAATCTAGCTAATAGCACAATAGACATCTTCGTACAAGCATAAATGCCCATTATATCTTCAGCTCCTCTTTGCTTCCAGTAATCCTCTAGTAAATCACATTAAGTATATATATATTTTTCCCTGATTCATATTATTTAATAATCAGAGGTTTTGAATGAATTTTCATCAGATTTCATTTTTCTTTTTAAGCAAAGGATTGGTTTTTGCTTAGTTTTGCAACAGCTTTAAAACATCTTTGTTCAACAAACAGTTCCCTTCCTTTGAGTGCATACATCATCCAATATATTTTTCCTCTGAGAAGTCAAGTGTTAGCATAAAAAATTGGTATCACATCAGCAAGTGATGAAGTCAAAGAGAAAGTTTTTTCACATAAAAATAGCATGAAGTATGGTGAAGTATTTGCTATGTTTCCTCTCTGCCATAACAACAAACTTTATCAGATATGTTTAGGAACAAAACTCCCGCATCTTCTCAGTATGGAGTCATTCTGTTTGTGTTTGTACTGTACATGCCGTTGAAAATGTTTAATAATAGAAGACCCTGTACTTTCATGTAATTCATAATTAGGAGATGACTACAACGGCATTATTTAAAATCAAGCCTTTGTTATCAGCACCAGTTTTAGACAGAAGCTGAGAACCATTTGTGAGCTGTGGCAGACCCAGACTGTTCAAAGCAATTGCTGTTCAGCATGAAAGCTGCAATGGAGGTCACAGAACAGGTCAGGAGGAAAGATAGTGTATCGATTTCACACCAGGAATAGAGGCGAAGCAAGGGCCCACTGTTGCTGCATGTGATGTATTTCACTTCAGTTTAAGGCACATTTCATTCCAATTCAAGAGGGGGTGGGGAGCAAAGGGCGAGTGGATTTCACACTGAATCATGATGAATTCTGGACTCATGTATTCCAGTAAATATCTCCTTCCTGACATTAAGTATTTCTATAGCAGAGTGAACACAATGGAAATTAGAGTGCTACCAGATAGCAGATGAGGACTAAGGAAAAAAACAAACTCTACAACATTAGTTCTATTTTGTCTCAGTTTAGAATATATACAAATATCGCCTTAAAGCCAGAAAAACATTATCAAGGACATACTTTGAAAAAAAACAACATACTTTGTTCCAATTTGCAATTCCCAACAAGTATTTTAAATGCATAGTAAACATGCAAAAAGGTTTTAAATAATGTTCCTTCTCATTTTATTAAGTGTACAATGCAAATAACTCTGACTGTTCTAGCAAAGAATGTAAGCAAGAGTACTTAATATTTTGTAGCATCATGTTCATGGCTATTCACGTTTTGCCACTTAATATTATCCAACATCCACTCTGAATTTTTATTTCTAAAGAGAGTCAAGCTTTAAACATAGCTGGAGGGATGTTTCTGAAGTTACATGGACTATACTGTAGCCTTGTTCAATTCCCCTTCCACAATGCTATGAAGCTGAATTTTCAGTAGTTTTGCTATAAGTGTAAACTCAAACTATTAAGATCACATATAGTCAAGGCAAAATAGAATGACCTGAAAGGATAAAGTGCTCCTTCCCTCCTCTAGTGTAACATTATATGATTTGTTATTTTAAAAAATGCTATTCTTTTAAAATGATGCAACTCTGGTACTCCTCTGGTGACAAGACTGTACAAGTTTTCTAGAGCTTTATAATAGTGTTGTGGAGCTTGTAAAGTAGCCAGATGCTGACATATTTTCAGAACAAAAGATGACTGTATTTGAGACTGCACAGAGATTTCCTATTAAATTATTTATATTAGTTCACTTCCACGTCATTATTTCTTTTCAACTGTTCTAAGGCATCAGTGTCAACTTCTTGAAGTCTTTCATGAAAGCTTTGCTGTCATCAGGGTCTATTTCAGAATCCTTAATTCTGCATAAGGAATCAGTTACCCAGCAAGTTTCCAATCAGAAAGGGCCAGATGCTCCCTCTGCCTCACACTGGAGCTGGGCAGAAGGGCCCCTCGCTAAGACAGAGAAGGGCAAAAGGTGGCTGTGCAGGGCATCTGAGTGCTACTGGCCTGCCATGGAACAGCTGAGGCTGCTGTGAGAGAAAAAAATTTCAAGCAGAAGTTACGGTTAACTAACTGAAGCAATGCCAGGAATCACCTAGCTCAATACAGAACGATTCATCAGGAAACATCACTAAATTGTACTGCTAAATTGCATGATAATTATTGCACTTCAATAATTCTTAAACTTTCACAATGCTGTGCTATAAACATGGAAATCATTCAAAGCCATGAGTGAAGTTTCAATGGATTAGCACCTGCCAGCTACAGACATTTACAGCACGATCTACAGATTCCTGCTGACTCATAGCATATGGTTCTGTAATCTTCTCTGATGTGTAGAGTACGGTTAAACTGCCTGTGAAGGCTCCTCTCAAAGTCCAAAAGCATGGTGGTGCATGAGGTTGTTTTCCTCAATATTATTAGCTGCAGAGCAACTGCAAATGCAGCCCCATCAGCAAAGGCCAAAAGAACAGACAATTTTCTGGCCTCTCCATCCTGGTATCCAGAGCCACCCCTTGCCTTACAAAGTGACAATGAGATAAAGACATCTTTATCTCACATCTGTTACTGGATTCCCAGATAATGCTGGTGGACAAAATAAGGCATTTTTCCATTTGCAGTTGGCCAGAGGATTGCTATTGTTCAATGGACAAGGACCTAAATAAAATAACAAAAATAATTAGGACAACTGTAGACTAAGCTGTTTTAGCACTCAGTCTTGAAAACAGAGCCTGCAAGCCACTCAATTGGAACAGACCATAAATCCCAAGAAGTTAAAACCAAAACACAGTAATTCAACAGAGGTTATCAATCCCATGCTAGGCCTAATTTCAATTCCATGTCTAATAAGAAGATCAGTGACCTCAGTGACACAGGGCCCAGCTGTTTTACACACTCCCCTTTTCCTCCCCTTGCCCCACCTAACACCAGCATGGCAGTTCTATGACATATAGGGAAAACATACAGCTGCAAAACTTGCTGTCATTGGAGCTCAAGTGGAAACCAAGACTCAGACATACTATGGAAAGGTCCGTACCAATCATTGATGCTGATATTCTTTAAGCATGAACAAATGTATCAGATTACTTAGTATCACAGGGTAGGTACTCTAGAAGGCCATGCAACAAGTTCCTGTACCAGAAGCTACTATAAACAGCAGGGGAAGCATGTGGCAGGAGTGCCAACTGTACTACCATAACACAGGACAGTTAATGTCCTGGGCATAGACTAGGCAGGCCAAGAGTCTCCACACTCCTCAAACTTTTAGGTCCTACATTTCTTGGTACTGGGACAAATCTGTACCATTCCCTAGAAGTCCCTCAAGTCCCCTCAAATTGTTGATTAAAGACTTAAAGAACCTCAGTCTGAGTGCAGTTTCCTCCTCAAGAGAGTAAAGGACAGGAATGGGAAAGAAGACAGATAAACACAGGGGCTTGGATTAAACTCAGTTAGCAGTAAAGCTTCCTCTGGAAAGGTGCATGCAGGCCGCAGGGAATAGCGGTGGTAAATAGACATATTAAACTTCAAGAGTCTTTTTAACCGTTCATATATATAATTTTTTAAATATTTACTGACTGTAAAAGAATCAGCCTTAGACCCTTGCAATTGAAAATAATAAATGATCATACTGCTTGTGTGTTAATTAATACTAACCCCTCTCCAGGTAAAGAAAAAAAAATACTGCAGACTAAACAAAAAAAATCTCAAGCCTTTACAGAATGAATGCACATGCTTTTAAGAAACATTGGTCTGGCAGGTGGGTGTGTTCCAAGTAAACTGCACTGCTGCTTGTTTATTTATACAGAAACAACAATCTGAAAAAAAAAAAAAAAATGAAACTCAATGAAGTGCAAAGCACTAAATTGCATCTTCTTCATGTAAGATGCTTTTACCAAAACATTCAGTCACTTCAGCAGCAATCTCCTCCAAACTACAATATTTGGAGTAAATGGTGTGAATAGAAACTTTCAGTTCTACACTAGGCGTTTTCACAGATAGGCCAAGAACACGAGATTCTGCACAGTCGACTTAATCCCTAGAGAAGTAAACTTGCTGGAAGCACACTTTTACTACAGTGTCTCAATCTACAAGACCTGTGGGGAAAAACAAAGAAAAAAAGAAAAACAAAACACACAAAACACATGAAAAAAGCACCAAAACCAGAGCATACACCCAAAACTAAATTATATTTTTGTATAAAGTCACACAGTTGCTTTGAGGGGGAGAGAAATTCCCCTCTCAAACAACTAATACAAAAGGAGCAAATGTATTCCCTAAAAGCATAAACAAATATCTGTGAACACTTTGCAAATATTTCTTTTATATGAACCATTTGCCAGAGTAAGAAAAAAAAACTCCAAAAATAATGGACTTGTCTCATTAAGTCTCAAGTATTTGTTTTTCTAGGAAAGGGCAAAGATCAGTTTGGTTATGTTTAATTATCTTTTCCAGCATGATTGAGTTCCTTCCTAACCAACATTCTACATTATAAAATAACAAGACAGATAAAAAAAGAGGTACTAACCTGAGTATTTAAAAAATGAAAAAGTGATTGACACATAAGCAACTCAACTCCTGAGAAGAACTGCATGACTTGATAATTTGTATTTTTTGAGGGGGATTACTAAGGATTATGTGTAATTAGCTATAATTGCACATTATTTTTCTCAGTTTAAAAAAAAAAGAAGGGCAAATGATACAGATTCCTACTGGTTTATAATGATATTTTGTCCCCTGAATCTTAATAATTTCCAATTTTGCACTAAGAAAAATGACTATGAAGAGCTTCTGGGATTTCTTCTGAGTGCAAGTAGCAAGACTCAGTTCAGGACTGATATCAGAACAACTGGTTTTAAAGCATGTTGTAAAAGCCTGCCTGCTTCCTCAATCATGTCATAAAATAAACCTTTTTTTTTTTAAGAACAAAAAAAACTGATGGACTTGATGTTTCAGGAGGATGGTAACCTACATCTGTAATATCTGTAGCATTGTTGTATCTTGAAATCAGAGTATCCTATTAGTTTCTCCAAAATTAGAGGGACTGAGCTCTTCAGTATTGCATAATTCAAGGATTAGAAGGTTGGTAACAATGGCTAAAAGAGATTGTATATCCACTAGTTTTAGAAGAGGCATTTAAATACAAAATGCCTTTTTGGTTACCTTGGTACAGGAAGGGGGGAAAAAAAGCAAAGAAAAAGCTAAATTGCAAATAATGTCCTTTTTATGTGATATTAAAGAAAACCATGCTGGTTTAAAAGGAAAAAACAACATATCTTTCACATTTTATGTCCTAAGTAGGTTTAAGTACTGCCTATTACTTGTCAGGAATTCAATAGTGAATAGAAACTTTCCAGGTTGATGTGCTGGGGCAGAGGAAGGTCACTCTTTAAAGCATTTGCTCCCTTGAGAGGAAAACCTGGAAGGATGCTGTTAGAGCAATTTATACCAGGCACAGCAAGTCATTAGGTGCCTCTGCTGCAAGTTTGCCATGATTCCACAGCCATATTTGGTTACCATGGTGGGAACCAGTTCTTAAAATTAAGTCAGGAGGGGGGAGGGAAGCAAAGGTGTGTTTTTTCTTCTGAGTGCTCATAGATCAGTAAGAGAGCAGAAAAGAAAAGGAGAGTTAGGTACATGAGCATCGTGCCTTGTTAATCAAAGAATGAAGTTTTTAGGGGACAAGGTTGTAGAGGAAATAAAGAAATCAATTCACAGATGGGCAAACATTCTTTCTGCTTACTATTTTAAAGAGTTTTTCCTTCTCATTTAGTCTGACTTCAAAAAAATCACAAACAAGAAGTAATCCAACAGCATATGTAAGTATTACACTGCTCATACTCTGTTTTAAAAATATCACTAGAGCAAAGAGATTCCTGATTCAAAATAACTAAACCAACAATTCCTGAGCTCAATGTAATTCCAGAAATATATTTTTTTAAAGGCTAAAATACCACTACTTTCCAAAATCCAGACATGCAGGGCAAACGCATAAGCTCGCAAATAACTCCTTTTTATCAAGAAAAGATGACAAAAAGATGCAACCAATGTCTAGCTTTCAGATACACAGCAAGCAATACGTGTGCATTTTCTATACAGCACATGACCTTACTCCACTTATAGTGGCACAACTTCATGCCTAATACAGATCTACATGACTAAAGAGGACCTATCAAGTGCACGGTACTGGTATGCATGTCACATGTAACACTATCTAATGCTTGTTTTTATTTTCACTGTAGATTAGAAACGACAGGGGGAAAAAACAGAAGTACTTTGCCATCAAGATGTGCACATGGACTAGTCCCATTCCTCCTCCTCTCAATGCTTCAACAATCTAAGGTGACAAGCATTCCTCTACCCGCTGTCTCCAAGGACACCTCTGTCTCAAGTATGTCAGCACAAGCAGAAAACTTCCCATCTTAGGATGGACTGCTTCACTAGCCTGTTCAAAGTCTTTCCTATGCCTCTGGGCTACATATCCTTAAGTTTGTGGATGCTTATTCTTCCAGTGCTTTCTGATTGCAATTGTATTTAGAGGGGGGGGGTCTAGAGCACAACTGAAGACACATACACTCTCATCATTAACGATTCATTACATTTACGTAACAGTACAATCTAAGTGTTATTTATGGCCTTCTCAAGTTAATCCTCCTGGAACATCTGAACTTGTCCCTTTATCTTTGGGAGCTATGTGAATATATTTATTATTCTCAGTGGAATCCTATACATCCCCATTATTACATACTACTTCAATGCAGGGAAACACATCAAACTAAAACGCTATAGAAAAAGTCCCTTAAAAAATAAAGTTAAATAACCAGACTTCAGTAACGCAATCAAGCACAGAAAAATAATTATCACCCACATATTGTCCAACAGGACAATAGCTTTGGCAATAGGATATATTAGTCAAGAGATGTGCTACAGTATTTTAAAAGGTGGTACAAAACATTCTCCAATCTCACTGCTTCTTAAGTTTCTTGACAACTGTTGAAAGTATTTCAGTACTCCAAAATTAGAAGGTAGAGGTAAGGTAGAGGTAAATATACTTAAGAAAAAAAGATCACATAGCCATTTGAAATCATTATTTCCATTTACATCAAACATCAGCTGTATGACATACACACACACGTATATATATAATTTAATAATTATATTTATAACATAATTTATATTATACATTATATATTATATATTATACATATACATATTATATATTAATATATAATTTTAATTAATTCATATTAATGTGTGTGCATATACATAAATAAATATATGCTCTTCAACAATGCAAAGTATCAGTACTTTTATCCACATCAAGATAATCCAATTACCTTTCCCCAAAATATGCATTACATTCACGACAATGCAATCATTTTGGAAGGTAAAATTTATACCGTAGTCACATTAGTTCACAACGTTTTTAAGAAATCACACTTCTGCAAATCCACCTGTACTAATGAATTTGCTGCTTCCTTCTCACTAATAAGAGTAACATATACACATATATTTTGCTCTTTCCTAAACACAACCATAGCCACAGAACAATTTCAAGTTTATTTGTTAACGGGTGTCTTTACATATAGAATCAGTATGTACGCATATGCATTCATGCACCTTTAAAACATTATTATACAGCTTACTTTCCAGTATCATTAGCAGCTGCTTGCATATGTGTAACTTCTTGTCCAGAGTGACAGCTGTATTTTTGCCTGTTTTGACATTGAGTCTGATCTGGGTGAATAGCTCATATCCATTAAAGTGCTATTACAACACTGAATGTCTGCCAGAATACTTCCTGATCAATTTTAAAAGCCAGCTAGCTGTCATCATCTAATCGCAACAGTGGAAAACAAATCTTTGGGGAATAAGAAGAGATTTTAAAACATTTTTAAAAAGCAGGGTATTAAGTCTAAAACCTCCAAACTATTTAAATAAGAGTCACCAGCTGCACTGATATCTAGGTAAAAATCACTGTACTTTGCTTGTCAGTAACAAGTATGCCTGTTTTCATTCTAACGTAGTTTCTAAATATACCATTTCAACGATCTCTGGAGTTTGAACTCTTGCCATTACATAACTTAATAAAGCAGCACTGAAAACAATCACCACAGAGTGCGATTGTACTCACCATTAAATTTAGTTCTATAAAATTTAAGACTGAATTCAATCATCTTTCTGTCTTTGGTTGAATGGCTGAAACCCAGTGTGTAGGTTCAACTCCTTACTTCTGAACAGCTTAACAATATGCATATGTTTAAAGCTGCAGTAAAAATTTCATTTCAGATTTTCATTTATCAAGTATACTTGAAAGGCTGTGTAACTCAAAGACAGTTAAGACCCCCTGAAAAGAAGGCAAGGTTGGCACAAGGCTGGCACAACTTTAAGTGGGCCTACGGCAATGCTGTAAATGTAATACAGCACATGATAAGAAACAAAACTTGGGTTGTGACAAGTTCTATAGAAAATATATCTAACAAGTCAACCATGCAATGTCCACGTGCACATACAATGACTAGTCAATGTACTGATGACTTTCATTTCTTCCCACTACACTATTTTCTGACCAAGACTGCTCAACTCACAGATTTGTTGTGTGATCAGTTTGTTTTGATCAGTGAAACAAAAAACAACAATCACCCGATGAAATATGGCTGCATCACAATATATTCATGAAACAAGTTCAGAAAGGCAGACCCACTACCTACTCCACAAACACTGATAATTTGGCTTAGAAGTGACACTATGCAAATACGCAGTGAATGAAGGGTTCTCTGAAGACCTGCTCAGCATCTAACCTGGAACTGAAAAAATATCAAGCATAATAATCAGGAAACTCACAGTCAAACCCTCTCCTCACTCCCAACAATGCTGAACTAACATAGCATATTCTTAAACCAGGGAAAGCTGTCAACATGCATCAAAACAACCAAGTAACAACAAATTTAGCTATTGTGGTTCTATTTCTAGTTCTACTTCCGTTTATGAAGTAATAAAACTTGATTAGCAAAAAGGTTGTACTGCCTGCCAAAAAAAAATGTTATTTGATAGTTTACAATATGATAATGATTAAGAAATCTTGCCAGAGTTACCCTTGCCAGAGTGTACTTTTCATCTAAACTCTCTAGATGTAAAATGAGAAACTACAGAATTAGAGTACATTCTGCAAACACAAGCCATATAAACTTTATAGAGGTGAGATAATTCAGATCTGAAAATAACTGAAGGCATTTGTGCAGAATACATGCCATAAGATATTACTGGATTCACAGCATGTTAAAACATGAACTATGAACAAAGGCACTTTAGCAGTGACATCACTGGATTTAAGGGACAGTGAATGCATTTTTTCAGAGAAGCCAGAGTGATGACAGATTTACAGTTTAACAAAAGGAATCCCCTCACTTCACATCAGACTTTGGCTTAAGCAAAATGGACGAAACATAGAATTCCAAATCCATGGAAAAAAAAAAGTAGATCACAAAACGACGAGTTACCTATATACTTAACACTTCACTGGGATGTAGCAAATAGCATAAAAGAGTAGGAACAAAATAAAACAGGTCACATGATAGCCGATTTGACCAGACAATTTTTTTGTTTCATGGCATATACATTTCATATAGAAGAACCTTATTTCCAAGTAGGTCTTCTGATACCTTTGAAAACAGCAATGAACTAGAGCTGGTGAATAACATTTTGTGCCAAGTGGCTAGGAAAACATTTGTGCAAATGTTAAAATTAGTATTTATTTATTAGTTATTTATGCACTATTTATTAGTGCATCAATATATCTGTAAATTGCTTATTTTGCATTGTTTATAGGCTTACTGTATAAAAAAATGCAAAACAGTAAAACTTAGGTTTGATTAGGAGGATAACGTTTATTAACTATCAATAATTTTGGATAATAACACACCATCGACAAGCAGTGACTGTATTAATAACTACTGGAAAGTTATTTTAGTAATTTTCTACTGTTCTTTTAGTTACACTATTTTAATAACTACTGGAAAGAGAAAAGACTACTGGGAATCTACATGTTTGCAAAAGGATTCTGAAGAACTAATACATACAGATTGCTACAATGGGTACAAAGCCTTATAACATGACATCATTAATGTCGCCTATTAAATAATAATAATAATAATCAAAAAACCACACACATTCCACAATTTAAGGGTTCTCAAAGTCTTAGTCTGTTAACTACGAGAATTTCTGTAGTTATCAATTTATAGTGCCAAAACTACCATAGGTTTTCTGTCAATGGGTTCTTACACTAGGAAAGGAAACCATAAATATTGACAGACTGAAGAAAACTGATTTCTCTCCCTCACAGTAAATCAAGCCACTACCAGTGAAGATGGTCCACCTATATAAGAGAAATATGGCCCAGAACTCAGCATGAACTAGCTAAATCAGCTAGTTAGAACTAACCTATTTACTGTTCAAGAAGGAATGGCAAGAACCACATCACTACAAATGTCTCACTGGAAAACTAACAGATTCTCTAAGAGGACTGGCATGTTGCCGCTATGTTTAATCTCTGCAGGAATACACAGCAGGAGGAACAATGTTACAAGACCAGAACAGGAAGAAGAAACAAAAGAAGTCTACTGCTCTATGAGATCTGCATACAAGGTAGGTGACCAATTAGATGACACTCAATTGAAAAGTGAATGATTAAAAAAGCCCTAAAAACAAACAAATAAAACCTTAAGTGTAATCAAACAAATAGGTTTTTAAATATCAAGAGTCAAAACATTGTCCTCCATCACCATCATGATATTGCTTGATACAAGCATCGAGGTATTTACAACAGTATGAAAATAGTATATTTACTATGATTTGCCACAAGTGATTACTGAATTAAATATACCAACCAATTATTTGAAAATCCATCTGCATAACTGGTTTAACAATTCCATTTTTAGGAAAGCTTTGTGACATGATTCCTATAATGCTCACATAGGTATTGATCATGCACATATTACATAATACAGCTAGTATATTATAATTGACAACAGAGAAGACTTCCTCTGCTTTAGTGCCATAGTTAGAAAAGAAGCTGCTTGAGCCAAAAGAAAGGGGCACAGAAACTTATACAATTCCACAATAGTTAGACTAATGGTCAGTACTAATATAAGGCCAAGCTTCATACTATTTTTCTCTCATCCTGCTAAAAAAAATGATCATCACACTGTTCATGAGGGAGATAACTCAACTTTGGATTGAAAGCAAATCTACCAACACTAGACCCTTCCCAGATGTGCAGCTGCTTTCTTTAACACGGGTATTTCTTAGCCTTTAAGCAACATGGAAACAAACTGTCAATTGAAAGAACAGCTGTCATACAACAATTTATTGGGCAGGGGAAAACAGACAGTGGAGGTTTAGGGGACTGCACATCCTAGCAGGCATATTTCACCCTTCTCCTACCAAGTCAACACTTACCAATCACAATCTAATTGTTCAGAAATTGTGATCTACATGCAACCTACCCTTGCCTGAGGGACTTTGTTATGGAGGTACACAATAGAATTAAGTGGCTTCTACTTCTTCTTCTCCCTCTATATGCATATAGGATCATTGTCCACTACATCATCAACTTCCAGGACATTTCCATCCCCCCCACTTTGAAATAAGAGCCTAACACTATCCTCTACTGCAATTCCTCTGCTTGTTTCCCACCCAGCCAACTCCACCAGCAGGACATTGCTTCAGTTATGGCAAGATAGGGAGAACAGAGACAGCATGGCAGAGAAGCATGAAATGGAGCTAAGCACAGCTACAACAACTATCACAAGAATTACAGTACTATTACATAATTTTAGTATTTTTTTAATATCATCTGCTCTTAAAATTACATTGTTATGCTGGTAGTAGCAATGAGTGACACACCACTATTGTTAAATACCAAAAATCTGCACCCATAACTATTTCATTAACAGGGGCAATGCAGCAGTCCAATGTACAATTGCATTTCACACAAGAATTATTTGTAAGAGACATATGGGGGAAATTTATTCTATACAATGCAAAATAAATAAATGGGATATCAGGCATAAAATTAAGGCTTCAAGTCTTGTTTAGTTCTTCCAAACAGAACTTGATTTTTTTTTCTTTTTTCTTTCTTTTTTTTTTTTTTTTACAGTAAGAAATGGATACTTGTCATTGTGCCAATATGAGCCAGCATCATTCTCCATATGAACTGTCTCATTAGAAATGCCTTAAACAACTCACCTGTCACACTAAGCACATATAAATTGATCAGAACTCACAGAGCATTGTTCTAATACATTAGAAAAGAGGATATGATTGTGAACAGCTGCCAACGCTAACATCCCCAGCAGCAGAAAGCAGAAAAACATTTTCACCATAAATTTGAAGAAGTACAGCCAACTTAAAAAGACTAAAATACACACACACGCAAATAAAAGAGATCAGCTAGCACTTCATGCTGAAAAGACATATACATTCCAAAACCAGTGACAGAGGTCATCTTTGAATTCAAGAGTAATCCTAACACCATCTCAGCTCCCCAAAAACAGTTGGCCTTGTAACACTTACAAGTCTGAAACAGCTACCACAGGCAGATTTTCTTTTTCCTCTTGAAATCTCCTGACTGGTACTTATCAATGAGAGTCTGTAGCTTTGATAGAGACAATATTTGCTGTGGTCAGATGGCCACACAGGGACCTAGCAGCTTAGCAGGCATGAGTTGCCTGGCCCAGGCACTCTGGTGGACTTCTGGTAACATCTGACAGAACAGAAAGGAATATACTTGGAAGACCTAAAATAAGAGTTCGGGTTAAAACATGCACCCTTCCACACATGATCTGATGTCTGCAGCTGTAAAGCTGATACATTTTGATGGATCCTATTCTGTTTTACCCAATGACTGAGGTTCAAATTTTACACAAAGTTTTCTATCTTGGATAGCAGTTGGGCACTCCTGTGTGAACTACCAATTACTAAATATGCTGCTTTGTTACCTCACAAATATTTTAAGGTGCAATTACATGGATGCAACATTTCAACAGTAATGCAATTACAAGAGAATTCTACACACGGAGATGACATTTTTCAAGGTGATTCAATCGTAGGGGATACTAACTTCTAAGGAAAATTAATTACACCTCAGTTAACATCTTTAAGACCAAATGATAGCACTCATACCTCATGTATTCCATATGCATTATTCCTATTAAACTACAAAATGCAACTCTATTTAATAGATAAAGTTTGCTTTGGCAGGGGATTTGGACCTGACAATTGCTTGAGGTCCCTTCCAACCCCTGTGATTCTGTGGAGTTCCAAAGACTAGCAGGTTACAAAAATCTCAGATTGTTAACCAGTCTCTAGCAATTCCTACTGCAAATAATAAAGTACAACTTGTAGCATATTATTTATATACACATGAACATTGCACACTGCCATTAAAAAAACAAACAAGCATGGAAGCAGTCTTTCTCCATACTGAAGAGAAATTGTTTTCTTGTTCCCAACAAGAAGTCTCTCAAAAGTCAACATTTCTAAATCTGTACAAGTGGAATAAATAGCCTCTATCTTTCTCTATCCAATCTCTCTAGAGATGGGTGACTGATCTTCCTCCCTTGCTGTTCACATCTAATGCTGGTTATCCACACTTTAATTAAATATTTATTTTTCCCTCTTTCATGAGGATCATTCAGCATCATGAGACATAAACATCTCCACAGACCTCATCTGTTCAGCAATGGAGGGCCAGAAAGTCAAGGGTGTGGTGAGCAACAAAAACAACAACAAAAAAGATATTAAAATCTCTGTGCATGAAAACTGTCCTTTATACCATTCACTTAAAGCTTCTGACACCTTCAAGAACACAACACACAAAAATGAGTTAACACCACTTCTCAGATCTAGGGGCACATCGCCATCGCGTGTATCTCACAGCACCTTTTATGAAATCAGTTAAGGGTGAGTTTGTGTTTCAACATGTCTAAGATGCCAGTAGAGAGGATTACTAAGCATCAAGAGAAAATGAAGTGGGTGTTTACTCTTAAAAAGCAGCAGCAAAGCAATGGGACTGAGAAAACTCCCTTCCCGCACAGCTCTCTGATCCTTAATACCTGAACACAACAGCTTAAAGCAGGCACCACTGAAAACAAGTACCGTATTTGGAAGTTCCTGCTCTAGGAAATAAAAACTGATAGTACACATCATTTGCGAAGTGCCTAAAATAATCCTTTTGACAGTGTTCCTATAATTAGGAATATAGACACCCTATAATTGTTGGGTTAGAAATCGCCAACTAGATTAAAAGTTAGAGTGATTTTAATCAAAATCATCATTTAAACAAACAACAAAAAAATACTGTGCCATCCCAGGCAAAGACACATCCCTGCTGTAAAACAAACAACTTTTAAGAATACTGTAGTTCAAATCTGTTTATTATGATGAAAAAAAAGCGACCATCTTTGGGACGTTTCCTTAATTGTCTAACTATTACTTGTCTTAGTAACTGACATTTGCTATTAGTACAGATAAAAGCATAGCGAAGCTCAGTTATATACAGTTCTGATATCTTATATGCAGATGAACAATATTTCCAGAAGTGAGTAAACAAAGTTATGAATAAAGTGTTGTTCTCATCACTAAAAAACAGAGGAATGATAACTCTGTGCACTGATAGCTTTATAGTTTCAGACTGGATTTTTTACCATGTCTTACTTGTATCCTCTTAACTAATTCTTTAACCACACCAAAACATGTAACAGCTGCTTCTGAACTATCTGCAAAACCAAACTGAAAATGGAACTAGAGCAACATTTACAAAGAAATGCTGCTTATTACATTTGTTGCTCTCCAAATAAATATTGATTTCAATCTCAGAATGCTATGAAAGGGCTTGCATCAATTACGTGGTACATCACAGTCATGATGCAAGTTACCTAATTCCAGCGATGCATACAGCAAATCAATCATTCACATCCATTCACACTGGTAAGACAGAGCTACCACTACTTACCTTTATCTGAACTTTTAAATACTGCATTCATTTTGGAGTGGCATTATAAAGGAAAAGGTTTACAATGAAAAAATGTCAGCTAATCTTCTAAAAAACCCGTAGTAATTATAATTACCTCTATTCATGTCATGTGTTTTAATACACACACAAATGAGTAAAAGAGCCCTTAATGACAACAACATTATGAGGGAAGGTTTCTCTTTTGCATTATCTATTTATTCAACACAAAATTATTAAGCTATTGTGATAAAGCAGCTAGAGTACAATGACTTTCCTTTAATCACTAATTAAAATGCTGATTGCCTGTTGAGTGAGACGTGCAGTTATGGTCAAACACCAAGTCCTATTGTGTGATAACAGCTTGGGCTGGCCTTACAACTGGGTGGGGTGGAATCACTGCTAAGTAAACAAATCCTCTATGGCTGGAAAACAGAGTTATTTCAGCTCAATAAAATCCTTAAGTAACTTTTAATTTTACAGCCTTAGACAAGCTAATATTGCAGAGCACAAAAGTTCAGAGATAAAGGGACCTACCAGGTGCTGGAATAAACAAGCAATTACACAGATTATAGAAGTGCAGTACTGGGTCTGTATGAATTAATTTATTCTGTGTACAAGCTGAGGTGGAAATTAATTTCATGGGGCCAAATTCAAAGGACCACTGGGACATTATTGGCTTCATCTATTCAACTTCTTAAGTATACTCAAATTACACTTCTGCAATCCCACTGATAGAAATCCAGTGCCAGCACTGTTTTTTCACAGACATGGTCAGGATGACCTCCACGCATTTTTCTTGCATCCTTCATTTTACTTAATTTATTTCTCAACAAATAAGAACCATTTTTTTACAGTCCTGTATTCTGCACAATCATTTTTAAATGCTGCTGAAGCAATCTGCAGCATGCCACTGTTAGTGTTAGATAGTGCTTTATATGCACAGTAATGCCCCAGGCTTTGATGCTCAAAACAGAATTGTTTTTCCAAAACAAGCACAAAATATATGATTCCTAGATAAAGCTAAAACAATCTAACAACTGATTCTATCATTATGATCACTCTAGATCTCCAAGCAGCACCGCAGCACTTAGTGTTTTCAAAAAAAAAATTTTTTTAATGGGGGAGCATGGAAGAGAAGCGAGCAGTGCTTACTGATATTTTAAGAAATCAATTTAACCCATGAAGTTGACATGGCACAGACAAAACAAACATACAACATTTTTAAGAATTTAGTAAATTCTTTCCTTGGGTCTTCACTGGATTCTAATTTAAGACAATCCCATTACAGAAGGAAGAACAAATTTAGTTCAAAACGTTTATTCTTTGAACAGAACATGCAATGGTGTCTGGTTGAATGCATTAATCTTTATCATAATATAAATAATCAAATTTCAGTGTGTATTCTTTTCTTGTTGGGTTGTTGTTTTGTTTTTAATTAAACAGTACAAGAAACTACCTGTGCCTGTTAGAGCAATGTGCACCCTTGCATTTTACTTATGACTTGTAGTTAGAATTCTTCTAAATATTGTAGAGTGTCACAAAAGAGGCACCAGAACCCTTCTTTCTTACTGATGATGCACTGAGAGGCCACTGAACATGTTACAACCTGTATACAGCACTAGACATACAGAATTGGATGTGTCAAGCCATCTCCCATGACATATGACAACCATCAGCAACTGCAGCACTGTCTTTCACCCTTTCCTCTCAAAATAAATCTAACCACTGCTGTTCTGTTACTCTGCTGTGTTGAGAAAAGTGCCAGCAAGCTGCGTTTGCTGTGACATCCAGAATCCAGCTCACAGCAAGTAAGTCATGAGTTTTCCTGACTTAGTGCTCTGCAAACACTGCCCCACTAAGCTTCACCTCTTGCAGTGATTATCCACATGGTTAAAGATACATAAGAACAGCATTTAAAACAGCTACCAGGCAAATAGAAAGTTCTCAATTCTACTAAAAAAGTAAATATATATTTTTGTTTCTAGGCTGCTGTAAATCCATCTGGTGACCAAGCCACTAAGACATAGCAGAAGGTCTAACTGAGGACTCCACACTGAGGGGTGCTGAGGCAATCATTTGCCATGTGGATAATCTTTCTTGGGAAGTGCGGATTTGAAGGCCGAGCTATTTGGTGCATGAACAATTGGTAGGACAGTCACACCCAGAGGTTGGTGGTAAATGGCTTTACATCCAGCTGGAGATCGGTCACAAGTGGTGTCCACCAGGGGTCTGTCATGGGACCAGTGTTCTTCAACATCTTTATCAATAACACAGACAGCGGGACAAGTTTGCTGATGACATCATGCTGTGTGGTGCAGTTGATACAGTAAAAGAAAGGGACAGCATCCAGAGACACCTGGACAGACTCGAGAAGTTGGGGCAATCCCAGATATGAGTACAGATGGGGAGAACTCCTTGAGATTAGCTCTGCAGAGAAGGACTTGGGAGTCCTGATGGACAAAAAGCTGGACATGAGCCTGTAACATGCTCTTGCAGCTCAGAAGGCCAGTGGTATCCCAGGCCGCATTAAAAGAGAGGTGGCCAGCAGGGTGAGGGAGGTGATTGTCCTCGTATACTCTGCTCTCATGAGGAGCCACCTGGAATACTGTATCCAGGCCTGGGATCCTCAGCAGAAGAATGACACAGAGCTAGAGTGAATCCAGAGGAGGGCCACAAAGATAATCAGAGGGCTGGAACATCTCTCTCATGAAGAAAGGCTGAATGAGTTGTGCTTGCTTAGCTTGCAGAAAAGAAGGCTCCAGAGAGACCTCATTGTGGCCTTCCAGGAACCAGGGAGAGCTTATAAGCAGCAGGGAGATGGATTTTTACTCTACCAAATAGTGATAGCCCAAAGAATAGCTTTAAACTAAAAGAGGAGAGATCTAGTTTAGATGTTAGGGGAAAATTTTTCACTCAGAAGGTGGTGGGGAACAGGCTGCCCAGAGAAGTTGTGGATGCCTTATCCCTGGAGGCATTCAAAGTCAGATTGGATGGGGTCCTAGGCAGCCTGACCTAGTGGTCAGCAACTCTTCCCACAGGATGTTCAAGGTCCCTTCCAACCTAAACCATTTCATCTTCTACTAGATGCACCACTTAAGTAAAAGAATGATGACAATTTTGAAAGATAAGGCAAATTCTGATAACAGATCCTGGCAGAAGTACATCAGAACGATAGATAAAACAGCTCAGGCCCTAATCTTTAATGAAGACACGCATCATTCTCTGAATCTGTCTATTTTTCTCTGGCTTTGCAGAAGTAGAGGGGGTAGTGCGGGTGTCTGATTGCAAGACTGCAATCTAGAGTCACAAGTCTAAAATGGTTTTTGTCAGCATTCAAATTGAATGCTGACGAATTACAAAACTTGATTTTATTCTATGAACCTCTAAGCTTGTGGCTCAAATTCTTTTATGCTTTCCCCTTAACACATTCAAATAATAACTAGAAGCATCAGTTTCATTAACACTGAACAAGCATATATATTGGATGCAGTGAACTGTCTTTTCAGACAGTACTGCCCAACTTTCTTCTGATCATTATTATGCAGCTTGCATCAAAAAGATGCCTCTTACTACTTATAATACTTAGGTTGCTTGGCAAATGGTAAAGTTTGATTTTTAGAGACTTATTCATTGAGCAGTGTACTTATCAAGAAAAACATCTTTCACACGAAGGAACAGACTGCTTTATATGCCAACAACTATGCCATGATCAGCCCACTCAGTGGTTCAGAATTGAAACTGCAAGGAAGTCTGCCTACATTTTTGTTAACTTGCTACATTTGCAGTATACAACTTCCACCTTGTTTTGGCATATGAAGGCATCCAATGTTTAAGCACAGAAATTATGGTATTGTATGCTATACCATATCTGGATGTCATAAAAAGGTCAAATAAAGGCAGTAAGGGAAGAGAGACATCTCCTTTGCCTATTTAGCACATCCAAAGCATTCTCTAGTAATGTGAAGCTATAATTTGATTAGCCTTGTCATAGTGGTCAGCTTAGGAGATACAAAAAATAACAGCAGTCTAAGGCAAATACGTCTATATTTTCTGCCAATAGACAGGAACATCATGCTGTATTTGCAAAGGACAACTTAGGGTGCCATAACTGCAGCTGGGAAACTTTTGTATCCACTTAACTGGGACAATATGGCATCTAAAGAAAAGTCAGCTACTACCTTTTGATCAAATTATCATTAATTATCCCATGAAGTAAAATTCACTTCCTCTGAAAAATAGACCTTGCAGCCATAGAAATCATGCATAAGGCCAGTGTGGAGAGAAAATAGTGTCTTCCAGAGGCAGAAAAGGAGAAAACAAAACAAAACAAAACAAAACCACAACATTTAATTAAGGAAATGCCATACTTATTATGGGAACATATTTTTTCCTTAAAACAGAAAGCATTAGGTCACAGAACAGCCTTGCTGGGTAAATGGCAGAAGTCTATAGTCTTTTGACTTCTAGAAAAAGCCAAAGACTAGGAGAAAGCGTAGAGATTCAGTGCACATGAGCAGAAAGACTAGATAATTTAAACAGTCTTTTCCACACTTTAATTTCATGATTAGTAGTTCTGAGGTTTATTTAATCTTTTCCAGTGCATAACACAGAAAACTAACCTATATCAAACAAAAACTATTTGTAACTTGGGTGAAACTGAAATATTTAGAAAGATTTTTACAACCAAATCAAAACAATGATGTTAATACTCACCCTTAGTGACTGTGCATAACAAGGCAAATACATTGTAACCACATAGAAGCTCATACACAAAAGCTGTCTTTCAAGGAGCTATTGTCTATCACCATCATGAAGAACATGGAATGATATAACAATCCTCTGGTATCATTTTCTAACTCACATGTTGTATTTTGCTGCCTAGCCTTATAGACTTTTCCTTTGTGCAAAATTAAAGCCCAAACTCATGCCTAAAACACATCCTTCTAATACACATACAGTTAACACTTGGATTACAAGCCAATGTCATAGCGCATACATAAAGTGATTACTCTATTGAAACTGCAATGGCAACATAAAGATGGTATATTTGTGAAGAATCATGAACAGTAAGTGTTTATCAGTAGGTTACATGCCAATAAATAATTTAATACCAACTGTATTCATTGTTGAACAAAACATATGCATACAATTTTTATAACTGAAGTGCTTTTAAATCAGTAGAAAAGGCACAACCTGACTCATACAGACTGAGAAACAAGTCTAAATGAACTCCAGAAAATATTGCCATTACTTGTGTCAAAAAGATTATTTTTTGGCCTTCTACAATGTTAGAACATGTTCATGGATGACTGAGACAAAGGGTTGCTCCAGGCAATACATGGAACACCACTAGTCAGTATTTTAAAGACAGTTGCATCTTCTTATTAATATTTTCTTGATCAAATTACTTCAAGGTCTTTCAATTCTTTGGGCAAGGTTTTCAGACCTCATATATACAATGAAGAACCCTGTTCCACTTCTCCAAATGATGATTCAGTGTTTCCTTTTGTATTAATGCGCCACATAAACCTAGTATTCAGCCCGTTATCAACTTCTATTAACACAACATGCCTTTTCTCCCCCAGATTACCTTTTCTCCAAGAATTTGAAATATTTGCATAATCTAAGTCTAGTATTTCGAGTTAGCAAGTTATGCATATTTTATATCCTGAATTTAACTATATACTTTTGAATTCCAGCCCTACAATCTAAAGTATTCACAAGATTCTCTGCTGTAAGTAGCTCTGAATAACTACTGCAAACAAAATAAACATATTTCCTATTTCTTCATACTATAAATAATAATAATAAAAAAAAACATGCTTTGGGCTGAAGACAGGTCACAGAATGTATCTGGTTGGAATGAAACTCAAAGATCAAAGTCCAATCCCACCAGCCACAGGCACTGTTGCCAACCACTAGATCCTGAAGACATCCCACCAGCTACTTCTCCATGAAACTGCACCTATGTTACTCACTGTAGCACATAAGCTTGGCACCTATCTTCAGATTCTAGGTTTTCCATGATTATGAAATCTTTCAGTCATCATCATCCCCATCTATTTTGTGGTAATTTCATCTTAGCCATGTCATCACTGAGCATCTGATGTAAAAAATATATTTACCAAAAGCTAGGATTTTTACTAAAATACATTTATTAAAATCATGACGTACTACATGCCTTGTTTCTCTTCTACCTACAGAGTGTTTCTGCTACCGAAGGGAGAAAAAAAAAAAAAAAGAGTAGGTCTAGACTGTAGAGCCAGAAGTTACACTGACTGTCACTGTGTACACTGACTATTCCATGTTATTGATACCTTTCACTGTGTACCCAAGTTCCTCTCTCAAAATTTCTCTCCGCTTTTCCATACCATTCTTCTGTACTCATCCATAACAATCTAACTCAATTTCAGTGTTTGGCAACATCATTTAAGTTTTAGGTCACACTTAGTCAAACCAGACCTGTGTTAAGATTCCATTCTTTGTACTAATAAAATTAGTGCTTAACCCCTCGTTAATGTTTTTGTAAAGAACTGCCAGCTGTCTTCATGTCAGCTCAGCACCTACCTGCTTCATGCCGAAAGCTGCATACCAACTTCGAGTTCGCTGAAGTGTGCTTTCTTGAAACCTGCTGTCTTTAATAATGGGATACATTATATCTTCTGAAAGCAGTACAAACTCCTATCTGATAACCAGGAACACCACAAAATTAAATAAAAACAACATCTGAAAACTAGCCAATTGGAGGTTGTGGAAATGCTACGGAGAGGTTAATAAGGCCAAGCAACTGGAGGAGTGAATTGTAAAGCTACACAGTATATACAGTACAATGAATTTCAACAATGGGTGTTGGTTTTTTTTTTTTAGGAACCATGGTTTTACGTAAATGTAGTTAATTTGACCCCAGAAGAGGTGATACTTCCCTAATAGTAGGTATAATTGTATCAGTATCAGTGGATGTTTATGCTATTATTGAGGGGAAATAATGAATTTATAAAGCATTTCACTTGGAAGGAAAAAGGACAGGAAAGGAGCAGAAATTCTTGGAAATTTAGCATATTTGAGAAAACGCTCAAAATGAGTTACTCCTATCCAAAGTATATTTCTTCACATCCAGCCATTTATTTGCACGTATTTCTGCTCCCAGACTGCAGAAAGTGTTTGAGAAACATTTACTTCAGTGTTTCAGCAACTTAATTTCTCTGATATTCACATGCTATTCTGTGGTTATTTTCTAGTGTTGACAAACTGATTTCCTGACAGACTTGTGTAGGGAAGCACAGAAGTGCTTAGCTTACCACAGAGTTTGTGATCACTCTCATTTAGAATACCTAATTTTAAAAGTTGCATCAGTTCAATCAGGAACTCAAAACCATCATAAGCCCACAATTGAAAAAGCTCATGTTTTACATCCCCACTACTCTCAGAAACAGCACATCCCAAATCTGTAAGAATTTACATAAGTTATTCAATTTAAGCTTTTGAATAGCTAATGTGCTTGGAAAAAACAGATATTTCATAGTGAAAATTACTATATCATAAATTAGTACTTACTCCCCACTAGCTGCAATGTGATTTCCTGGAACATAATAATACAGGCGCATTTCAGTTGCTCACCAAGTTAGACGGAGAACACTGCTACATAAACTTTTGAACCATTTAAGTTTGGCAGAAGTTTCTATTTACTAGTACTCTTGATATTCACAAATTAGAAGTCTAGTCAGTTTTAACAGAATAGAAATGATAATGGCACAGACACAGAATACCACAAAGAATGGTAGGATACACTGCAAATATCCAGAAGAAATGCCTCCCACAGCTGTAGTTATACCAGCTGTCCAGGGTACAGCATCATCTTTACCACTGAGAAGATGGCCAGATGTACTTATCAGTGGATGAAAGGCAGAGCGATGCCCTCCAAGCCCTTCCATCTTTTGTTCAATTAGGTTCACCTTACATCAAGCTCTGAATCTGGCACACCCTTTCACTGTCAGAGCACTCCAGCAGAATTCTGCAACTAGTAAAGGTTTAAGTTAGTTTAGACTCACACGTACTACTGCTGTTTCTACTGTATTAAAATATTTTTTAAGAGTTTTGAGCATAAAATAATGTATATCACAGAATTAAAATGGGTTAGGAAGGGAGGTCAAAGACCACCTAGCTCCAACCCCCGGCCGTGGGCGCCTTCTACTAGATCAGGTTGCTCAAAGCCTCAATTCCTGAAGTGTTCAAGGCCAGGGTGGGACATCCACAGCTTCTCTGAGCAGCCTGTTCCCCTACAATAGTGCCTTTCTACCTTCACAGTAAACAATTTCTTTCCAATATCTAATCTAAATCTACCCTTCTTTAGATTGAAACCACTGCCCCTTGTCCTATTGCTATACTCCCTGATAAATATTTTACTCAACTTTCCATAGAACTTAAGTTGTAGCTAAATATGAATAGTGTTTCATTACAGAATTACTTTTGTCACTAGAAGCAAAGCTTCAAAGCCTAGAACAATTAATGTCCCAGTTAATATGTTCTGAAATACTTGCTTTTCCAAGAACTTTGGTCAGCTTCTTCTAACAAAATCTATTTTGAAGAGAAAGAACACTGTTAACTTCTTTCAACAAAATTGCAAAGCCTCTCTCTTTAGTCAGAACACTCCTAAAGTGTGTAAGGCTAGTCAGCAATTTATAATAAGTACAAAAAAAACCCAAGTATTTGAAGAAGCATACTTGTTTGGGGGAAAAAATGCTAAGTAGGAACAGTGTTCTTATATGCCAGAAGAAAGTAAATCTTTAAAATGTTTGTTACTTTGCAGATGCTACTCAAGACTACAAGACAAAACAGATCTCTGGTAACCAGATTAAAGGCCAAGGCTTTATTGGAATACAATAACTCACAGTACAATGTTATCTGATAGCCAATCATCCTTGAAGTAGTAAATAATGACAGTCCAAGACAAAACACCATATAGACCAGACACTAAAGAAACAGTCCAACCCCCAAGCTACAGGCTTGGAGCAGAGCGGCTGGAAGACTGTGTAGAGGAAACTGAACTTGCGGTGTTGGTTGATGCTCAGCTGAACACAAACCAGTAATCTGCCTAGGTGGCCAATAAGGCCAACAGCATCCTGGCTTGTATCAGAAATAGTGTAGGCAGCAGTAGCAGGGTCATCCCTCTGTACTCAACACTGATGGGACTGCATCTCGAGCACTGAATTCAGTTTTGGACCCTTCTCTACAACAAAGACATTGAGACCCTGGAGTGCATCCAGAGAAGGGCAAAGAAGCTGGTGAGGTGTCTGGAGCACATGCCTTATGAGGAGCAGCTGAGGGAGCTGAGATTATCTAGCCTGGAGAAGAGGAGGCTCAGGGGAAGCCTTATTGCACTCTACAAATATCTGAAGGGAGTCAGTTTGTCAGTTTGGAAGCTGTGGAGGTCAGTCTCTTCTGCCTTGTAACCAGCAGTAGGACTAGAGAGAATGACCTCAAGTTGAGATAGGGGAGATTCAGGTTGGACAATAGGAAAAATTTCTTCTCCAGAAGAGTGATCAGGTGCTGGAATGGGCTGCCCAGGGAGGTGGAGGAGTCACCATCCCTGGAGGTGTTCAAGAAACATTTATATGTCACACTGAGTGACATGGTTTAGTAGAAAATATTGGTGACAGGTGGACAGTTGAACTGGATATCTCAGAGGCCTTTTCCAAACTTGGTGATTCTATGATTTTTTGTGAACTTAAAGAATTCATTCCCCATACCACAGCATCCTACTCTTTGTTCAATATTTAAAACCAGCTCTGTTAGCGTCTTTCTCAAAGTATTGCTATGGAATGGAAAAGGAATGTTTTTGTTAAGCCTGTCTTCAAAAATATACCTCTTACTCTATATTTTTAACTAGTTCTATAACTAAGCAATAGAACAAAAAAATTCAAAGTGTTATGTTCTCAGACAACAATATGAGGAAGAGCAGATCTTGACTGTAATCCATATTAACTTGAACAAGATATTAAAATAGTGCTATATATCATGGGCTTTATTTGTCCATAGACAGACAAACTGAGTAATGCTTGTCTGAACACAGAAAAAATGGACTGGCAAACCTAAAGTCTACAAGTAGGAGAAGAGTCATTAAACCATGATAAAAGTCTGCACATATATTGAATTCACTGCAACTTGTACATTCTCTGATGCAACTGCAATTTTCTCATAGCCTCAGGACTTACTGGTTCATGGTCTACCAAAATACATAAGCAAATAAAAGACTGCTTATCCTCAAATCACACAGTGGTAAAAGACAAGTGACTTCTTTCTCTATCTGAAAAACAGTCCCACAGTCAAACAGCTCCTGCTCTCCTGCAGGAAGATCTACAACCTTCTACAGTGTTATTAGTATATACAAAATGTCATTAGTTATATACAGAAACAAATTATGTTATGTTCTCCAAATGTTGTCAGCTATAATAAGCTCATAGGATGAGGTCCCAGAGCTCAGAGGGAAAGCTCCTGGGAGGAAGGGAAGAGAGTTTCTCTGTTCAGAGTTAAAAAGCTCCCATTATCCTTGCACAAAGTCCCAAAGGCTACATGAAAAGCATCAGGTTGCATTAGATTTCAATTGTTTCTCCCTGCTGCGTAAGTGCTACATGTAAATCTATTACATCTTTGGAGTCTGATATCTAACTGAACACTCAGTCAAAAAAGGTGATAGAACAAAGTGTCCACTAATCAACTCAAATCAGCCAGGAAGTGAAGCTTTGCTAATGAATTACAGTAATTAGCTCAAGGGAATGGTCACTGTACTGACAAACTACTGTCTGCTCTAAGCAGGAGGAGACAGATTAAACACACTTGTTCATATTCCTAAATCCCTGTTCTTGCATTTTTTTGAAGCAGTGTTTCATCCCTGGAACAAGGAACTCTGAGGTACTATCAGCAGCTTTCAGAAACACTTGACCAACAGCTTTGTAGAACAGCATGAAAAATACACTTCTTATACAATTCTTTTCATTTAACTAAAAAAAAAAAAAACAATAATGGTTCAGTGTAAACATATGACTCCACTGGAGAGATCAGCATCATTCTCCTGTCCCATGATACTTGACTAGCTACTTGCTAGAGCTAATGGGTTAACAAATGAGCAAAGGGCATAGACCCATTCTACAGCTGAAATCAACATCAGTACTGGTACTGCAAAGAGCTAAAGGAATATTGATATCTAAAACAGAGCTGACAAGTATACAGTAGTGCCTCAGCCCCACATTGCCTTCAAATAACCCAAGTAGCAGGTACATGATTAATTATCCTTCCCAAATTCTATAGGACAACAAATAATTACAGACCTAATTTAAAAGGACAACAAAATAGCTGGCGAACAAGGGCAGAGAACAAGACCAGCACACAGGGAAATCTAAGATTTCAGCCTTTTCTGCTGAACTGAAGAGGACCCCCTCTGCTTTGTCACTCCTGTGGGCTGTGTCTACAGCAGCTCAAAGCCAGTCCCTCTATCCAGGTCCTAGACATAGCAACAACTTCAACTGCTCTTCTACCTCACTTTCTGGTGACCCTCAGCCTTCTCACATCTACATAACCTCATTTAGCCCCGTAGCATGACTCCTTCAGCATTTCTACAGAGTCAGAGAGGTCACTACGGCCAGACCAATCACCAGGATCAGTTTTCCCCTCACCAAAACACAAGCAAGAAGAAAGGAAGTGGTGAAAAAAACCATGGCAGGTGTGCAGTGCCTGCACTCTCAGCAGCAGTTACCAGGTCACAGTAGTCAGCTCTCATGTAAGGGGCAGATCCTTGGTTTGGCTTGGATGTTACAACAACAACAACAAAAAAGCATACTGCAATGGAAAATCTCTGTTCCAGCATTTTGCTGTTCCTAGTAAGAGGAATAACCCTTCAATATTTTTGCATCTGCTATGAGGCTTACACAGAGGAAATCCTACTTGAATTGCTTATAAACCAGAATAACCTGCCAAAATATTCAAGGGAAAGAGCTCATGATAGTGCTATATTCTTTTCTGAAAGCTTAATTTAGACAACTACCAGCAGACCCCTTCATGGACAGCAAAATCTTAAACTCTCTCTATTTGACTGTGCTTGCCTAAGGCATTAAGTTCAATCCAACATGTCGCACCTCAGTAACTCGACACAGACTAGGAAATTCTTACAGTCAGCCTCCCCAAGGGATTTGTTAAGTTTCACATACATTTAGTTGCGCAGTTGGCGTGTTCAAATTGATAAACTTGTTGCTCGGTGCTCTCTGCTTCAGATTTTGTCACTGGGAAAAAATAAATATAGGAGGGATGGGGAGGTGGAGGAGGAAAGAAAGGTACTATTTTTCAGTAATAACTTTAAAAAATTATACATGTATTACCATTCCTATCTCCTCTTCAGAGGCATTTATTTTGCAGAAGAGACAGGCAGATACCTTGGTGATGGGCACATTAAAAATGCTACAGACAGACAAGATGAATGTCATTAGCATGTTAAAAAATGAGTACAGCAGACAGATACAAAAATACTATTCAGTTTTATCAAACACAAAGGAATAATTCACTACATGGGTATCCTGTATACTCAAACTACACACACAGAAATTGCAAGTTTATTAATAAAGTCTCCAACCTGGAAAAGCACTTAATATTTAAGTAGGTGAGCAGCACACTGTAGTCAGTGGAATTATTCACTGACTTACAGCTAATGCAAACCTAAGTATTTTGTTGGTTGAAGGCTACTAATACAACCAACGCATGTCTATAATGCTATACAATAAAGATGGGTCTGACAAGTTATTATGGAGAAAAAGCACTTCCTCTTCCATCCCTCAGCACTCCTCCATCAATACTTGTGGGTATAAGATATTATCCTATGGTACTTGCCACCAAACAAGCCAGTGCAGCCCAGTATCCACAACAGCATTTGTCAGCATTGGCAAAAGACAAATGGAGCTGAAAGCCAGAAAGAAGGGAAAGCTGCGAATACGAATCAAGAGCAACCTTCTTTTCAGAAGGGTAGCTTTACAGACCTACAGCAAGCAGAAAACCTATGGTGCTGGCAAAGGAAACCAGGCACGGTCACAGCATCAAAGGGAAGCAAGAAACGATGTGTCTTTTCATCAGTCTTTAGCAGATACAAATTAAAACTTTCTCTGTATCCTGCAGAGCTCCCCAATTACTTGTCATTACTACTGTGTGATATAGAAAGCGTTTAGTCCTCAGTGCACAGCACAGATAGTGTGTTAGCACACCATACACTTTCAGCTAGAATCATGTATTTTGATGACAATCCAAAGAGAAGCAATTACTTTCTCCATCTTTCCTCAGATGCCTTGGTTACAAAAACACAAAAAGCTTTATTATCAGTCCCTGCACCTACACTGCACAAGGATTTCCAGTTATCAGATGAATTTACAAAGATGATGTACTACAGAACCAAGGACAGAACCATCTAAACAAATAGCTTTGTGGCTCTGCAGTGGCCAGTGGTCTCTAGATTGATTATTCACAACCATAGAACTAGGACTGTTTTTCCAAAGAAATTCAGAATGCATTAAAAAATACGTACTGTGTTAAAAATACTATTTTTTTTTGTTTTTTGTTTTGTTTTTTGTTTTGTAGTATACAAACTGAATTTAACAGCTAAAACAATGCCAACAAAAATACATATACGTATTTCTACAAAAAAGTAGAGGTCACTGGCATTCCACAGCTAGAAGAAAATTAAAGATTGAAGGTGTATGCGTGTAGGTTATGAGGTAAGTTCTAAAAAAATATTTACTTATGGAACAAGATGCTCAAATTGATATTTAGGTGCAATAGCATATGACAATCTTATTTACAGATAGTTACAGTACTTGCACCTATAAACAGAACCACAGAAGTACAGATTTGATCAGATCTCTCTTAAAAGAGATAAATAAAAATAAAAGTGCTTCCTGTTTTTCCAACTCATGTGAGAGTTGTCTTCTTAAGCAGACCAGGTTACAGAAGCTTTCATTGTGACTACCAGCACTGCAACTGACCTGGGAAGAAATAGGACTTCATCTTCAGCCAGCTCAGTGATTAAAACTTCACAGGCAATGAATAGCTGAAACCAAGGCAGCAACACCTTCTTCGCTCTGAAGCATAGTGATTGTCAGTTTGCAAAAAAGTCTATAGTAGAAGGAAAGGGAAATTTCTTCCTGCTGAAGTGCAAAGACACCAAATAACCTAGAAGCTTCTCTTCAGTAATCCACCTCTTCTAGTTACACTACTGTACATTCTGCAACAAAAGTTTTGTAACTATCCAATTACATATTATTCTTTGAGGAAAAATAATCTAGAAAAAATAAACTGCTTCCCTTTCCCAACTTTTGTATTTCAAAACAAGACTTTCCTTTACTCTCCTTTGGGAGCAACCTTTTACACGAATTAACAGTGATAGGACAAAAGGGAAAGGCCTTAAACTGCAACCCACATTTTTGTGGGCAGAACAGGCTCTTCCACCAATACGCACACACTGAATGAGCATGTAATGCATACTCCATGTGTTTGGAAGATAAACTATGGGAGTTCTCATTTGAAGAATACAGCACCTAGCCTATCTACTCAATCAAGCTATAATTCTCATTTCAAGTCAATTGTGGTTTACAGCTCAGCCAAAGGTTTCTGTACTTCCCTAATAAGAAATAGACAAGTTTCGTAAGGAAAGTGTGTTACCACCCTCAGACAACTGAGGGCTATCTTCAGTTATAGCAAGATCTTCAGCCATCTGTCACCCCTTTCATGATGAGAACACTGAACAGAAAAGCAGTACCCATACTGCTTTTAAAGAGCCATGAACAAATACAAGGATGAAACAACAAGGTCATGAATAAAGGTAAAAATTTTAACATAGAAATTACTACTGACAAACAAAAAGTTATTTCATGAATATAGCAAGGAAATAATTCCTACCACATATGACTCTACCCCGCCTTTCTTATCACTAGTCATACTGCTTAATTTTGTGAAGATTTTTGGTTTGTGGTTTTTTTTTGTTTGTTTTTGTTTTTTTAATTTGACTTCTCATACTGTAATTATGGTCTGCACCTTGGAACGTTGATTTAAAGGATTAGAACCTTACACTGCAAAATTCCTCACATTATTTTATCAAATAGCATGAACTGTTTAAATTTCAAAAAGGTTTTATTGATATCTTAAATATTATCCAACTTGTGAAAGAAGAAATAGACTTTTCTCAATCACAGTCACCAGGAGACAAACTAGACAGTGAATTCTCATCCCTTCCTAATTTATTCAATATCCCTCACTCCATACATCTTAGTGCTAATGTCAAATTAAGAATCCCTTTATGTGCTATATCCTATAGCAGAGAAATTGTGAGAAATCATTTCAGTGTAATAAGACAAACTACAGTAGCATGTTTTATGACAACTTACAGGGTCAAAGAACTGCGCATCAAGTAATGTTTGTACAGTCTGTGTTAGGCAATGAGGCCAGATTCCACGAAGAAAAATGGGAGTGGGCAAAAGAAAGAAAGGATGGAGAAGGGTAGGGACTTACCTAAAGTCACTTGAAATGAATTGTAGTGATCCAAAACTAGAATCCGGAAATACTTCAATGCTAAATGCATTTTTCAGACAAACCATCTCTCTGAAAACAGCTCTAGGAACCAACAACTTAGAGTCCTACCAACTGCTTCCATCTGGCTGATTTGCAACTCTTGTTCAGCACAATACTCCTAATAACGACTTCATTGGGCACTCCTGCTTTGACTAGTTAACAGGTGATACTACTGCACAACTCACCCAGCCAAGAGCTCAGATGCTGTTGCCCACTCAAACACTAGTTGCACCAAAAAAATTAGGGCCAGTCTTAGCCACTTTGTCACTCCAATATTTTATATGCTTTCTGATGCTAGCAGCTGTTTACAATCCAGATGGAATTAGACCAGACAGTGAACTCTTCAGTGAAGTTCAGGATTACTGAACCAGCAGAGAAAGAAGGAAGAGAGCAAAAGGAAACTAATGCTTTTTTTTCTGCTGTTGTTTTTTTCCCCATTGACCCCATCTCCAAAGTAACTGAGCCATAACCTATAAGTTATGTTTGCAGATAAGCCATGAATTGATACTGGCCTCTTTCTGCACTTAGTCTATTACTACTATTCCCATTTTACATATGGACAAAAACTATACCATAAACAAAGTAGGGTTAATATATTAGCACCAAACTATACTAAAGGTACTGTAATGATAAATTATATATATATATGAATTACATTATGTCATATAATATATATATAATATGTTATATTATATATATCTTTTAACATTTTAAAACCAGGCTTTCCCAAAAGGAACTCAAACTCATAAATAAAGCGAAAAGGAGCAGATTTGCAAAGATTCAGAGTGAAGCAGTCTGAAAACTCCAGATCTCCTTCCCAGGTATTTAAGATGATCTAAGAAAACATAGGAAAGAAATAGCAGAATAAAATTAGGTGTCATGCAGAAATTGCTAAATTTTCTTCCTCCTCTTTTTTTTTTTTTTTTTTTTTTCAGTGTGCAAAGCAGGTGCAGCAACTATCATTTCCCTCCTGCTGTTTGGCCCACCTGCTGTCTGCCTGATGGTGCTATACTCCCCACTTCACTATTTATTTCCAAAATGCTAAGTTTAAAGTAACAATGTAAATTTATTTATTACTGCTATTTTTTTTTTTTTAACCACAAGTTCATTCTTCGTATCTCTCCAAACAAATGGACAAGAAATGTAGATTCATTATTCAAACATGATTGTAAAAAGAGAACAGACAGTGAAACTCTTCTATCCTAAACATTCTGCTGTGCATGTGTGATTTGCTGCAGAGGATAGAATGTCCCCTTCCACCATTCTGCTTCCCATGCACTGTGAAGCTTCTCAGACTTCAACGCGCAAAAATGAGTGGTGGCTTATCTCGCGTGAGATATTATGTAGGTTCACCAAATAGATATCCAGTGTAGAAGGGCTGACAACTGCAGCAATAAAAACCTCACAAAGTGTATAATAACAATATTACATTAGTAAAAATAACAGTAAATTTCAAGGTGCAAACCTTTTCATTTTGAGCCTTTAAGGTTCTCAGCCTTATGAAAGATACTCTAAAAGGGATGTACAAACACGTGAAGCCAGGGTATTTTAAGTAAAACATAATGTCATTAACTCATAATTAGATGAGAGTTAGCAATACTGTAGCAGTCCTTATCATGCAGTCCTTTCTCTCTTACTCCTCCCTTTTTCCACAAGATTTATAAAAACACATATGCTCTTCTAACAAATGGTTATTGCATAGAACTAGGCAAAGCCACATGGAAAAAAAAAAATCTAGAATTCCCAGCTTCCTTTCCTTGAGGTGGCCTCATCATTACTCAGGCTGCTGGACACCTGGGTCCACCTCTCCACCAGCTCAGCCAGGTTCCTACCCAAAACATGCAGAGGTCAGAGAGATGCAGCTTATTTTAAGAAACACAGATTTTAGCTTCTGCTACCATGTGCTCTCACGGCCAGGGCATGGATTTCTGTTCTGTCCTAAAAAGCCAGATGAAGTCTCATAACCATGCAACAGTGGTTTAATATGAAGTTATTTACTATCCGGTTCCATAACCTATCTGGTTCTTCTCACCAATGAACTGAAGTGCACCTTAAGCCTCCTATTCTCCCCAAAAAGAAAACAGATCCACTGATCTGTAAAGGGCATCCATTAACCCTGCAAGCAGTAATCAACATTTTCAGATTCTGGCCAATGAGATCCCTACATTCATAACCAATATGATTCTTAATTCAAAATAATTATTTGTATCACTACCATTTATTATATACACATTGTTTGTCTTAAAGACGTTTGCTTAGAATTTACCTTTTTCTTTTCTTTATTTTTAACTTTCTTCCAATTCTTTCTTTGCCTATTCCAGCTGCCAGTGGAAAACAAAGTTTATGTAAATGAGAATAATGTAAAGTCTACTGTCCAAGCAATAATGCATTTGTTGTTGCTCAAGGAAAATAAACATTTTTATAAATGCATGGACTGTGTGAATAATTAACTTTTGTTATTAATACTAAAAGGAAAATAAATTGAAGTCAGAAAAAATAAAATGTAACAACTGACAAAGCCCTAAAATATTAAAAAAAAAAACAACAACAACAAAAAACAGAATGCATTTCTCAGCTTTTTCCTATCCATAATGCCTTAACTCTTATATGTATGCAATTTTATGTTCTGATTCCAAATGTTTCAGATTTACTATGGCTACATGCATTCTATTATACAACAAAACAGGGCTTCTCTTTATTTTACTGTGCTCCATGCAGTATAACCTTGTTATTTTAAAGAAAAGTCCAATAAATCAGTTTCTTGAAGATAAAAGTTAGCAAAAACATGATCTGTTCTGTTTTCTCCCTTAACTGCCCTTCTGTTCAGCATTCATTTTAAATGTAATGTTATTTCAGTGAACCAATACTTTTAAGCATGCTGAATAGTGTGGAACATTCTTTTATTCTGATGTCATGCAGAAAGCATTTTTCTCAGAAGACATCTTTTGTAGTTGTAACCAAAAGGCAAAAGAAACTGGAGAACTCAAAAGGAAGGAGTGGGGGGAGGAATGGCTTAAACCCTCAATCCTGTCACTTCTAAAACCATGTGTCGTAACCATACATATTTTTTGCAATGACCTCTTAAAATAGTCCCTTATAAGCCAGTACCTCTTTGGAACTTCTAAGATATTATACTTATTTTTACAGGTTTTCACTAAGAATTCCTTGTATTATTGTACTGTATCACAGGGAAGTTCGCTATAGTTTCATGAAAGACGTTTTCATTTCTGACTGGCATCTTCTCAATAGGAGGGGGCCCAGGCACACCACTCTCTTCCAGGCAAACCTTTCTGCTCTTAAACAGTACGGCATTCATAACTTACTTTCAGCACCGCAGGGCAGCCACACAGCAAAGCCTCTCCAACTTAATAGCTTGCATCACAGAGAAGTCCACTATTTGGCCAAGGTATAAAACATAAATGCCTCCCTCATGCAGTTCTGCACCCCACGAAAATGAAATCTAACCTACCCTAAAGATCTGCATTTCCACACTATAGCCTTGGCAAAGCAAGAATTCCACACAGTTACCAAGCTTTGTGTTATGTTGCAGTGTGGTTATGTATCATCACTCTCATCTAAGCAAGGGGAAAAAAAAAAATCAACCACAGGAAAAAGGAAGCATGAAAAGTTCTCAACAGAATAATTCATAGGACATGTACTAGTAACAGCTTTAGTTTCTGCAAACATGCTGAATTCTCACTGCATGAAACAGTACTCTTCACAGAATATGAATCTAGCTTTACTATATGGGCTATTCTCAAAGTTATGGATATAAAGGGAAGACATAATGAGGTAAAATTGCTTAGAAGAATCACCAACATGATTCAGAAACGGGACATGAACTCTTCTTGAAAGGAGCAAAGCTTTGGAGTTATCTCAAAATAATTGATGAAATTACTATAGCATTCTACCTCACTGCCACCTCACTTACAGCAGGCATGACAAAAAAACTAATTTGAAAATACTGGAAAGTTTCAAGACATTTTACTGGAAATATATTTTGGATAATTCTACCTGCAATAATTAAGTAAACAAATAAACATCTTGAAACATAACTTCTTAATTTCCAATGGTGTTAAAAACTTCAACTCCAGCCCTGAAGAGCTTCAAGACATTGAGCTTTAGAACTGGCATCTTCAAGTACAGAAGAGCTTTTATAAGCCAAAGGCTGGATCTTGCCATCTTGAGAGTCAGAAAATGTTCAGTCTGGGAGAGACAGAAAAGAAGATTGCCATATTTGCAAGAGAATAAGAACACACTTAACAAATACTTTTAAAAATGCTATTTGTTTAAAAAAAGTGGCTATGTAGTCAGAATGTTAAACTCAGCCTTAAAGATTGTATTGGACCTGAGAGAGTCAATTGTTATCAGTAAAAAAGTATATAATACATATGCTTAATTATGTATTTTTTTGTCTGTTTGCATTACAAAGTTCCAACTGTTATCTCAATTGTTAGTACCAAAACAACGTATATACCTTTCTGCATTCTCTAAGTACAGAGTTATAGACAATTTACTGTTGAGCTTGTTATTGGACATAGTTACTGGACTAAGATATCAGTCACAACAATACAGTTAAGACTGAATGAGTGTGTGTGCACAGATACAATAAAATAATATGCAGAACACAAGGATGCTTCCTTACCACCTACAATAGACACAAGCATTGTCTATTTCCTGCACTTACTAATTAGTTCACTGCCTGTAACATATCCCATGCCTAAAACATTTCATGTTTCAAGTAGGCAAATGCCATATTGTTCTCAAAAACCTGCAGCATTTTCCTAGGAGGAGTTTTCATTTTGTTTCCTTGTTTTGTTGATTATTTCAACACCTATATTATTTGGGTACAATATTAAAAATCCTGTAGCTTAAACAAATTTTTCTTGTGAAGAAACTACAAGCAACTTCACTGAATAGAAACACATTAAGAGAGAGAAACTGGGAGGTTGAGCGGTCACGGTGAACAATTTTCTTTCCCAAAGAAAGTGAAACAGGAGAGGCCTATTTTCTATTATCTTTTCCACAGAAATACCTCTGGAGCAGGCACCGCCATAAGGTGGAATTGGGACAGCATTGGCTTCCCATGTGTAAATTGGAACAGGGACTCAAATCTTGTGCTGTGGAGAGGAGGGAAAGGATCCAAGTAGGTTTTTAATTGTCTAGCAAAGTCTAGCTATTAATTTAAATCACTTCTCCAGAAGTGCTGATGACAGGAAGAGATGTAACTGTTACTACCACTTGAAAGGAGAAATATTGACAGATTTCTTTAAAAACTATACTATCTTATATAACATTCTCTGAGAGCAATCAAAATTGCATTAATAGGAATAAATATTTTGCTGCTCTTTACTGCTCTTTTAAAGAATCAGACTGGCTATGGCAGAGCACACTGAATCCTCTTCTGGCTCATGCATCAGCAAAATGGGAAGCAGAGTTCCAGCTGTGGAGCCCTCATTGTTGGTGATCCATGAACCAGAAAGAACACAGCTAGACTTTCAAATTCCAGGTTGAGCTTGTGGCACTGGCAGTCAAGAAAAGCGCCCTTTTAATTACTCTTTCTTCCCTCTGACATGACAAAATAAATTAAATTATCCCAGGAAAGACAATCAGCTCCTTTATGATAATAGATTTTTGAAGAGAACTCTTTACTTTAAGAAAGCAGCAACAGCATCTATTGAAAGTGCAATATTAGCCCGTTGTCCACCATGAACGCTGTGCCATATGCTTATTAAAGAGCACTGAAGTATGAAAGGGGAAAAAGTGGGACTGCTTTTGAAGGAAAGCATGTTAAAATACTTCAGAGGAACAGGCTGAAAGCAGGGGTTTTAAATGTGAAAGTAATGCAAGATTATCAGCTGCAGGCAGAATTATTGAACAGAGGAAGGTAAACAGAGCAGTGTTTCTGCATGCATCCTAACCATTGATTTGGAGCTGCTGTGGAGGAAAAACAAAAAAACAACACAACAAAACAACAAAAAAATTAAGACACATATCTTCTTAACATGCTTAACAAGCTTATTTCACTTCAGTATATAAATACAGCTTATTTCACAGCAATTTGATACTAGAAGAGGACACACTATACCATGAAACTTAATGATAATATTGTGTACAACGTTTTGATAAGAATATACTATATATAATTGTGTTACAACTGAGAATGCACTAGCACTATACACAAAAGAGAGCAAGCACGAAGAGACTGCTAGACAAATATAGGAGTATAACTACAGCAAATACTGCAGAACAGCTTTCACGCTCGGCAGAAAGACAATGTCAAAAAGGAAGTTTACCTCCTACACACTTTTAAAAAAATGCATAAATTATGAACTATGTGTTTTCGTTTCATGAGTTCTTTGGTATGAACTCAATAATAACAGTTGTTCTCTGCTCTAATGCTGTGTAGCTGCATCAACAACAGCAATAACTCTCAACAGTGTGAGTTTTCCTTTACATTCCTCCACAACTAGTCACCCCTACAGTTTATCATTCTTCATTCTTATAGCATATCCACCATAAGCAAAAATTCAATGTTGCTCATAATATTTTGAAAGAGATACAGCTTCACAAAATGATAGGAACCTTGGGGCATTTCAAATTGAATGCATTTTTTAAAATCATTTTAAATTTCAACTATGGACTGTAGCTAGGCCTGCTTGCCTAAAGTAATGCTCTGCTCTATATTACCATGCCACAGATCTGGGTTATATTTCCAGCCTCTCTATAGCTTCCCAAGCGGGCACAACCTGGGGTTAGACTAGCACCTCTTGTTATCATGTCGACACCACTCCAGCCGATTAAGGAGCAGCACTGATAGGCTCTGAAGAGAATCCCATCCTCCTCACCAAGGAGGCTGTGTCTTTGAGCATAGCAAGAGGTTAAAAACAGGGCTGAAATGGAGTATATCCTCAGGGCTCCATCAGGGACATGAAAGGCAACCCAAGAAAGTATGTTATATGACAACAAAGACATCAAATAAATTTAGCGGAATAGCTGCCTTCTACCTCTCCAAGTTTCCCGTGCACTTTCAGATGCATACCATATCTTTTTCCCCTTCCATTACAAAATCTTTATGCATTGCTCTTACGTGCTACAAAACAGCTGCTAGATTGCAACCCAGACTGCTGAATTACAATGGTGGATTAAGTTATTCCAGTGTAATGTATCAATTATCTGGACCTTCTGTACCCAATGAAAAACAGAAACTGCTGGTAACAGGGTACAAGCAGAAATAAAGCAGCTGGGTTCAGTCTTCAGACCTCCTGTCCTGAAACTTCAAACCACCATGTGCATTCAAGCCACGGAAGAATATTCAAAATTTAATTTACATTTAGCAATTAAAGGGTCTGTTTCATTTAAGTTCTGTTCACAGATACCGTGGAAATATTAAAATTGTTATTGTTCAGTGCTAAATAATCTCAGTGATTAAATGTGCAATGGTTATACGGAGATTCAAAGCCAGTTTTCTAACTCACACCTATTTTCTGAAAAGAAGCCAAGAAATCCTACACTTGGTCTTCCTGCTGTAAAGAATTTGGGGATCCTTCAGAAAGAAAGGTGGCAACACACGATGGCATTGTAAAGGCAACATTGTTACGTTAGGCTCAGGGTACAAAGCTTTGTATTTGATGCCTTTAAAACTTCAGAGTGTGACCACTTGGCTTGAAATCTGATTTCCCCCATTAATGCAGTTTTATAAAAGAGAAAAGCGAGTTTCAGATTAAGGTAATTGGCTATGCAGTGATAGGAGTAAAATCAGCATCTGTGGTCTTGTGCAAATCAGTACCAGCTTGAGACTGGGCATTGATAAATAAATAACTGAAAGACTGCACCTCCGCTGGAATACAGACGAGGCAAAAAAGGCAAGTGCTAAGGCACCTAAAACTTTGAAAGATATATACTGCTAAAAATTAAATTGAAATACATTATCTAAATACCTTCGGTAACATAAGTGGTCTGTATCTTCTTTCAAGACAGAGTATCAGTTTATTTCAAATTTAGAGATATTGGCCTTGATTCAAATTCATGGCAGTTATAGAAACCAATGTTCCATGGCTTGATTCAGGTGGCAAGCATTAAATCTTTTTCCTGCTGTCATGCAACAACAACTTTAATACAAATTAGCACTGCCAAACTCAGTTTCCTGAGCTCAGAAGTCCTTGATGCTACTCCCTGAATTTTATTCATACTTTCACACGGACTGTGCTCTGCTGAAATTGTTGTAGCTGACAAGAAACAAAAAAAACTACAATTTAATGACACTGGATTCAGTATTATAATTCATGACATTGTAGAAAATTTAACATGCAGTTCTTCATTATTTTAAGTGAGGTAAAGCTCAATCAAATTGCACACACAGGAAAAAGAAAAAAATGGAAATTTCATTTCTGTGAGTCAGATCTTCTCTTCAGACCAATCCAATTGTTTATGCTGAAACCAATCCTGCCAGTCAATAATAACTCACATTTTTCAAGCTACTGATTCAGCTTTTGCAAGAGCTTTCTTGGAGTCCAAGAAAAAAAAAATCCAAACTTCAGAAAATACAAAAAAGTAAACCAAAAAGAAGAGTTTTTCCAGTTTTTCTACTCACCAGGAATATACAATTAACTAAACTTGACACTCCAGACAACTCGGAATGAGATGCAGAGGGTAGATCTGAGTCAGAGAAAGCATATTTCCACTTAAGAAAGAGCTTTCTGTTTCCCAGATCAGGCACTCCAGATCCTTAATTACAGAATTCCACAAAAAGGGTGGGAAATGCCAATGACTACCTAAGCCGCCTGGCCTAGTTCAAAACCCTCTGGCAAAAATTTGCATTTCAAGGAACGCCCAGTTCCAATTCCTTGCAACTACCGCAGTAAACCAAAACCACTTCCTAGCAAAATTTATGCCAAACCAGTCAACTCTCCTTGAAGCTCTAAATTGAGAAAACTCATTCTATCTGAATTAGCCCTCAATTTATACCAAGTCATTCATCTGTTTGTTTTCTTTTTGAATTAATATTTTAGCTATCATTTACAATCCAGTAGTACCCAAAGGCTAATCAAGCTCTAGGCTATGGTGTGCCCAGGGCATAGCCTCTGGGCAGCGGCTTATGTGCGAAGACAAAAGGAAGCAAAAGTTACATCTCATTTCCTCCCCAAAATCCAATGATGAAGACAACTTTGTTAATTCTATGACTAACGTGGTTTTTACTAAATTTAACCCTTGTTATTTTTGAATAAATATAGCTTTCACATTTCAGAACTTCTATTTGACTACAGCTTTCTCACTTTTTGCTAACTTTTACATTTTTCCACATATTTTGCAAAAATGCTCATAAATATGTTATGCATATGTACCTTGCAATTTAACATTCGCCTTTACGTCTCCTCATTTTCATGTATTTTTATAAAACAGATCATGTTTCTCTTTTAATTAAAGCACTTGCAGTCCATTTTCTAAGTGATCCTCGTTTCAAACTCATTTCATGTACATATATATATATTTTTAACTTTGCTTCATCATAAAAAAGATAAAACAGTCTTTTTACCAGCTACGTCTTTCTGTGTCTACTGATAGCTACCCTTGGCCAACTTGTAGATCATCTTGCAAATACAATGGCATCACTGACACTTTGAAAGCGTGGCATACATTCCCGCATACTCCTCATCCCCCTAGGAAACGCTGGAATTTTTCTTAAGAAAAAAGGAAAATATATTTATGATCCACCTCATTCCACCTTGAAGAAGACAACAGGCTTTCTCAAAGTTTCTGCAAAACTATCTCACTCTTCAAAAGCAAAGAAATAAAAAGTACTGATTAAGATGCTCTGGTTAACATGAGTGAATCTAATATCTATATATATTAAAATTTACATATTGAGAGAAGAGAGTTGGTGGATTTTCTTCACCAAAATTTCTGCAAATAGCAATCCAAAGAGCTAAAAAATAAATCTCAACACCTCAGAGCCTTTTGGAAATAACAGTTTTTACTTTACTATCAAATAACAACATTTTTAATAACTGGTGTTAACAATGAAACACTCTTACTCAGGATTTGTTGCTGTTCTTTTGGCCAATAGTCCTAACATAATGAGATTTTTGTGAGAATTCTGCTATTAGCTGAAGGCCATAGAAGTTGAAAACTGGCTTTCTAAAATGCATCACAAGCGTTTACAAAAGATAACAAAGAAAAGGAATGGAAACAATGGGTTCAAGACATACTGTGCATTGATACAATTTTCTCCATCTACACCTTACTACATCCCAAATATTTATCAGATGACAGCAATAGAAATCCAATGTTTTCTAAGGCTCACAATTACACTTGCACACGTGTCAGTCTTCTAGAATCTACATACAGGTTGGAATTATAGAATTGACAGTACGACCTAGCTTTCATTGAAACTAAATTATAGTCTCACTGATTTCACGTAGGGTAAGTCCCAAGTGACGAAAAAATATCAGACATCCTAAATAAAAGTGACAACCTTCTAAGAGGATCTGAGCATCCTATCAGGACAGACTCAATTTGGTGACCAGTATTAAGATACTATATAAAATTTTGGCTCAATTACCTACATTGAGTAAAGTTTCCACACATCTAATTCGTAAAAACTTACAGTGAATGATGTTTAAAAATGGAGAGGGAAATAACAGAATAAGCAGGAAAAAAAAGGGAATAATTTTTAATCACATCGGTACATCCTTTGCTTGTGCAAAATGACAGCACTCCACTGGAGCCTATGGAGCCACAGTACTTAACACTAATTAATCATCTGGCTCTATCTACTGAAATCAAGTCAAATATAAGCACAAGCTTTCACATCAAGACGAATAAAATAGAAAAGTGACCCTGATTAATAAATGGTGTATGGGAATTCTTATATCTTCCATGCAAATCAGAAGAAACGATGAAGGGACATAGAGGGTAATGACAGAGCAATAAAGCCTCATGTAACCTCAGTTAGGAGATTCATAATGAAAATTTTTCCTAGCTGTGTGCACAGCGCTCATGGCAATACATGCCTTTGCACTCTGCAGAAAGAGAGGAAAACCTATTGACAGAGGCCTGAGAGCCCCAAATACAGCACTGAAGGAGGTACTTAAACACATGAAGTAGGCTGGACACTCTGAGAAATTCACACATACTGGCACTACTGGACAGTTCAAATGTGAATAACTTATGATCAGCTTGATACATAAGGATTTGAATAATCTAATGGGACTAGAGGGAACGGCTTCAAGCAACATCAGGGGAGATTTAGGCTGGATGTTAGGAAATACTCCTTCTCTGAAAGAGTGGTCAGGCACTGGAATGGGTTGCTCAGGGAGGTGGTGGAGTCACCGACCCTGGAGATGTTCAAGGAACATTTGGATTTTGTGTTGAGGGACATGTTTTAGTGAAACTACTGGTGATAGGTGGATGGTTGGACTGGATGATCTTGTAAGTCTTTTCCAACCTTGGTGCTTCTGTGATTCTGTGATTTTCTTTTTTTATAATGAAAAGTAAAACTTTAAAAGTATGAAAATGGTTTAGTCAGTGGGAGTTATTTTTTTCAAAATCTTTTGAAAGTCACAGAATCACAGAATCACAGAATTGTAGGGGTTGGAAGGGACCTCAGAGATCATCGA
This sequence comes from Tragopan temminckii, assembly GCA_028571105.1. Taxonomy (NCBI): domain Eukaryota; kingdom Metazoa; phylum Chordata; class Aves; order Galliformes; family Phasianidae; genus Tragopan; species Tragopan temminckii. Next base: position 29,667,856 of record JAOWBP010002559.1, on the reverse strand, counting down.
GTCCAACCCCCCTGCCA
>JAOWBP010002559.1:29646084-29667739 GCA_028571105.1 Tragopan temminckii | reverse complement strand
CAGAATGCCATTGGCCCTCTTGGCCACAAGGGCACACTGCTGGCTCATGGCCAACCTGTCGTCCACCAGGACACCCGTCATTTTACAGCTGAATGAATTGTACAACATGAAGCCTTGGATAGATTGGTTTTTTTAGAAATTCCCTCAAGTCTACCTGCTAGCCCATATAATAGTCCACTTTTTTTTTTTTTTTTCTTTTTTTTACAATTTTCCTATGTCCAAAATATGAGAAGTACTAAAAGTACTGTTCTAAACTTCAGAAATTCTGATCTTTGATAATTTATCAAGGATCAAAATAAAATTTATTGATTTTCTCACTCCTCAAGCCTAATTAATGCTATTAAACACATTAAAGCTACTGCTGAAGGAGGGTTTTTAAGAAAGTTAGACTACAAGTGTGATCTAAAATCACCTGAAGTCACTGGGAGTCTTTCCACTGATTGATTTCTGTGAGCTCTGAAGGTGGCCTGAACTGGTCATGCTTCAAGGTACATTACAAAGTGAAATTCAGTTATTATTATCATTGTACTTTTATCATGACGGAAGAAAAGTCACCTCTTCAGTAATCTTTAATGTAGCTTTCACACAGATCTTCTGATACTATACTGCTTGGCAAAGATTCTTTTTCTCTCTTTTTTGCTACACATTAATCTCAAGTATGTAGAGTGAACATGGCATGGCCTGAACACAATAGGGAATGCCCATGAGAAATGCCAGGTGTGCTTGCCAAGCAGTGGTTCCCTGGCCCTAGGAACTGGCAGAACAGAATGTCTCAATTGGCTCGGAGGACAGCCAGCTTTCTGGAGAGGCATTTATAACTTCCCTAGCCACACAGCCAGAAAAACTAAACTTGCACAATGCTCCTAAAGTAATAAAAAGAAAAGGCTAGATGGTAATGTAAATATTCTAAGACATCTCCGTCTGCTTGTCTCTAAACTAAGATAAAGAGGATAAAAGATCTCCTTTACAAGATAATTAGAGGTGTAAGAATTCCTTAAATTGAAGAAAATATTTAACACGGTGTTATAACCTTGGCCTGCTTTTTCTACATTATGTAAAACTCACTAAGCTATGTATTCATTCCACCGTTTGTATAGTTTCACTTACTTCAAATTTAAATAAATATTAAATGAATGCCCTACTCATAGGATAACTTCACATCCTGGCACACTGTATGGTGCCACCGAGTGGCACATATTCATTTTATGTACAATTGATAGTGAAAATCTTTAATTGAGTAGAATGCCTGTACTTCAGTATTAATTTAAAAGGCTACGCCACTTTCAAAACGCTACCTTCTATAAACAGAACAGAATGGGATATGACTATTTTTGTAGCATCAGCACACTCAGCGAGAACTGAACATTGTTAAACCTAAAAACACATCATAGCACAGAGCTAGTCTTAAAATTGAACTGACAGTACCTGAATGTTGCACATAGTTTTATTAGGTTCTAAATGTAAAGATGCAAAATACTGGTATCCTTTGCTATTTACTTGAATGGGAGTTTTCTAATCTATAAAGAACTGACTGGTTCTTTCAAAAGTATCCCACTCTGGCAGAAGAAAGAATTCAGGTCAACTTCTTATGAAAACCGCATGAGGTCCTCCTGTGCTACCAACATTTTCCTTCAAAAAAAACACAAAGTAAGTGACATTTTATTGCTAATGGACGACAAATTAAAAAATCGTATTGATTTGGAAACCAAAGTCCCATTTTTCAAAACAAGCCTTAAGTACTTACACATCTTTGTGTTTTACAGCGAGATTAAAGTTTCTGTACATAAATCATATCTGAAAATGAAACTTCAGGTTCTGAATGACTTTGGCTCCAACTTTAAATATTGTTCAATATATTTGTTTGCTTTAAAGTACTATAAGTCTTAACTTAGTAATTTTAATATCATTTACTAGAACTTAAAATTTTCACTTAAACGTATCTGTAGACCCAACTTCAATTTCTTGAGCAACTTCAGCATTTGCCTTGTTTATACAAGCAAGTGAAATTGAAAGCAATACATTATCCAGCCTTCAGGACTTGCTTCTCTTTCTTCTTTCAATTAATCTTGTCTCCCAGGAGTCCAGCATTAAAATAAAATAAAACATCAGTACTATTTTTTTAAATTAATTATAAGCAGCAATTAATCTTTTTTTTTTTCTTTTTTCTTTTTTCTTTTTTTTTCCAATTTCACTTCTTCTTGGGGGCTTCTCACTGACCAACTGAAAATTAACACCAGTGTATTAATCAAATAATCAAACTTTGAGGCAAAGTGTTCACCCTGTCAAGACTGTAACCTAAAGCCAAGCATCTCATACCTTTTCTTTAAATTATTGGTAGAACTAATTTATTTTCCCTAGAAAACATTTTTAGAATATATATTAAGTTTCAATGGCAGAGGGATGATTTCTATTTTCAATCACACTCTGCAACTTCATTAACACCAGTGCAATTGTTTGGATATAACTAATGGCAAAAAATGATACATGGTTTACAACTACTTTTTCTGAGTACTTTCTATCAGAGAGAAGAGAGCTCATGATTAATCCACTCCTATCCTGCCAGTAGGATACTAAAGCCCGGGAAACGCAAATTTCAATCATTTTGACATTTTTGTTAACACTGAATCCACTTTAAGTGAAGGAATGCTAGTACTGCTGCTCTCTTGAAGATTTTAATATCAGTGGATCAAATCAAATCACTCTGGATAGGCTTGGATTTTGACCACTGTGCAAGATTAGTTAAGAGTTGCACAAATTCTCCATCAAACTCTTTGGTTTGTAAGAATTCCCAGTATTTCTGACAAGCTGGCCTTTCCCAATGCTACTCCAATTATTTTTTTTTAATATATACAAACTCCTCTGACACTATGAATATTTGACCTCATTTACATTAGTACTGCCACTAGATTTTTAAATACTAGTACTGAGAAGTAATGAAAATATTCCAGGAATTAATTTCAATTTCCAGGATAATCGTTATAATATTAACCTTTTTTTTTTTTTTTTTTTTGTTCAATCTATTTAATTATTTCCATCCTTTTAATCAGTTCAGATAAATTAACTGACTTAACTGCAGCAATCTATTTATTACTACATGAGAAAATGCTGCCCATCAACAGACAACCTGAAGTTTCTTTCTCTAATGTTTAGGCTAGAATTTTCCACTAAAAGCTTTTAGAAGCTTTAGTGTACTTCTGCTGCACAGCAAAGCTCTCAAAAAAATCATTTGGGGCTGGATTTACATTAACTTATCAATATAATACACATCTGCCAAATTCCTTTACAGCGTACTGTAGTAAAATCATTACTGCAACAGTAATGAGAACCCTTCCAATAAAAAAAAAAAAAAAAAAAAGTGTAAATGCTGATGGCTCCATCACAGTACATTCCACTCAGCACCTCTTCCTTACTCACAGAGTCACACTCTCAGAGAAGTTTTGCACTCCCTGGAACGGGGATTATTTGTGAAGGACTTACTGCTACTTTTCTTTGCTACTGTTAATAGCTGTATCTCTTACACAAGTAACACATTTATTAATACATGGATCTTTAGTATATATAATATACATTCTAATTTACCCACCATAACTTCTTTAGTCTTAACTACGAAATCTGGATGTGTGAAAACATATCTGAGTGGCAAATTTTTTGAGAAATGAGAACCTTTCTACTAAGCAAAAGACAACTTACAGGATGTGTTTACAAATACTATGGACATGCTTTCTTAAACATAGAATCTCACCTGCTTCACAAATTCAACCGTTTTACCCAATAAAGCGCAGCCAGTGAACTCTTTCTTTTAGATTCACTTTTATCAAGAGTGATAAATATATATTTTCAACTATTTCAGAAAGTTCATTACTACTTTTCTAGATTGGTTCTATACACACGACATTAGTTTAGCAAAAGCTAACTGTATGTCATCTCAGCATTACATTTACTTGAGCAATGTGTTTTGCTATCTCTACAGACACTTTTGTGTGTATATATATATATCTCAATAACAATACAAATAAATAATTTATACCTTACGTTACAAGTGTCAGAAAATAAAGATAGCCATGAAGTAATGATCAAAGAAGTTGATGTTGACACTAAAAAAGTTACTTTGAAAATTCAATGTAGAGAAACATCCAGCAACAATTCCTTCTTCGACCGAATCATACCACAGAAGTAAAAACTCAATATTAAGCATTTAAAGTTCTGTGGGTTTATACCTGCAGGCCCTAAGCAAAGTTGAGATTTTTCTCCTAATGAAACAAATTTCATCTCCCAGAATCCAACACTTTATACTAACAAAGTTTGTTTAAAAAGTTTTTGAGAGCTCTCCAGAGACAATAAATTTCAAGTTTGACATAATCTCAAACACTATTACAAACATATCTGTCAATATTTGATCTTAAAATAATCTCATTAAGAGAGGTGCATCTCAGGTATTGTTACAAGGCACTTTTACAATATCTGATTAGTGTGTTATGAAGTAGTTTGTGCAGTTCCACTTCAATAATGAATATACTGTTTCCTGCAGAATAAGTTTTCTACATTTTGATAGCTTCCACATTTTAAATATTATAAAAGATTTTCAGTATTTTCTACATATATATCAAATTTTTTAAAAAATATTTATTATACTGTTAAAGAAGGTCCCAGTTTAATAGGTCCTGTGCCAATTTCTGCAGCTACCACCTCATAGTTTCCAATAGGAAGTGCAAAGATCAACAACTCACAGCATATCCAAAAAATTATTATCATTAAACTAAGTCTACCTCCTTTGTTCACCTGTGTTCCCAGGGCTGACTGGGTCCTTTCTCCAGGTACTCAATCAGTGGTTCAGGCTGTGACTCAACAGTTACCATACAGCTCATATTGAAGCCAAGAGAAATATTGACTTCAGTATCACTAATACTTGACTAAGGGAATGAAAAAAAAAATGAAAGAAAGGAATGAAAGAATGGAAATATCTGTTCAGACCAGGTATTTAAATGCATGGAACTGCATAATCATTTAAATTCAGCCTGTTATGAAAACATTTTTAAAATTTTGCAAATGAAATAAAAATACTACTATATTGCATATTGCAATACACTGCATACTTCCACTTACAAACAGAGAGTTGGGTTGATAATGTAGACCTGTAAGAGAGTTCAGGATTTTTCTGCCAATTTAAAAGCAATTAAAGACTTGAACTCATAAAAAGCATGAAAGATACCAACTTTCTTTCCTTTTAAAGGTACTTATTACAGATTTTGATTACAGCATATTTTACCTTCCAAAATGAAAAATATTGTCTATAAGCCACCAACTGCTAGATGCTACTGAGCATTCAAGGCCTGGTCTCACACTTGCATTCCGTTGTTACTGCTTCCTAGAGTAAACTCGAGTCAGTCACCTGCACCTTCTTCCATCCAACTGCTCTGATGAAGAAACATGCAATACTTTAAATATACTTGTTTCTATTTCTTTGCAAATGAAACTTCTATGATAAAATGTATTAAACCTTGTCCTATCTCCTGCCTTTACTTTCATAAACAAGAAAGCTTAGAGTAGCCATATCTGAACAGCAATCAAGTTCATCAAATCATTCAACAGGCATATAGCCTTGCCCTGGTCTCAGGTTCCTTAAGAACAAAAACAGTAATATGTAGACCACCACAGTGGATCCCTTATCTGGTTCTGTCTTGTCACATAACGAGAGATGCACATAGTCATCCTAACACAATGGATGTATTTTGCTCATGGGATCATGAGGAGAACTGAAAATTGTCTACACAATATGCAGACCTGAATAATTCCAGCTGGAGCCTAAAAGTCTTTTCAGACAAAATACAATCCCACTGATAAACATGTTTTCTTCTCTTCTGCAAACTGAAGGACCTTCCCTTTCCACTCTCAATCCAGCCTTCAGGTTAGAGTAATAAATTTGCAGTACCTGTGATCTGGTTCTTTTAGAAAAAGTTAAACAACTCTAGAAAACTCATAATACTCTGTTATACTTAGCTGAGTGAAACTTTTCCATTCAAGAACTCCTTTTGGGATCCTCTTCTTCACAAATAAAGTTCAGTCCCTTAGTAAACATTTCCTCTTCTTCATGAAAGCATTTCCTCATTTACAAAAGTCAGTTTGCCCCAATAATTTTCTTTTCAGCCCTTCCACACAAAAGTGCGCTGCTTCAACTCTAATGAAAGAAACAAGCACGAGACATGCAAGCAGGCATTATGACATGTTTCATGGTGAACAGCAAAGTAATGACTGCAGACTAAAACACAAACTTATTACATGAGTAATGGTCTTTCAAACTCTGCGGCTAGCAAAATCTTTTTTCCATTTTAAGAACAAAATGCCCCCTTAAACATGCCTGAGATTCTATGTTGTCCATCTGAGCAGCAAGCATTTTCTCAGGAATTTGCTTTTCCCAGAGAACATGGATTTATTCTCTTGTAATAATTCTGTGTCCAGGTCAATAACAGGAATCAACATCAACTGTAACACTGGTTGAAAAATTAGGCTTTGAACTACTATATGTTCACAGGAGTTCTTTTTAAATGTCCTGAAGTAGTTGTCAAAAATTATTCATCCACTCCACTTCATTTAGTGTATTTCTATACTGCCAATGTGATGTAAAACACTCTTGCACTATGAAGGGAAATTTTAATATTTAATCCTATTTTTTCCATTCTTCAAGCATCTTGAAGCATATCTCTGGGAGACACATCAAACGCAGCTAACCCAAACATCACTAGCTGCAACTTTCATGAGATTTTTTAAGTTATTTGCAGTTTTCTCTTATGCGTATTTCTCATGGAAGTAAAACATTTTTTTCTTTTAACTGCCCATTTCCAGCTTCTCCTTTATCAAGATATGATGCACCTCTGAAAAAATTCAAATTCACATCAAATTACCTATCAGCTGCAATACAGAACTGACTTCCTTGGTTTCTTCCAGAATGCCTAGAGATACATATGTACTAACTATAAAAATATTTCTCAAATGCCAGGAGACCTACTGCGCTCGGGGCACAGCTTATGAACATTTTTTTTAAATGTACACACTTATTTCAGCCTGAACCTATGAATGTCTGCAACACGCTTCCATTTCTTATTAAATCTGTCTACAATGTTAAGTGTAAGAGGCATCACAGAATTCTGCAGTTCCCAGGACAGTTTGGGTTAAGATTGGGCATAAAACAATACTGTTGATTAGTAACTTCCTGGAATTTCTCCTTTCCAGAATATGCTCGTTATCGTGTGGACTGTGCTACAGCCATAATCTTAGTATACACGATGATCCCCAGCAATTTAAAAGAATAAGATTCAATCTTTCTGCTCAAGATGCACATATTCATTTTTTATTGCAGGTGAATTTTTATCACTTGTACTCAAAATGCATGATATTCAGTATTGCAGACAATAAACTTAATCACAGATGAAGATTGACCATGTGCTGTGTCGTATACCAGGATTAATTCTGCTGTACAAAATCACTGCTACTATTGACCAACCCTTAATATTTTCATCACAAAGTTCACACTCAAATTGGGTATATTCTACAAAAATCCATAAAATTGTTGTTTCCTATTGGGTAACTACAATTTTAGATGTAGCCTACTCCATAAGAAACAATAGATCTCCAGACTGTGGTAAACATTATCAGTGTGCGGCCTTTCAGCAAAGAAGGCCAACTGACTACAGATCTAAGTAAACTAGACTGTAGATAGCACTTGGAATTATTTTTGTCCTTTCCTTCCAGCACTTGTGAGACTGCACTGGAAGTAATGGGTCCAGTTTGGAACACCCCAGTAGAAGAAATACAGGGACATATTGGAGCAAGTTACTGCAAAAAGCCACCAAGATACATAGAGGACTATGGTACATAAATGCCAGGAGAGGCTGAAAGAGCATGGCTTGTTGGGCTTTAACAAGAGTGAGTGGAGATCTCACAAGACAAAGCAAAGACAAGAAACTCCATTTAAACATTGGGAAAACCCTTTTTTGCCTTGAAGTGGTCAAACACTAAAAGTTGGTCAAGAAGAATGTAGAACCCTCTTCCTTGAAGATATTCAAAATCTGGCCAGACATAGTCCTGGAGAACCTGCTCCAGCTGAGTCAGCCTGAGAAGGAGTGGGACCAGATACTCTCCAGAGCTCGAGTCAACGTCAACCATTCTGTGACTCCAGGATTGGACAGAAGCTAGAGCCTAAGAATCTTGTGATATCACACAGTAACTTTAGACCCTGTTCAAGACTGATATACATTCAAATCTGGAAGTAAATCAGCCTTCTTTCTCCTCTTCCAAATATGCTGTGGATTAAATCAAGCTTCTTCTTACACTCCTTCCCAAACATTCTTCCAGGATTTAGAGCTTTATCTAGCTCATTCAGAAGTCTAAACAGTGATTGGAATCTCCTGCTAGAACGCCAGCAGTTTTCTCTATTGATATCCTAGGAAATATCCAACGAAATTCTGATTTCCCCTCTTGTAACCCTCCAAAATCTCTCCTCCTGATTCAAGACCTGCTTATCAGATCTTCATTTTACAGTCAGGTATGGATACATTCTGATGAACAGCATTCTGCAATCAATTATTTTTCCCTCCTCTTCCTTAAACAAATCAACATGTGAAGAATTATTTCAAGCCAGAAGAACTTGTTAGGAGCCAGGTTTACGACCCCTGCTATCTCAGTAAATCTTAAGCCTTTCTAATAGAGACAAGCTTATACAACAGTAGAATCTAAATTCGAACACTTGCTTGTATAGTTAATCTACACACACACTGACCTGTCTCTGTGTCAGAGTCCAACACTCTCTGGTGAGGTTCTTTTATATATGTCACACATGGAGGGATAATATTTAATATCAAGAAGATTCTGAAAGATATTTGAAGCTGCACAGGATTTTTATTTCATTATTCCCCCAGTTTCATAGGCACATCCCCCTTGCCCGTTTCCATGAGCTTTATTCCACTTGTAAGAGTTTATTCAATGACTCACATTCCACCACTACGGATTTAGTCAGTCACACTGCTAGTATGCAAGCTTGCATATTTAGGAAAATAACTTATCACTTATGTCTCTAAAACTGGCAGAAATTAAGTGATTATATGTGAACTGACATTACAGATCTTTGAAAAAATTGCTTGGTCAACAGATTTTAGATTTATAGACTGACATAATTATATCAGTGTTTATGTTTTCAGGGTTTTTTTTTTGTTTGTTTCTTTCCCACTAATTTCAAATATTCCATTTACCTTTTTAATTGTTGCTAAGCTATGAGGAAAAGGTGTGCACCAGTGAGACTGTCAAACTACAGGCCTGTCCCAAGAGAAAACACAATGTTATCCCAAAAAGTAGATGAAATGCTTGAAAAGAACTCTAGATGCATTTTGTCTGTATGAGTCTAAGCTAGGAAATAAAGGAGGAGAAGAGAGAATTCAGGCAGAATTTCCGCTGCGATAGAAATGCCATGTGAATCATCTGCAAAGAGATCATATTTTAATTGTGCTACCACATGAGATTATGCAAAGATGAAGAGTAGAATGAGGGAAAAAATGGGGGTGGCTGAGAGACAACACATTGTAGAACTCCCAAGAAAGATTCTCTGAAGAATACACTAAAATGTTTAAAGTGTTCAAAGGCAGCAGAAAGATGACGTTAGCCAAAAAGTCACAGAACAGAAAGAACAGGGAAATGGTCAAATGCTTTAAAGCAGATTGAAAGGTTGAGAGGATCAAAGCTTAAGACCAGAAGTGCAATTTTTGTACAGTGATTTGGAAGTCAGTATCCTGTAGGAGGAGACACCCTCAGAAGCAACACTGCAATCACCCCACTTACTTGCACACACCTCTGCTCTGCCTTTTAACATGCCCTTACCACTATTGCATATTACTCAAAGCACTCTGCCTTTTTTTTTTTTTTTTTTTTTTTTTTTTTTTTTGGTTCGTCAGCAGCATAGGAGCACAGTACATTGCCAAGCAGCTTCTTTATTCTTCTCATTGCATTTTTGTAGGGCTTTTTTTTACAGCAAACACATTTGCCTCATATCACCTTCTAAGTGGACATTAATATTGACTGAGGTGGTACAAATTCTATCTGAAACAGAATATCACACAGATTTGAATCACACAGCTCCTGACTCTAGCAGGATCTGTGCCACAGATAGAAGGATGGCTGCACTGCCATGCCTCTGCAGCTCCTTTTCCCCAACCATCTCAAGATCTGTTAACCACGATAACCACCTTCTGCTATAGTTCCTCTCACCATTGATGAGAATTACTGAAAAATGTAATTAATGCAGTTTATCATCACAGATTCTTTTTCCACCATGAAATCTTTTCAGAGAATCTGTCTGTGAAGTGGGACAGCCTAGATCAATAGTACTATTTGAAACTAATTTTGGATCCTTTCATTTTTCTCTATTTTGCATGCACATGTTCCCTGAAAACGGTTGTGTAAATGCACTACAGATTGCAAAACAGGTAAAATGAGTAAAAAACTCTATTCTCTGATCAGTTTTCCAGTCACTACACATGCATACTCATATACTCACACACACTCCTAAATATCATAACTTCTGAAAATACAAATGGAAATGATATAGTAATCTTCCAAGCATTCTGCTTTCTTTTTCATTGAAGGAGGAAAAGAAGAAAGGAGGAAAGGAGGAAAGGAGGAAAGGAAGAAAGGAAGAAAGGAAGAAAGGAAGAGAAAGAGAGAGAGAGCCAGAAAGAAAAGAAAGAGAGAAAGAGAGAGAGAGAGAAAGAAAGCGAGAAAGAGAGAAAGAGAGAGAAAAGAAATAAAAGAGAGAAAGAAAGAGAGAGAAAAGAAAGAAAAGAAAGAAAGACAGAAAGAGAGAAAGAGAGAAAGAAAGAAGCATTCTTAACTAATATACTTCAGTTATTAATAATCCCTTGGAAAATAGATAAATTAATTATAATTAGCTCCCACTTGGATAATTCTGTGTACAGCATTCATATGAGGGAAGTCTAAAAAAGAAACAGGCAAAATCAACACATACATCTTCTTAAATAAAGAACTTGCATAAAACAAAGTCAGACACTCAGTTCCTCTTTCATTCCATATGATACACAGCTGCGTCAATCCCATCAGGAAACAGGCAACAGGAAATTCTTAACATTCTGAAGAGAAATCTAAAGATGTGTCTCATCACCCTTCCTCCTAAAAGTGCTTTTCGATTGTCTAAAAGACGTTTACACCAGTTCAAAAATTATTAATTACTTTATTGAGCTTTTTAGCAGTTCTGGGCCTCATTAAGTAACTAACAAGGAATCACAGATATATATTTTGTTAAGTTGCCTTCACTTTTTCATTTCCTCCATTCCAAAATATAAATCAATAAAGAAAGCTTGACATCTATGGACAAAATCAAAGCCAAGTACCTCAGCTATTGGAAAATACTCCCTCATAATGTGCTGCTCCTGTATTATTTGTCTTTCTAACTATAGCTCTTGCATATATAATTCCATTATACTTTTATAAATCACCGTTTTGAAAAATGCTTTTGAACCATTAATATATTTTCCTGGTTAAAATTCTTTGAGATGTTCTTAACAAGAGTCTTAGATAATGAATTTGGGCAAACTCTGGAACAGTCTTTACAGTATTATCATTCTCATTAATTTTCAGAACTACCCACTGTGTTGAGATGATTGTCATGGGCCTAAGACTTCAATTTGACTAAATATTTTTGCATATATTTCGACATATAAGTAACTAACAGATGTTTAAAATGTTAAGTTCGCATTCTAGAAGTAGTTAGATGTTTACTGTAATATCATAATTTGTTTTTGCACTTGTTTTTATTTTGCTGCTTCTATCTTTAAACACTCCTTTAGTGTCCTGGTTGGCTGTAGACAAAACACTTTTGAATGACTTCGGGAGGAAATAAAACATACTTGGTTTAGTAAATACAGCTGTGCTTTTAAAGAAAAAGAAACAACAAGAAGTACTTAATGGTACCGCAAATGCAAAACAAAGAAAAGAAAAGAAAAAAAGACACTTAATGCTAGAAATGTTACTTTTACCTAAGATCCAGACATGGTGTAAGCCATTTCAAATTGTTTGCATAATAAAAGCTTTCATAGTCATATTTTGTACTCACTTCAGAAACCAAATACTTTCTGTTCTCTTACATCATTACCAGAAGGCTGCATTAAATGAAATAAATTACTTTAAAACTGTTAATACGCAGCATATGCAGCATCTTACTTTAGTCCAGATTACTCTTTTTTCTTTGCTTTTTTTTTTTTTTTTCTTCTTGGTTTATCTTTGTAGACTGCTCCTGTTTCCATTGTTTCATCCTTAACCATTCACATATCAGAGCAATAAGTATTTCATTACTGGTTTATCTGTCCAGAGGCTTGAGAAGCAGTAACAATTAACCCTCCCTTCACAGTGATTGATACAGGCTTTGCTTTCAATTTGTTCCACTACACAGATCATGAAATTCTGAATGCGATCATCCTTATTGACCTACACTTTCAAACACACAGCTACAATGAGATGAAAGTAATTATTAAAAAGAACACAGGACTACTCAATGCTGAAACAAAGTCTTGAAAAATCTTTTGGATGACCTTCTGAAAGAATTAGCATTATTTGGTGTGAAATAAAAAGACGAATTTGCTTCATAATCTGGAAATATTAAATTTAAATCTGATCAAGGTACGATATCATTATATCATGTAAGCCAGCTCTAATGTCATAACAGTTCATATCTGACCCAATAAACTGACTTCAACAAGAGTATTCACAGTAGGATCAGGCCCTATATATTTTAAAAGTTCCTTCTTCAGCTTTATTTTATAACACTACTGTCTGAAATGTTTTAAAAATGACAAGGCTATAATCACTCCCATAGCCTGTTTCAGAAAGACACAGTGATCCTTTTTTAAGGTCCTGGACTTCTTGAGGCACCTAGTGTAAATAAATACACAGGAAATTCAGGCTGCTAAGGAAAAATAAAAACCTCAAGTCAGATCTCCATCATCAACTGAGATGAACCAAGCCCCATACAACACTACTGGAGACTTAGTGCAATGAAAAACAAGTATTTTTCATAAACCTTTGAAAAACAACCCCACCAAAATATTAATTTATTGTAATTGATACATATTTGAAAAATGTAGCAGGATTGTTGGGCGAACAGTAATGACAGACCAGTTTAAAATATGGGTTGCAGTCAAAGAAAATCAGGACAGAAAACTGTGCAGAAGGATGTTCTTACAGGCCCGAGGCTCTAATCATAAAACAGAGTGATGGAGATGAACCAATACTGCATGGATTAGCAATGAATTATTTTGAACTATAATCATGTGCCAGCACAAAGGGGAGGTAAAAACTAGCCATTACTCACAAGCTGATCTGCAGATAAGAAAGAAAAAAAAAAGTAAAATGGGGGAAAAATTTATATGCTAAACTGAGTCAGGAGAATAATGAAAATCTAAAATGTTGTTACACTTCAAGTAACATTCTATTTAATGTCTTTCGTGTACTGTATAATACCAAGTATTTACACAATGCAATCTGTAAGATTCTGGAAATAAAGCAGGGTTAAATCAGACAACTCTTCTGTAAATTAGTACTGGATAATAATATATGTATTGAAAAAATATTATAATAGAGAAGTTAGTTATAATATTACACACAAAGGCACCAATTTCTCCCAGTGTAAAATTCCAGGAAATACATATGTGGGTGCTTATAGAGAGCCAGGTAAAGATATTTGCAAATGCCTATACGCACACTTACGTATACATATGCATATATAATGAGGGATTTAATTTCCATTAGTCCATTTGAAAGCAAAGCACCACCATCTTAAGAGTCAATGTTAGTTTCCCACTCGGGGGGGGAAAAAAAATGTTAAAACTAATTTTGTGAGAAATGAAAAATCAAAACTGCTATCCACAAAGATTCCTGGGATTCTTATGAACAGACTGTTTAAATGAAGAGCACTTTAATCAGTAGAGGAATCCTCACGTTTCTAATGTCTTGCTGTGCATTCTGCAGGTTATAGTAGCAGCTGGTAGAGGTCATATATCTTTTGTGAGCATCCCAAAAAGGCTCACTGCCAGACTGTTAAATTATGAATAAGCAATGAACAAAAGAATGCAGATACGGTGGTGACAAGATAATCCAAGCAAATTTATCTATGACAAATTTCACAGGATTAAAAAATTACATTTACAAACAACAATAAAAATGTGCAAAAAAAAAAAAAAAAAAAAAAAAGATGAGCCTACTTTTCCCTCACAGCATTAGAGGAAAAAAAAAATCGCCATTCCACTGCATGTATTTACATTCAACTTTATCTAAAGTAAGACATTTATAGCATGCTGAGAACAATCAACCAGCATTATTTCCTTTCAAGTAAATATATATATTGTGTCTATCTAACACACAACATATGCCTACACTTTAAAGAATACATGTTTACAAGTCAATGGAATATTTTTGAAGTTTGCTCACAAGTAGCAACAAGCAGAATAAATACACAGGATTCTAATCTTGCTTTTCAGGTGGGCTATTCAGCCCTTCTCTGTCAGATAGAAGGCACTTTTCCCTGGCCATGTTCTTTTTTCTATTTGAACCAAACAGATACTGTAATACATGGTAATTACCACAGTAAAAAAAAAACAAAAACAAACCAAAAAAAAAAAAAAACAAAAACAAAAAAAAAAACAAGTCATGAAAGGAATTTGAATACTTTGAAATAACATTGCAAAATCATTTAGCAAAATATTATTTTAAAAGTAAAAATAAAGAATAAGATCATTCAAAAATGTAAATGTTTCCTAAACAGTGGAAGACTATAAATAATGAAGGTTCCTAAAGATGCTCCTTCAGTATGTCAGATCATTTTGGGGTGAAGAACAGATTTGCAGTGTTTGCTGCATCCTGCAGATTACTACTCTAATCTTGAGATGTGATTCAAAAACAAAAATTGAGTAACAGCCCTGGGAAAGCACAGAATAACAGTTTCCAAACCACAATTGTGTAGAAAAGCATTTTTCTTTCTGTTAACAAAGAAATAAAAGGAATGAGGACACCTCTTGGTTTCAAAATCTGAGTGTAAGTAGAGTAACTGACAAAAGGAATAGCATATACGTCTGACAGATCCGGAATCTGCTGTATCTTTTTTATCATTCCTCTTATGCGAAGTCTGTATTTTTGTCACTTCGTTTATTTTGTGTTTGTTAACCTAAAGCAGTTGTTTAGTAAAAATAGGTCTTCAGTAAAACCAGGCCTTCTCAAGTCGTATGTTTAATGCACATACCAAATATATGCTCCTGTTACAGAGCACTGCTTACAAGCAGGAAAACTCACTATTAAAGTGAACATCCAATTAATTAAGATACTTTAGTAAACTACTTGGATCCTTCAAACACTGCTACTTGAGTACCATTTATCTGGCTCACTTAGCCACTGGAAAAAAAAAAAACAAAAACTGTACTTTTAATTTTCCCCAAGAAATACAAGTTTTGTTGGAAGTCCGAGTAGCAGCTCAGAAATGAATAAATAAAGCAGCCTAATGCATTTGTTTCTCCTTTTATGTTCATCTTCTATTGGTTACCTACCAAGAGAAAACAGTTTGGGTTTTGTATTTTTTACAGTGTAAATATTTTTTTAAAACCTCTTGTCCATGTACTGTGAGTAATTTATGCAAAGGTGAAGCAAACATGCCAATCTGACTACACTCAGACAAATAAAAACAGATACTTCTTTGCAGTGAAGGTTGAAGGATAAGTGCCCCTAGCAGCTATTCTCTTTTTTAAGATTTTTTTTCCTTTTTAATCCAGCTGCCAGCACTGTACAGATTCAGTCACTCCGTTCGTTCTATATTGACCTCAACCTTGACCTGTGAAGACTGCCCACTTGCATTTCTTTTCCCCACAAACTAATTCAGCATCCCACAATCTCTAGAAAAAGACAGCTTTCTAACAAGCATTCTTCTCAAATTTGCCATGTTACACTTCTGCTAAATGAATTACAGCCTCGGAAGGATAATTCTGAGCCACCTAACTCATACAAGCCAAGGCTGCGAGTAAGCCAAACATAAATATGAATATGCACACGATAAAATGAACCCCTCTCCCAGTCAAAGAAGAAATCTATCAGTTCTGTGCTTAAATTTGAGCAAAATGATAGCCCTTTAGGATATAATCCAAAATGATTGTTCAAAGACTATTCATTACTCGATAAAATTCAGTTTAAAACAATGTACTGTGTAATGAAGCTTGTTCTAAATTCCTTTTTGAGACAAAAAGACCAGGCAAGTATTTAAAAAGGGGCTTATAGGATTTAGGTGTCCAAATTTCACTGAAATGCAGTATATGTTAGATGCCTAAACCCAATAGGCTCCTCAGAAAACTCAAGCCCCAGGTACATTATTGCAGATAAAATACATACGTATTATTCAGACCATATCCCGTAAGTTCACTTATATACATATGTAAACGTATGATGCCTGCAGGTAACGGAACAGTACTTTTTTACTTAAATTATTTAACACAAGGGCCGAACTTCTATTATATATCAAGCTAACAGCTAATTTTAAGTTGCAATCAAGCCATTCTCTGAAAGCACTTTATTTCAGTGGAGGTTTTGCCTGTAAAAGAAATGTAAATCCCTCTAACGAAGGCAGTGTAATCTTTGAATATGCTCTCAAAATGGGGGCTCGAATTTTATTCCTAGTGTTAACATTGATATCTTCTGCCACTTCTGCTAGTTCTCAGAAATGTTTTTCATCTATCTCATCAGTAAAACGTGCTGAACCGTGTTGAAATCCCTTTCAAAGCACACTAAGCTATATGAAAAAATAAAAAATAACAAAACAGAAATACTAGACATTAATACTAAAGTCTTCTTCAGACTGAATGACATCAGTGAGAAGTTCCCTGGAACAGAAAAATGGCAAGATATGGCTGAAGAGTGAAAGTCCAAAATGCAATACATAAAAAATGTTGGAAAAATCGCCTGTAACAAATCTTCAAAACTCTGCTTTCACTAATCCATTTCAAATTCTTGCTTACATATCACTTGTTCTTTAATATGACTGACTCTTGCCTGCACGTCAGATACATAACTCTCAGTATCGGGCTGCAGCAGGCTGAGATTGGAATCTCTTTGAGGACTGTTCCACCTTTCCTTGAGAATCTCAAGACTTTCATGTTTTATAATAACACACAGACGCAAAATCCAATCCTCCTCCCATTAAAGTACATTAAAGTTTGTCATTGTCATCTCAGTGATAACAAATTCACATCTATTGAATTATACGGTAAAAAGACTTTTATCCTTGCTTGTGATTCTCCGTAGTGTACTTTAATTATAGGTATAATTTCATTTGGAACTTTTCTAAAGATTAAGGTACAACTTGAACTCAATATTCTCCAAAGGCAGGGTCCACTTCTGCCAAATTACAAACACAAATACTATCCTACCTTTACCATATCTTCTTTGTCCTATGCAGTAGCCTATCACAGCATACAAATTAATGATATTTTTACTACTCAGAGCCCTGTTCAAATCAATGGCACAACACTCCTATTCATTTGCCTAGGACTTTGTGTTTTGCAAAACTACTGCTCCAGCTAGCCACAGAACAATGCTCTAGTCATATAGGACACGGCAGCAACCATTTTATTCTTACTATGATACAACTTCTTATGCAGCAAAATGCAATATTGTTACAAATTACCCTTATTATACAAAATCCTATTAAACAAGAAGTTACACACCTCGCTCGTATTACCAGACTTCGTACGTTAAAGATAACATGCAGTAGCTTTATACATATTATACAGAAACAAACTGTCTCTTCTGAAAAAAAAAAAAAAAAAATGCAATTACAATAAAAATGAAATTTCAAAACATTTCTTATTATGGGCATAAATCTTTGTCAGTCTCTTTCAAAAACAAATACACTAAACAATAGGCACAGATCAACAAACAAAAAACAAATGTTTGGGGGTAAAATGCAAAATATTGGCTATGGACCTTAAATCTAAAATATAAAAGCAAGTTTCCAGGCTGAAACCCCACAGAACAATTTCACTTAGTTCGTTTTAAAATAACATGACTACTGCTGAAATCTTGTCTCACAGGAGGTGCTTTTACACCTGTGAGACTTAACGCTGACAATAATACAAAATGAATCCCACTGATGGACTGAGCATGAGGTTTACTCACATGAGATGAGATTTCAGGAAATGTCTCACAACTTTAAATTTAGGAAAAAATTATTTAATTGATACTAAATCAAAATTTCACCATGTTTGCTTGTTTTAACTTACTGACCACAATATGAGCAGAATTGATCCCAAAATGTTTATGAAATTGTAGGAGTTAATGTTCATGGTCAGTATCAGTTATTTGGACTTAGAGCACATCTTCTAATAATGAAGGCATCATTACAAAGACAGCCTTATGAAACAAATGTTTATTTAAACTAATTTTACTTTTTAGCAAGGATGCTGATGAAACTAATGCCTCAAACGTCAGTTTTCCAACAACTGTTTTACATCTCTCTCACAGTAAAATTCCCATCTGGGCTGGCAACTCGTGTGCCAAGTTTCAAACGAACATGATTTGAAACTGCCAGCATGTGAGACTCTGAAATTCAAGGGAGACACTAATAAAAGGAGACGGATGCTGACAATACATCCTGGTACTCTCTTTAAAATACCTGTGGTTCCAAGTGCTGGATGGATCTGTTTTCATAACTCTCTAATTATTATAACATGTTTATAACATATAGTAGCCCTATATCGGTACAGAACAAGTTAACTGGATCTAACTTGTAAGAAAAAAAAAGCAGTTGTGTCGTAAAGAACGTAGAAACAGTGCTGCAGACAAAACCTTGCTATTCAGAATCCCATTAGTTACTGAAAATATGTAATATAACTTTTGTTGATCAATACTCTCGTGTAAGCTCTAAATAATGTATGATTCCGGTGGAGAAAAAATGCAGCAAATGGTGAGAGAATGTTTCAAATTATGAAGACCGGTATGACTGCTAATCCATAAATCAGGAATCAGAAAGATTGTTGTAATGTGGGAGGGCTCTATTTAATAAAGGTCATTATAACTCCTGGCTCTAGAGCTATAAGATCTAATATCCTCTCTGGTAGCTCTATGATATGCCCATGCATTACTGTTCTTGTTGACAGCCTGTTGCCTTGGAAATATTTCATTATTTCAGTTTTTCCATTTGTAGACCCTTGGCCTTGTGATATGAAGGCCACCCTATTTCATATTTTCGATTATCATTTAAGCAATCTTCTGGAGCTATTTATATAAAAGCAAGTGTTACACAATGCATATCATCATTTATCACTGCTATGTTTAAGCTCACGCTCTAGAAAGAAATGCCAAAATAAAGGGCTTTTTTCTCTTTCACTGTAAGCCAATAGCACTCAGATATGATGATATGCTTTACAAATCGATACTGGCATATCATGTGCATGACACTTCTGTCTATTTAATTTTCTTGGTTAAATATCCACACAATTGAAAAACCCCAAACTTCTACTGTAACTGTAGCATTTGCTAACACACGCAGTTTAAAAGAAAATCAAATTCTGTGTGTAACTTTTCAAACATCCTTTCAAAACCTTGAACAGGTGGAAAAGTTTCAAAACAATCAGATGCCTGCTTGCAGCAAGGACTACCACCTCTCACAGTTGTTTCGTAATTACTAACCTTGTGCTGGAAGCAGTAATACAATCCACCTAAATATTGTGGAAAATAAGACCAAACACAGACTGTGTCCCCACAGCTCGCTCCAGGATCTTTCACCCCCAGAACTCCTTCCGGGAGGCATTAACTAAGGAAGAGCCTGCAGAACCCCTTCAGCGACTGCTGAGTGCCATGGCTCGAGGAGCCTGACACATACTGCTGGAAGGATGTGTACAGACAGCTTAAATCAACAGTTAATGTAGGGATTTGGAGCCACATTACTGAATTTTTAAGAATAAGTACATGCGGGCCTGAGCACTGAAACACTGCTACAGCTTTCCAGAAACTTTTTTACGGAACAGTAGACTGACATTATTTCTGATACAAAAAATGTCCTCAGTCTCTACGTGCAATATTTACACCCACATTGGAATGCTGTGAGGGGCGATAAGGAGGGGAACCCCAAGGGCACAGCGCAGCCGCTCGGCCGCCGGGCCAACTTTGTGGCTACAGTGCTTGAGGAATCCAGACGACTTTTTTCCCCTGAAATCATTACTCCTCCCACTCCCTACAGGGAAAAACCACTTGGATCCAACCTTTAAAATGACAGCACCAGAGCTGAACAAGAAGATGCTATTAAAGGGCATTAAATTAAATACAGTATATCCTCCTACAACTTCAATCAGAATTTCAGACCAAGTGTTATTTAGTTCAGCTCTCAAGTGGAGCAGAATAACAAATCGCGCACTTTGATTTACCTTCTCCGAATGCCAAATGGAGACAGGTGATAAAGAAAGCACTCATGCACAGGCTATGAAGTTTCCCCTAGAAATTAATTCTATCTTCCAGATTCCTATCTCAGAGAAATTCCCAAAATGGCACACAAATATGCTTCTGCCGGAGAGATTACTGAAGCTATCCTGGCGAATGCACTTCACACTAATACAGTACGGTGCTCAGAGAGGAGGCAGCGGAATTGTGTATGGGGGGGACAGGACTTATTAATACAAATTGTTTCCCAACAAAGAACTCTAAGACAGCAAAGCTGCTGCTGGAAGCAGTGTGAGCGCAGCAGAGACGAGATGCCTCTACAGCTGTCAGAATGGGGATTTTTAAAAAATATTATAGTCGGAGATGAAAATCTGTAATTTACTGACTTCTGAGAACACACTGTTCCCACTGCACACATCTCCCAGTCGGCTGCATGTCAATACAGCCTTGTCCCAGTGTGCAACAGTTAATGCCCACACGCTCTGTGCTCAGTGTTTCTGGGATCAGTTTCTTGTTCGGGGCAGTCTGCCTCTCTCGGAAAACAACGGAGACAGAATCCAGACAGAATCCACAGGGTTTAGAAGTTGTACAAAGAATGCTGATGCTACTCAAAAATGGAAGTCTGAAATGAAGATTAAAGTGAACTGGCCCCCTACACTTTATTTTTGTTTAAGTATTTTTTCAGTGCTGTGAAGTAGAAAGTGAGCAAAACGCGGCCCAGCTACTTTTAAAAGCTGCCTAAATGTTAATTTTCATTTTTAGAGCAAACAAGGAGCCCTCCTTATCCTTCACCCTCAAGTTCACTTCTGAAGGAAAGGAAAGAGGTGGAAGAAGCCACCCCCCAACCCCCACTTTTGGACGTAGCTCTCCTCGCAGCGCAGCACCGCAGCTTGGAGCACTTTTTTAAGGCGCACAAAGTAACATCACATGAACTTGTACTCTTGTTTCCTCCTGGTCACTTCTAGAAAGATTCACTTCTCTACAACAGATCCGCTATGGGCGATCCTTGTCAGCAGGGCAGCGCGTTCACAGCGAGCGCTTTCCCCAACAAAAGTCCCAGGGGCGGCCGGATGGAGCCCCGCGCCCCTTTTCCCATCGCCCGGCTCCCGCCCGCTCGCGCCCCGGCACCGCTCCGCCCGCCCCGGGGGGCTCCGGCACCCTCCGGGCTGCAGCGGGGCTGGGCCGAGCCGCG
>JAOWBP010002559.1:29620095-29638381 GCA_028571105.1 Tragopan temminckii | reverse complement strand
TTCCTTTCCTTTCCTTTCCTTTCCTTTCCTTTCCTTTCCTTTCCTTTCCTTTCCTTTCCTTTCCTTTCCTTTCCTCTGAGAAACACCAGCATTTTATCCTGTGCCCTCACCACATCCAGAGTTTCAGTTGCTAATTCCCTTTGGTCCTACTTGTCTGTAAAATAAAGCAAAACTTACAAAGGACACAGGAGTAGGCACAGGAGTAGTTCCCCTTTCAGTTATTTATCTTTCTTTTTGGGCTGTGTCAGTGTTCCTAAACCAAAATAAGTTGCAGAAGCAGCTGTTAGTGTTTCCTGGAAATGAAGCAAGAAGAGGCGGCTTAAGGTTTTTGACTCTTGGCCCACCTGCTCTGGGTGCCCTGGCTTGGAACAGGCAGAGCCAGAGGTTCCCGCCAGCTTCAACCATTCTGTGATTCTGGACTGTGCTTAGAGGAGGAGTCTTGTCCTTCTCACTAAGCAGTCATTCCATACTAATTCCTGTTGGAAACCAAACATGCTGTCTCTCTTAACTCCTTTTTGATGAACAAATCCAAATTATACATACAGAAAAAAAAAAAGCACAGCTTTTTCTCAGAGCATTTTCAGACAAGCCTACTATAGTCTCTTCTCCCACTGTTGATACCAACAGTGCACTGGTGATTCCTACAGCAGTGAACACAACACATGAAAATTCATGAGACTGAGCATATCTGTTTTCTTCCTGCTGGCCAGGTTGGAAGTCCCAACCCGTACCAATATCAACAGCATAATAACAGTTCTGTCAGTGCAGTTTAAAACTGTGCTAGGTCCTCACATCCATGCTTCTCCACATTTGCTTTTTTTGTCTGTTTGTTTTTGTTTATAGCAACAGCATTATTTCTTTCAGTTCACTGAAGACAACAGTGCATTGTGTTCCTGCGCAGCACACCATAGTCCCAGGTGGGCAGCTGTGTAAGTC
Organism: Tragopan temminckii; assembly: GCA_028571105.1. Classification (NCBI taxonomy): domain Eukaryota; kingdom Metazoa; phylum Chordata; class Aves; order Galliformes; family Phasianidae; genus Tragopan; species Tragopan temminckii. The sequence continues at coordinate 29,637,445 of JAOWBP010002559.1, read as the reverse complement.
TGGGACTCCAAACAGCTTCTGAAACTTCAAGCATATATGAGAGTCAGAAATAAATACTTTGATCATTGATCTTAGTGTTTTTCCAACAAGAATTAAAACTTATAAGGAAATACATGTATCAAAGACTTGAATGCAGATTAGCCTCTGAAAGTGCATCTTCGTCTAGGGGAAGAAATCTCTAAGAGGGTACCCATTCTTATTTACTACTTAAAGATAGCTGTATTTATAGCTATTTGTTATTATCCAGTTTCAATTCTCACTGTTTAGCTGATTGTCCAAAATCTTCCTTGCCTTATTTTCACAATCAGGAAATTCAAGTGTTGAGCATGCTCACAGGATACGTTCAAAGTTTAAACATCTCAAATCTTACTTTTTTAATTTCAGGCTTCTCTTGGGTTAAAAAGAAACAAATTTTTACGTAGTTTTCATGCATGGTCTATCAGAAACCTTAAAGAGAGAGCTTTATTCACTTCAGAGTAACACGTCCATCCACATTATGTGTGCTTCAGTCGTTGCTTTCCATATCATATTAACCACTGAGAAGAACAGAACAAACACGACAGGCAGCACTTAACCAAGTATCCTTACTTTTCACTCATCAGAATTCCTTGTATTTTTCATTTTGACAGTAATTAAATAAATAAATAAATAAATAAAGTTATCTAATGATCTGAAATAATTCCAGTCCATTTCCCCAGGTCAGGTAGCTCATTGGTCACAAATTGCTCCAAATCCAAAATACACTGAATTTTAGATGTTAGCTGCTTCTGCGTGTATATCAGTTTTTTTATTTCCTTTAATTACTTTTATACTTTGTCATAAGTCCTGCCACAATTTCAAAGAGTATTTTACTATGTACTTCATCAAATGTAGACTGGACAGTAGTTTTTGTCTAAATAAAGTCATTAACCTCACTTTATTCACTAGAATTACTCCCCAAAAAGCTACTTAATATTTTTTTTTATTTTTGCTGTTGCTGCTGGATCACATTATCTTATTTTTATACCCTCTTAGGCATTAGCGACATAGTGGATGAAGATCTTCTGGACACTGAAGGAAATAAGTCGTGTCTCTGCCTGTTCATTAGTATATTCTTTTTTAAATGTTATGGAATTTAGCCATTATTTTCTGGTTACAGATTTAAAGCCACATAGATTTAATTACAGTGTGTATAATATGGGTGGATATCGATGTATGTAAGAAGATTATATATAGCTTCTTTGTTCAACATTAATTGAATAGATTTTATTCTACATTTCTTGTTTTTGTCCTAAGATGGTTACTCTTTTTTTTTCTTTTTTCTTTTTTTTTTTTTTTGACATCCAGTAAAGTCTGCTTTTACTTTATTTGTACACTTTACATAGTAGTCTCTTGACAAGATTGGTAAATGAAAGTTGCTACTTGCCAAGGTTATCATCCTTTTCTTCTCTGTTCTAGTGAACCTTATACAGAAGAAAAAGCAAGAGAACTCCTTCAAATTATCTTTTCTCTTGATATGCATCTTGCACTGCAGGGAAAACCTCCTGCAGGTTTTCCAGGTTTTTTTCACTTAATATGGATTTTGCCTTTTTAGTTTGGAACAAGAGTAAATATAAGAGTTTATACAAAAAGATGTTATAATAATGGCAACAGCATTTGTACAACAAAAGAAGTTATTTTTAATTGAAACCCATAATAATATTTTTCTCCTTAATTTTCAATTTCTGCAACAATTTTTTGGAAATAATTATTTTGTTTCAAAGCCTGTAGTTTCATGGGAAGTTTCATCATTAAAAATATAAGAGTAAAACCAACTTCATTTAACTTGACTAAAACTGTCATACAGGTACAACATACAGGTACAATGAATCTTTTGGTGAATAGCCAGACAGGATAGCAGTAGTTTATCCAATATTCAGATGTAACCACTGAATTAAAAAGTTAAAAATCTGTCTTGAATGTTTCATAGTCCATAGTATTCTCTATGTTTTCAATTCACTACCTTATTTTCTGTGCATCTGGTCTTTCACTGTATGCCAACAAAGTACAGCAACTAGATTTTTCTAGGATATACTTTAATTTATTACTGCTGGACTTTCGATTCTAATGAGTCTTACTGAACTGTTTTGAGCTTATAAAGAAGTACAAGAGGTGAAGAACTGCATAATAAAGAAGACACTTTATGCAAAAAGAAGTTTTAAATTAATAGAATGACTAAAGCTGACATATCAGACACCTGAAGTAGAAAAAAAACAATAACATTTTCTTGAAATATGTTATAGACTAAAAACATGTACTGCAGTGTTTTTGTATTTGAAGATAGGAACAAGAATTATTCCACTTAAACAGAAATAACTTTCTTAGCTTTCAGAATATATTTATTATGGATCTTTATTATTTCTACTAAGATCAATTTTATTTGCATTTGATTTTTATGTGTGGGAGAGGCTATGAGTGGGAATAATCTAAAATAATTTGACTTTCGAGAGATTAAGATCTTCAAAACTATTTTAACAATTGATGCTTGACATTGCAAATCATTTTTTTCCTTTTAAGTCCTGGTTTCTGAATTGTGATATTGTTCATTTTATCACACACGTATCATTCCATATGTTTTGTTATGATGCTGCAGGAGGATAAAAGTACCGCCAACTTTTCAAAATGGCCCTAGAGTCGCACATCATCAAAATTGTAGAGAAATGAGAATTCAACTTGCATCTCATGGTAACTTCACATAGAATCATCCAAGGCTCAGTGTATTTAGGAGTCAAACCACCTGTGTTCATACATGAATAATTAGAAATCTAGTCAACCTGAGACCACTGAGATGTAGTCCTTCCCCACATCTCCAGAAAGCCAGACTGAGGATTTCCCAAGGTTTTATGCTGGGAGAAAAGTAGCTAAGGAGCAGAAAATGAATCAATGCCTTTTTCCTCTATGAAGCACAATGTTAATGTGAGAGTGAATCTATATTTCTTTGTTCAGAATTACTGTAAATGTTCTCTTGAGGAGAAATTGCTCAGTCTAAGGATAATTATAGTTACACAGCCATTGAGGTGAATTAGTGTAGGGAAATGAAAGAGGCTCACCTCATCGCTGAGGCAAGGAGTGGAAGTGACTATTTCAAATGCTGTCTGTTCTGAAGCATCCTACCCTGGATACCTTCAATAGTATCTGCTCAGACAGCAGATGTGTATGCCATGCTTTAAGCTAATTATTTCTACAGGGTGACAGTCTGAGAGTGATTAAAAATATATATTAATATATATATGGTATATTAGACCTATAAATATATCTTCTCTAATTTATTTGGTCTGAGCTCATCTATAAATTGTCTGGCTTCTGAAGGAAAATGGCAAAATTGTCTTGCATGTAGAGGGATAGATTTCAAGTTAAATCAGTTTCTATAACAAAAATGTAAGTAAATTACAAACTCTGAAGAGCTCAGATACAGCTAATTGCAGTATGCAAATAACCAAGGGTGCATGCACATCTTGAACAGATACCAAACCAGAGATCTGAATGGAAAAAAAAAAGTTCAGACTATACTTATCCTCTAGGAATCCAAGAAGAATAAGAATAACATTACAGTAGAGAGTAGTATTTAGAAGTGCAACACACCTTATTCAATCATGAACATGAGTAATAACAGACTGGTATTCTATTTCAAGAGAGCAAGCAGGCATGATTGTCCTCCTCAATTATCCACAATGTCAGTCAAACTTCTTGGAAGAATTTGGTGGTTTTCTTGAGCAAAGGACAAAAAAAAAAAAAAAAAAAAAAAAAAAAGCACAGTTATATTGGACTTTTCACATGCTTTTTATAGGAAACAAGGATTGCTGATCCTTTTGATTCTTAAAATATTATTATAAACTTTATTCACTTTCCCTCCTCAGAAAAAAAAATATTTTGAAAGGTACTTACAAAAAGGCTGCATGATGCTTCTTCCTCATACTCCTCTCATGAGACAATATTTGATACTGATCCTCTAGAATCAGTAAACAACAAGAAATAATTTTCATTTTAGTATGTTGAGGATTTATTTTTATCTTTATGAAGTGTTTGAGTACTTGATCTTGACAACATGATAGTGGAATCAGTGGCCTACTGCTATTAAAAGTGAGCACTGAAGTTAAGAATAACTTTCTTTTAGTAGTGTTTTATTGAAATCAATGGGCTAATATTATCAGACATGGTTCTCACTGAAGTTTTGAAGATTCATTTTTGATAGCAGGCTAGTGAACCCTAAAGGAAGTGTCTACAAAAAGTTAGCCTCACAGTGAAATTATATCCAGTACAGCCCTGTTTTGCAGAAAATAAAAGCTTTGTTAAGTTTGAGAGCTGCACATCGCTTTCATAAAATATATAATAAACACAGTATAATAGATACTAGTGGAGTAACTGTAAACATATGTTGCCATTAGATTTTCAGGAAAAATGTACAGTACAATATCACCTAACAGCACAGGTTACATAATACTACAGCATACTTTCAAGAGAGACATAATAGTTAAGATAACGCATTTCATGCTCTTTTAACCACAGGCTTTCACTTTTTCTACATAGCTATGAGAATCACACTGATGAAGTCCAATGTCTCTTGCAACAAGAAGAAAATACCATCAGCACATCCACCCTACACAACCAGTCTCTGCCCTTCTCTCCCAAGCCAGAAGAATAGTCTTCTGCCATCTGAGTAATAGTATCTCCACTTCACTGAAATACTCAGACAAAACAAGGTTTATAATATTTGACCAAGGGAGAATAAAGTAAGCTGCATATTAGGAAAAGCAATCTTCAACTTTTAAAAAACTTTAAACACTACTGACTTCTCAAATGGCTAGAAGAACTTAAATAAAAACATTAAATGCACAGCTGGATCGTACTCTATTTTGTGCTCCTCCCTTTACCAGTGCATGACTGTTGTCATTCCACAAACTTTCAATAATACCATTATATTACAGTAGAAAAAACATCAACACAAAATACTGTACACAAACTTGAATTAGGTATGTGAAGTATGTAAATTGTTCATTCTGGCTACAGATTGTATAACTGGTGTGCAGATTTATTTTTTTCTTCCCATATCTCTAAGATACTTCCTGTACTCTGGGTCTGTTTTTCAATAATAATGTAAAATTTTATGTTTTAAGACGTAAGCTCCAAATTTAATTGAATACTTAGTTCCTTACACCCATGTGTGTCTTTGCAGCTCAGAACTATGTAATCATGGAACCATTAAAGTAGAAAGCACAGGTAATGAATGTCCCATCAACACCAGGACAAGGCATACAACCAACTTGGTGTATAGAGTAAGAAAAAATAAAGAAAATACACGAAACCCAGTCAACAAATGACTTAAAAATCCAAGTCAGCTGATGCAGATTAGTTTAAGCAGCCTCAAACCTATCCTCCAAAGCTGCAGGTGGGCAATGATGAGAAAAAAAGAAGCGAAAAGTTTAAATGCCCTCTCTCCTTCAAGCGTAATAGATGAATTTTCTCATTTTGCCTTAGCTGCAGGAAGCAAATCGGGTATCTCAGTACAGAAGATATTTATGTAACTTTGAAGTCACACTAGCATATTACATGATATTCAGGTCAGCTTGAAAACATTGGCACCTGACCAGCTACATTAGTGCAATACTCTGTTGCACCATTCACACCAACACCCAATCTTTCAATGCCAATTCTTTGCAAAAGTTTGGCAGATTCAACTCTCAGCAGAAGTTCTGCAGATTTTTTGATTTTTGATGTACTTTTTTGAGCCTTGAGGCTGCCTTGTGATATAAAGATATAAAAGTTTCAGGGAAATTACATTATTTTTACCGATTTGTTTATCTTGCTAATTCACCTAGATTCTCTTCAACCGAAAATTGATAATTCAGAACTTTGTTAAAGTCTTTAAACAAAACAAGAACTCTATTGTATATTTGGAAATATTCTCAAAAAACCCACAAGCAACAGAAATACATATAAAAATACATGTTGAAATCAAGTTTGATTTTGACAGAGCATCACAGTCAATCCATGTGTAAGTCACTGAACACTGGGTTACTGGTTTTGACTAAAAAAATTCTGGATATGAACAGCTATGACAAAAGAAAGGACGATTGACAATCCTGATACCTTCTGAAGGACCAACATTACTGAAGAAAGAATAAGAACTATATTTTGACAATTTAACACCTTTCTTTAAAAAAAAAAAAAAAAAAAAAAAAAAAAAAAAAAAAGTTAGGGGCTGGATTGATCAAATAATTGTAACTTAATATATGATCAACCCTAAAAAACAAGATTCTTAATAGTAACTTTACCACAATGTTCATTGTAGGACATACACATAGTTATGTATGCGTGGTAGAACCCCTGTAAAGTAATAATTTTTAATGAACTAACCCTGTTAAAATAATACATTTCTGGGCACCAAACCAAATATGTGCAAGAATACAGTGCAAACCTTCTGAATGATAAAGCAGGAAACTAACGAGAAAATAAAACTACAAAAGATTCCTTAGAAAATTGAATGATAAGCCTGTTTATATTAATAGTTGTACATGTTTCCATGAAATCAAACTAAATATGATAAGAGAACCTTTTAATATTACTATCTGTTGAAGAAATATATTTATTAAAACACTTGACCTAACAAGGTTGCTTCTAATTTCATCTCTTGTATTGATTATAAGGAAATGGTACCAGGAATGCATTTGTTCTTTTTAAAGTATTTGTTTTATTGTAGATGTATGCTCTCCTTTGTTAGGGCAGCACTGCAGACCCTGATAAGGATCCAGTTTCTGAAAGCAAACCTTATTCCATTTAAAAAGCAGGACCTGTGCAGAGTTAGATCCAGGTCCCCAAAGAGTCCCTAAATACCAAACTCCTTTTGAAAACAAGAAACAGTACTACCCAAAATTCAGACCTTCAGAGATGCTTGGTCCTCTGAACTCCTGTGAGGGCCAAGGTTGAGTCTCGGGAGGCAGCAAGCGTATTGATGCTTCAGGCATATGCTGTCATCCTAACATGTTATTCAACCTCTCCCCCAAATTTGGGAGCCAAAGTTGGTGATGATATCAAGTCTGATAATTATGAGGCAGAAGTATATGATCATCTTTGTTTAGTTTTATATAGCTAATTGATATATCAGGGAGGAACTGAACTTGCAAGCGCAACATCAAAAAGTCATTTCACTTCCCTGAGCATCAGATTGCCTATGAAGACAAGCCTCAGGAACGCTATTAGTTTGTTAAGGCTGTCATTAAGTTTAGACCTCCCAGCATCTCCTCTTCTAACATCAGACCAATCTGCTGCCAAAACTCATTCTTGTTTTAAAAGAGGAGGATATCAGAGCTAGAGGAGCTAGGAAGTAACATGCCTGGTGAACATGCTTTCTTTAAGTAGCAAGAAAGCCTTGAAAGTAACGATTGCTCAAAAATTACAGGAAATCAGCAACATTTGGAGAGTGGATATCAAGGTGTGAAAAATAAGAGCAGAGCCACAAATACTACGGAATAAAATATCATAGTAAATTAGTTTTCAAAATGATATTTTGAAGGTTAAGTATTTCTTTCTAAAATAAAATTGAGAATGTTTTCAGTATTATTTCTGTGCCTTCTGCATATATCATTCTATTTTTCATGTATTCTTATTTATTAATTAAAAAAAAAAACAAAAATAAACAGAAAACCCTCTATCCAGATACCACTGAAAACAGAGAAGGTCTAACAGATCATAAAAGAGGAGCAAAAATTAAACTAAACTAAATTAGTTTATTTTTCATGTTTTTATGGTTCCATCCAAACCTCAGACTCCATTTCTTGATGCTTACTGTGAAGCTGCCTTCTGCCCTGGTGGACTCGTGTCGAAGACACCTGAATTAAGAGGCAGGTGGCAGTGCATTGCATCTACAGGTCTGTAGATGAAATATAGCAGATTAAGTGACTCTGAGCTGATAACTCCAGCCTCTGTTCTTCTAGTTTTTTCAGAGCTTGTGACTCATTGCCATTCTCCTGAAGTCACAGAGAAAGGACAGACGGTTTTAATTATGATCACAAAAAAAGTCTATCAGGCATATGGAGATAACAGCCTAGAATTTTTACGAGGCCTTGGAGAAGTTGGTTTGCCAGAATTTGAAACTCTGGCAGTTGACTTATTTGAGGCTGGAAGAAAGTTTCCTACATCTCTGAATTTTTGCCAGGAGAATCTGAAAACAAAGTTACAAATATATGACCTTTGCTTAGAAATGGATGATAGAGAAAAAGTAAAGACAACAATAGCTATGGGTCACTAGGAAAATAAAACAGGACACTCTTCTAAGAAGCAATCATGAAATATTTTGAACTTTATTTCAAAGTCCCTCCTCATGGGACTTGCTTGAAGTCCTACCATGTTTTGTTGAAGGCAGTGAAATCTTTGTGCCAGATGAATGGAATTCTTCATAACTATATTGTAATAGCTGTGAAGGATTTGCAGAGTAGCACAGAACTTAATTACTTGAAGACTGTTTTAAAATGAACATTTGGGATAAGATGGGGAGGCAAGAGAGCAAAGATTTCCTTATATCCTGGTGGCACGTTAAAAATTTAAAGAAAAACCTGAGAAATTACTTTTCTAATGGAAAAACTAACAGTACTCCATTCCTGGAAAAAAAGTAGGATTATTCTTAGTCTGATGCTGGATGCCTTAATTTCTGTTTATTTCCACTGGAACTGAAGTCTTTTAAGAGAAGACTATGAGTACGCTTAATTTGCAAACATGAAAATAACTCATGGTCTAGATACATTTAACTTTACAAGAAGAAGCTATATGAAGAACTCTGAAGAACAGACTTCTGCTCTTTGTGAATGAGTACTCTATGGGACATGCTGGAATTGCAGACAGAGCAAAGTCAGACTCCAACACAACACAGTTCTCACCAGCATCATGACTGCACTGCTTTCTTAAGCACATCTCTGGTGTGTTGTTTTGTTGTTTTTTTTCTCCATAAAGAGAAAAAACCTAGCAGCAGCGAATTACGTGCAATTACTGACCACTGAGAGTAACAACTGCTTTATTATAGGAGATATTTACGAGTGTAGGGCAATTACAGCTGCCTTGTAAGTAAAGGTATACAGACTGATTCCTTAGCACCTTCACATTCTTCTCTCTTGCAACTTGTATTTCTCTTACAGGTGTATACAGACACACGGGATAAGCCCTGAGTAAACAAGGCTCGAAGGTTGTAGATTTTACCTGAGATCATTTCTCATCCCTGAAAAAAAAACAAACAAACACAAAAACAAACAAACAAACAAAAAGGAATGACAACAGCTGCAACAACACTGCTTCTTGGAGAAAAATCTAGGAAAACCAGAGTCAAAAAGCCTGCCAAATTCAGAAGTTGTTATTCAGAGTCAAGCTCTTGTACTCAGAATGACTTGCCGCTTACAATATTGGCTCTCAAAGTGCTTTTTGAAAACAGGGACTGCTAGCCTGGCTCTCTTTACAACTGAATAGCACTATGAAGATTTAGAGGAAAATTTCAGGTGGAACAGATGATTGCAGAGCTCTTTTATCTTCCCTGCTGAAGCTGGGTATCTGACATCAGCTGGCTACACAGCCAGCTTGCTTTCTACGTAGAAAGCTGCCATCCTGTTTGAAAACCTTAAGATGGACTGTATTTGGGATATAGAAGTCCATGTAACTTTCAAAAATCATGACTTGTCCATGTATTTTTACCCATGCAAGGAATAATTTAATTTTTTTCTCACACTTAAATTCCAACTCTACTAAGCAGACAAATTTCTGTATTGTGATGAACACTGGCAGTGTTAGCTGAAATCAAACCACATAAACACTACTCAACCCATAGGAAATCCTGTTGAATTCAATGTCCTTACCCAATCAAAACTTATTGCTCTGAAATCCACATTAGCTATCACTGTTCCCTATTAAAGACATAGATGGGAGTTAAGTAACTCTTAGAGTAGATTTTTACATCCATCAAGATCTCTCTGAGCAAGCAGCAATACAGTGCTTTCTGAGGACAAGAGAATAGTGACCAAATTGCTATTGAATCAGCTTAACTACAAGTACAATGAAGCCTAGAGCTGTAGCCATTTGGCAAAGAGCTTTATGATCTGTTGTACTATGGCATGAATTCCCTGCAGAGATTTGGCTTCAGTATGAATGCCGGTGGCCATTGCCATCAATGTATGATTGAGGTGGGGATGGGGTAACAATATGGGAATAGCTTTGGGAAATTCAAATTTTTCCCCCTCTTTTTTCAACTTATTTTTCCACTTCCATGTGTTTTTTATTCTGATTTTGAGGACAGAAATAATCATGCACTTACCCTGTAATAATGTAGTAATCTGTCATATAAATACCCTGCCATTATATGGTAATTATGGTTTCATTAAATGATCAACAGCTACCATGTTAGCCAAGAATAATTACACATTTGTGCCCTGTATCTTAAAGTGTTCTCGGCACTTTTTTTTTTTTTTTTTAATTGAAAAGGGAGAAAAAACGTTCCCTTGTGAATAAGACCACAGTTTGGCCCAATGCATGCATTTATTCAGTATGACTTGGAATGCCACAATCTCCTATTTTGACTTTATTCCACAGCATACCAAGGTCTCATTTAAAGGAACTTCACCACAGCTATTATGGCTGCACGTTTTCAAAGTTTCCTGAATAAGGGGCCATTCCACATTACTGCCTTTTTTCCTTTTCACTTCCAGCTCCAGTTCATTACTTTCCAGAAATTTAATAACACCCCAGCGTGTTGACTATAGCTCTCTGTCTGTACAACCTGGTTTAACATTTGACACTGACCCAAACAATCTGCTAGCTTGAAAATTTCTGTGATTGTCCTCAGCTCTGAATATCTTCTTCTGGTTAGCAAAGAGGGACATTCTCCACTTTTGAAATCTTTTAGTTTCTTTAAGTTGAAATTGGAGATATTGGATGTAAAGAGCATGTTTAATACTCATAGAAGATGCATTAAATTGTACTGAACAGACCAGTGTATGTAGATCTGCTAAATTTTACTATGTAGACTTGGTACCAAAAAAAAAAAAAAAAAAAAAAAAAATTAGCTGTACATTTTCGTACTTATGACTTTTGAGCACAAACGTGATTATTCATTGCATACAACTTTTGACCATTCACTGAAATGAGTGTCAGCTGCTCCTATATTCTGGATAAATACAGGAGGAGTGAATTTAGAGTAAAATTCACATGCCTTATCATGCTCTTAAAGGACCCTGAGTTGCTCCAGGGTACCTGAGCCATCCACACAGAGCTGGCTGGTCCTTCAGGAGACTAATGCTCTCCTGGAATGGCAGACACAGCCCAGGGGAGTATCCTTCAATAATAAATGTGACGCTGGCCACCCATGCTTGAGCTATGCCACCTTCCTCCTAGCCCAGAAAGTGGCTGGGCTGAAGACTGGAAGCTTCAGCTCTATTTCAGTTTCCTGGGCCAAGATTTTTTCGCAGAGGCACACATATAAAAATCCATATGGGAAAGAGGGGAGGAAGTAAGGAAAGAAGAAATAGGGTACATTCAGAACTTCTCTTTTAAGCCTCTCCCGTGTTATGTGTAGATTTTCACCACTCATTCCTGCATTTCTTTCCTGCATCATCTCATTTTTCTACCATCAAATGCTTTATTTTGCAGACATATCACAATTTTCAGAAAAAAATCTTTCTCAACTTTCCTTTTCCAGCTCTTACTGAAAACCTTCTGTTTCAGTAGTTTTCACCTGTTTGTCAGCATTTCCCCTTTCCTTTTCCTGTGTAATTTAAATCCTCAGTTCCAAATTTCAGGGAGCCTTTTGTTTCCAGCATACGGATCGGGTCTGATTCAGCACGATCACTTGAGCCCATGCATAACCTGACACAGTCATTAAAAATACACACAAATGGAAATAATTGAGCATGTGCCTCACAGAACATCTTCCAAAGAATTTCACTTCACTAAAGAGTAAAAAGAGCAGGGTTATTACAAGAAATAATCTGGACCATTTCCTTATGGTTGGAGTAACTCTAGAATAATCTTTTTTTCCTAAACAATTAAGATGTTTACATTGAATTAAATGCAAACATATTTTCAAATGCAGTACAGACACAACGTTGGAACCTGTTCTGAAATGCAAACTTTCCATTTGCAATGGAAAATTATTTTTATGTCCATTTTCTCATACTAATTATTTTATTAATTTTTTTCTAAGACAAAAAGACTCACAATCTGTGATACAAATAATACATCCTATATTTACAGGATTGTTTGTATTTTAAGAGCTCAGCAAAGACTCTGGATGTGGTTGAGCAGTGAATTCTAATCATAAAGTCAGTGGTCCAGTGACAGAACCTGTCCATTGACTGCATGTCTAAAGACACCACAGCACTCTGTTCTTAGAATGTAACACAAACTGTTGTGTACCATGATCTATTGATTTGTATTTGTACTGTGTCACTACTTCAAGCGAGATGAAATATACTCCGCAAGAAAAAGGTATCCTAATACAATCTCTCAGACCATATGGGTCCAGCAATCTGTTGTGTGTACAAATGCCTGTGAGGTAGGTGCTTCTTGGACATAACAAGCAGAGGTATAAAAATGGGAAAAAGTGTGCAATACAAGAGAACTGAGAGTACTCAAACGTAATCCTTAATCTTTGTAAATCATCACTGATGCCATAGGTTATGGCACACAGTGAAGTTCTGGACATTTTGCTGAATAAATTAGGAGGATCAGAAAACCCAGAGAATTTCTAGATCCTATAGAGATACTCCTGCTCTTATATTTCACACAATAATGTGCGTTATTTATAGACACTTTCAGGATATCTAAAAGTATTTTTCAAGAGGAATTTGTTACCAGTCCTTATTGTAACTATGCTTGTATAAAAAAAACCAAAAGCTCTGTAACCTGCAGGAGAATGCAATCAAGAAATTCAAAGCTGGATTTGTACTCCCCTTCCCCAATTATCACTCAAGAGTGAGATCCTGACTGTTGAGAAGGGAAAAGCAGCCCTGTCATGTTTTATTTATATATTTATTTATTTTTAAAAAGATTTGCTAAGAAAGGGAATAATTTAATACCAGGAAACCTACAAAAGAAAGATGACCACTGATAGTATATGCAAGTAGAACATACTCAGGTAATTTGACCCATATTTTTAAAATATATATATTTAGTCTGTCAGGGGCTGCTAGCACAAAGGCCGTGGTATTGCAACTGGAAGCTTCTCACTGAAGCCCCAGGGGCCTGTCCTGGCAACAGGGTATGCATATCTGCTCTGGGGTGGGAGGCAAACTTGCTAACAGAGCAATAACATTGCTATGGATGGCTTAATTGAACTTTCTTTCTGGATGCTCATACACTGACTGTTTAAAATCAGCTGAATATAACAGCTGCACAAAGCTGGCATCTTTTTATCTACATATATTGGCCTCTTTTTTTCCATTTATGGCTCTCACATTTTAAAAGTTATTAAGGATTTTATTTATACAAGGGAAACATCTTCTAGTAATAAAACAGAAGTGAGGGTAAAACATAGGAATGAGGTGAACAATGACACAAGCTTTGAACTTGAAAACATTTTGTGCTGTAGCTGAATGCATTGGCAACAAGCCATACAATTTGTGTACAATCCACGTGGGCAGTTCAAAATGCAAATGATAAGGATGCAAGGACTCCTACAAACACATTTATTCTGCCACATAATTTGTTGTGTAAGTATACATTACATGAAAAAAAATGCATTTCAGCAATACTGAAGTGAAAAATCAAGTCTGTTCAATAAAGGTGAAAATAAATTGTTCCTATTTACAATCACCTTTTATAGTTGTGCCAAACTACTGTTTTGGTTTTGTCTTTTTCTTTTTTATAAATTTTTGCTGTGTTTTTGAGAGGTTCTGCCATCTTTTGAAGGAGTCCTCTTTTTCAAAGTGGGAAATCCTGTTAGTAAAGAATATCTCCAAAGAAAAAGAATTTGAAGTGCACATGAAAGGCACCTGAAATGTGACTACTCTACAGCCTTATGGATCATGTCAGGTGAAACCAGGCAGTGTTTAAAGAGGCAAGAAACTGAACCCCTGTGGGTGGCCCTCCATGGCCCCTGCCAGCCCAGAGAACTAGAAAGCTTCTTCACCAGTCTGTCTTTCTGTTTTTCTAATTGTTGTGTTTTTTCTTCTCAGTTTCCAGAGATAATTGTTCAGGAGAAACAGTAAGTATCATAGAATGGTGTGGGTTGAAAAGGGCCACAATGATCATCTAGTTTCAATCCCGCTGCTGTGGGCAGGGTCACCAGCCACTAGACCAGGCTACCCAGAGCCACATCCAGCCTGGTCTTGAATGCCTCCAGGATGGGGGCATCCACAACCTCCTTGGGCAACCTGCTCCAGTGCCTCACCACCCTGTGTGAAAAACTTCCTCCTAATATCTAACATAAACCTCCCTTGTCTCAGTTTAAAACCATTCCCACTTGTTCTATCACTATCCACTCTCATAAACAGCTGTTTCTTCTCCTGTTTATGTGCTCCCTTCAAGTACTGGAAGGCCACAATGAGGTCTCCCCAGAACCTTCTCTTATCGAAGCTGAACAAGCCCGCTTCCCTCAACCTTTCTTCATATAAGAGATCAGAGAAATATCTTGTTTTTCCTTTGTTCTTCTGCCTAGACACATTCTAATGTGCTCACTTTGAATACCAATGACATTTTAGCTACCCTCCTTTATGTATAATAAAGGGGGAGGGGGGAAAGTGGGGGCATCAAACCAGTGAGTGCTAGATATGTTAACTTCTGCAGTGTTTATTTCAAGACAATAGAAAAAGTATCACCAGATCACTAGAAGTCTGACCAATTGTATCTCATGTACAAGACCTTTCTTAGTACATTAAGTCTGAAAAGCAATTAACAAGGTATGGTAGAAACATTATATTTAGCATCAGTACTCATTTTTCCCCTATAAACCCTTCTGGCGCGCTACTAATATTATTACTGTCAATATCAGCCCCCTTGATATTAAAGAGTAAGACTTGCTATTCAGGGACATAATGCAAACCTATTCAATTTGATGGCCACCAATGGACACCGAGGGAATAGTATTACATACATCACATAGAGTAATAATTCTAGTATGCACCCTCAAGAGTCCGTGTTTTCCTCCAAGTTCTGCTGCCCTACTAAAGTTGGTTGTTCTAACTCTCAGGACTCGTTTCCTGGAAGGTGCTGAAAATCGCTGTTCTAGGTATAGGGCAGCAAGACAGCATATTTTCCAGTCGGCAGCTAGAACAAGTCATTTCCAAAACGATCTTCTAGAAATCACCATTGTTAAACCATAAAGAGAATTCCTAAGGTATTTGGGAACTCTAAAAACCTAGAGTTAAGCTTTACATTGAAAAAAACTGTACCTAGCCCTGCAAAATATTTCCTGTGGCGCAAAACAAAAACAAAACAAAAAGCAAGGAAGCAAACAAAACCACAACAACAAAACCAAGAAAGCTTAAATTTCCTTTCTAAGATCTCTAACCTGAATGTGACAATGACACAAAAGCCAGATGTTGCATCTGTGACCCTGCTGAGATACACCGTGAAATACCTTGTATATTACGGGAATTATTTGTGGAGTCACATTTGAATTCACAAAACGGTGGAAGAAACCAAGAGCAAATTCAGTAGCAGTGGAAATATTGCTGAATTAGTTCACAGATTTTGGGCTGTTGTTCATGTGAAAATTGTATCTAAAAACAGACATTGTTTCTCCTTTGATGAGTAATGGAAAGTTTATTTAGTTTCAGATCAACCCTAATATTTTTTTTCTTGTATTTTTGAAGGTTACCAGCTGACTTTAGTCCTGTTCCCCAAAGTGACTTCAAGCACTCAACAGCCACCAAAGGAAAATCAGTGGGACTTAAACATAATGTCTTAAAGCAAGACCAACATCCGCATTGTTTACATATTTTCAAACATTTCAGTAGGTTTAGTGTTAAGCATCTGTTTTTACAGAGAGAAGTACAGACAAAATAGCTAACTCCTTTCTTTTTCCTTCCATTTCTTTGAATGGTAAGACAAATGACAATTTTTAGATTCAGTGGGTTGACACAAAATGAGGAGATCGTTATCTTTGTTTCACAAAAATCCCAACTAATTACGGAAAAACAGCTTGCTTCCTCCATCCTACTAAGGTTCCTTCCATTTTGTAATGGAATTTTGTCAAATTTCACCTCTTTGAAGGGATGAGTGTGTATTCATATAGCATGAGGAGTCATATTGTGGATAAGTACATTTTCCTTAAACAATATCACTTACTGAAAGTGTAGTCTTCCCTGCCTTGTGCATTTGGTATTGTCTTTGTTATGAATGGAAGTAGTTAAGTTAGAATTAATTTCATGAAGGATTTAGCAACTGGTAGTTGGATCCCTATCTGCCTTGAATGGTAAACACCAAATGACCTAACACAAAGTAGCAAATTAATTATGTTTATGTGTATTGTATGCATATAGACTTTCTTTTTTCTTCTTAGAAGAAAATACCCTCAATGTGAAACAAAACCGTATGTCATAGCTAATTAAGTAATTGCTCTAAATTGCCATAACTAACAGATGCATGCTTAGGTGTATTCACATTGTAAATCTACAGAAGAGGGCATAAGAAATTAAGAAGTTTCAAATGGAAGAGACCTCACTCAGATGAATTACTTTACCCTAAATATCATAATTGGCCTTTCTTACAAGAACCGATACTTCCAAATTCCAGAAATGATAAATGAAGGACTTCATTAATTAAGGACTTTACCCCTTTACCCTTGAAACTAATATCTCTTTGTATATATACTTTTTTTTTTTTTTTTTCCCCACACTCCCCTGCCTCTCTTCCTTTCTGCTCTCTTGTTTTTGGCTTTAGACTCACAAAGCAGTATCATGATCCAGGATTTGTTTGAAGAGATTTCATCTGGAATGGAGTCAAGCAGGGCAGAGGCAGGGGAGCTTTTACAGATTATGACCTGTAATCTGGTTAATACTCTGAAATACAAGGATCCAAATGTTGAATAGTTTTGGAAAACACTACAGCCTATGTAGCCACATCCCCTTCTGACAAGATATGCTGGGAGCCAAGATGAAACCAGCTATCTCTACAGTCCAATATGAAATGAAATAAAGTTTATATAGATACTGACACTTAAATGTACTGTTTACAACAAAGTAAAATTGTAATAAAGAAGAAAACCTCATTCTCTGACACCTTGCATGTTTCTCTTGGCAATAAAATTCTGCACAAGGCTGTATGCAACACTGAGAATTTCGTCCAATACCTCTAAGGACTGTAGAATGGCGGCCATGGTTTCACAGGATAAAAGCTTTTAATTTTTTTTTTTTTTTTTTTG
>JAOWBP010002559.1:29607014-29619995 GCA_028571105.1 Tragopan temminckii | reverse complement strand
GGGAGGTCATCAGACAGCAAAGTGATTCACAAAACCTGGCTCAAGTCCTCAGTTTCTGAGCAAATTTCACACCCTCATGAAAAGCTAATTACGTAGATACAAGATACATTCCACATCTCATGCTTAAGGAGCCAGGACATAAGACAATGTCTGAATAAAAGCTCTGTGTCTACATCAGAATTCTATTTACTTTTATTGTCAAATAAAACACAAACAGTATTGTAATCATTTGGAAATAGTTCCTGAATATGCAGACTGTGCTGAAGTAAGATTCCCTGGGGATGGATGGATGTTTTACCTGCTGCATAGGCTCATTTTAAAATGGACTTCTGGCACAACTGATTGAGAACAGGTGGCAGAACAACAAAAACTGTAAGAGATCATCTATAATTATATGAATTCTTTGGTCCTTTCCACGATAGAGAGAAGTACAAGGCTGTGGAGTGCTTCAGTCAATATACTTGAGTAGCTTGATTTTTTTTTTTTTCCTCCTTTCTCCAGATTATATCCTACTTTAGCAGTACAAAGGTAAGGGATTATATATATTTAGCATCCACATTCTTTGCAGTATGTACTGAAAACTAGTTAAAAATTAAAAAATAAAAAATTGCAGACTCTGCACAGTAGACTATTACCTACTTTTAATTTTCTCTAACCCAAATGTAGGAAATACATAAAGTTGTATTTCTTTCAGTGGTATTCATGATAAAACTCTAAGATCAGAACAAGATGTTTTGTATAGATGGGCTAATTTCTGCATAACAAAGACCAGAAATATTAATTGAGTTAGAAATAGAAAGACATCCCGTCTTGAACCTAAATTCAACATACCTTATTTTAGAAGACAATGAAAGATAAATATCCAGATTCATTAGTCTTCCTGTACTTGCATGGAAGATCCTCTGGACACATGAATCGCAAGCACAAACTAAAGAGGTCTAACCAGACTATTTGTGTGGGATTTGTCTCACAAATGAGAGAGTTTATGATCAAATTTTAGCTTTCCCAAGCTAAATTAGTCATCTGGATTCCTTCTGAAGTTAGTACAGAGAAATAGACGTCACCAGAAATCAATTCTGCACCCTGAAGATAGACATCCCAAAGTCTTAGGCACCTAAAAAGTAAGTGCGGTGAAGGCCACTTTAAGCAAGATATGGACTGCTGAGCCAAATGACCTGAAAGCCTCTATTTATCCCACTCTTGTGATAATAAGAAAAAGCTTAAGGGTTCCATCCTTATCTTAACAAAAATATAACACTCCCTGACCCAAGTGTCTTTCTGTCCAAATTGAAATAAATAAATATTTCTAGTCATAGTTTTCAGTCAGTGGCTCATTTTACATCCTGTTCATTTGAGTAAATAGATCCTTATGATTAGATAAACATTTATTACAGGTATTAAGATCTGAGTACTTTGTCAAGTAATGTGTGTACAGACACATGAAGAGTAGGAAAAAGTTGCTTACGTTTTCAGCTTTAGCTCAAGACATTCCTATGCTTTTCAGACTCTTTTCAAAGTATTCCAACATCTTTTTTTGGTTTGGGGAAAATAGGCAGGGATAATGCCAGTGAAAGTCTGTCCAGAATTAACAATACCTCTTTTCTCATACCATCCTTTTATTTTTCAGCTATATTAGCCCTTTTCATCATAACTTTGCTCTCACAAATAAAGTTTTCAAAACAGATTAAACTCAAGATCTTTTAAAACAACATTCTACACATGTGGGAGAAAAATACCAAAACAACTTACAATATTGCTGGAAGTCAGTAGCCATATATGTAAAGCCAGAATTTGTTGGAAAGCTAACTCAACTTTCAAGAGTCGCCGTGCCTACTGATCCAGAGAGAATATTTTCTTTATTTCAGTTTCTCTAACAGGTTCAGGTCATTAGCTACACTTCTCAAAGCTGAGAAACTGATTGCAACTTTTAAGAAGCAGGAACACTTCTTTTATGAATAACAACCAGTGGAATAGAATGAAATTAGAGGAAAAGGATAATTATTTAATAAATCTCAGACACTGTACCCAGAAAGAACGATTCTCCTACTTTCTACGATCAGGATAATCAGTTCTAAACTAAAAACATTTATAAAAGTGCATTAATCGTAGTCAGTTACATTGTAGTCAGTTAAATAAAACAACTATAAATTTAAGAGAGCTTAAAAAAATATTGTATTTATCAACATGTTGTACTGTTCATTTACTGGAAAGAATAAACTTTTCTTTAAGGAAAATAAAGTACAAATACATAAAAAGACAGTATTTATTTGTAGAAATTCAAGCTTCCTGTGTTCTGATTTAAATCAATTCACCCTGAATTCAGTCTTTCCACTCCCTATGCCTGTGGTAGTAGAGTTTTCTGGCCCTCCTTCAGTTTCTCAGTGTCTTTGTGGTAATGGTTGCGCCTAAAAAGGGAATGCAATGTTCCAAGTGACTTCACACAGACATGCCCAGGGCCTGATCCAAGCCTATTGACAGCAGTTGGAGTCCTTCCATTTGCTTCAGTGGACTTTGAATCAGTTATTTTATGAGGATGTTACCTCCTGGCTTCCTGATCCAATAGACACGCATAAAGAAGCCAAATTTGCTATGCTCTTTTTTTTTTTTTTTTGGTACTCTATTAAATGGCATCTATCTCTCTCTCACCCTAGATTACTATCTTATTCATGTAACAGTTTTAGATCTCTTCTTAACTTTAAGGCATTTATGATGAATATAGTAATTATTACCTTGTTTGTTTTTTTTTGTTTTTTTTTTTTGTTTTTTTTTGTTGTTGTTGTTATTGAATCTGATCTGATTACTTTCTATTCACAAATCTAATTCTTCTAGATTTCCTTTTCTATTACATCTCTGCTCCTCACAAGTAATGGCCACTCCTGCCATTTCAACATCATTTATGAAAATTAGTACCTCTGTTACTGTCTTTCCAAGATCATTAAGGAAGTTAAAGAATAAACCATAATACAGATTCTGGTGGTAATCCGGGATTCTCTTTCCTTTTTACAGCAGTGCTGTTTGTCAATGCCCTTCATAGACAGCCTTTCAGATGGTAATATAAAGTCATAACGATCTTCCAAATCAATCTTAATTTATAAAAATCTGAAAGAAAATACAGCCTAACATTTAACCAGCATCCAACTGTAGTGCAGCCAGCCCTTTTAACTTTACTTGTATTCAGCAAGACTTTTCAACAAATTCTTATGAACTCTCTCAGCTAATTTAATAAGAGCATCTGTTATTCTGAAAATAAATAAATAAATAAATAAAAAAAGTATGTCAGCAAGTTTCAGTAAGCTTTACTAGAAATAAGTTAATGGTGTTTATTTCATAGGACACTTATTCATCTGCATGTCTATTGGTCCTTTTCTTTCTCCCTGTGGTGTATGAAGCAAAGATTGTGAAAGATCAGAACATTTCTGAAAGTTAAAATCCTCTCTTCTCAGTTCTTGCAATGTGATATGCCTTACTTTACTAGGAATTAAAATAAATATGTCATTGGTACCACAAGTTCAACTTCAACTCCTTTGGAACTGTTAAGGTGTCAGTTAGGTTAGGCAGGCAAACTGCAAGTACTCAGTTGTGTGCTGTTTGCTTGCTTTTCAAGTATTCCCTTATTCAGTCCTTACCATTAGAAACTGCTTTTAAGAAATTATTTTTAAAATCTTTGGTACCACATCATACACACGGCTCTTGAGGGATCACTTGAACTTCTTCCATCTTTTACAATCAAGCATCTAGCTCAGTCTTTCTTCTTCTTTTGTTGTTCATCATTAAGCTACATGGCTGCCTTCTAACCCTCATATTCTGTCTTTTCTTTATTGGAAGCATAAGTAGAACAGTTTGATCCCAGTTCAGGTATCACGCAGTCATTTGTGTATCACAGTCCTCTTATTAACCAGTGAGCTTTAATTCTTATTGTGTGTCTTACTCACCATTTCCTTCCTCAGGTAAAATTTTCATAAGATTGAAGAGCACTTTCCCTGAATTAAGCCTTTAGTCTTAGGCCTTTTCTTTGGTTTTGCTTTACAAAATTTTACTTTAGTGATGGTAGAACATCTTTTACACTACCAGCTTTATATTCAGAAAAAGCTACTTTCAGTTATCTTTGTTTCCAAATAAAATAACTTAATCTTCTCTAATTCAACACACAGAATTTCTAGTAGTATCAGTAGGAAACCTACCTTTACTTGATGAGAAGACACCTGCTATGTTAGCTGAAGGGATAATGCAAGTAAGCTCAAGAAGCCTTGCTGA
Source organism: Tragopan temminckii (assembly GCA_028571105.1). Lineage (NCBI taxonomy): Eukaryota > Metazoa > Chordata > Aves > Galliformes > Phasianidae > Tragopan > Tragopan temminckii. The sequence continues at coordinate 29,615,741 of JAOWBP010002559.1, read as the reverse complement.
ATATCTTCCAGTCAAAATACTAACTTGAAAACGATTGTAGATCTTACAAAAGAAAAGAAAAAAAAAACTAAAATTCAAAGACAGTTTCTACCAGGTTCTTCATAGCATTAAAAGCTACCACAAAAATACCAGTCACATTTACACAAGCAGTCTTAGCAGTAACTGATGTTAAGCTCTAGAATCCCACTTGAACATCACGAAGTTCAATAAGGCCAAGTGTAAGTTGCTGCACCTGGATCAGGTCAATCTCAAACATCTGTGTAGACCAGGTGACAGGCAGATTGAGAGCAGCTGTGTAGAGGTGCACTTGGGGTGGTGGTGGATGAAAAAGTGGATGTGAGTCGGCAATGTGTGCCACTCGAGAAAGCCAACTGTAATTTGGGCTTCATCTAAAGAAAAGTGGCTAGTGAGGTGAGGGAGGTGACTCTCTTTCTCTGCTCCTAGTGATTCTAATCATGAATGACAAAGCAGTATCTAAGCTTTACCTATGATGACAGGGGCTGCATTTATCTCCTTTGTTGCTGTCCTTGCTGTAAACAGATGACAGGTCCTCCTAATGTGGCTCACTTAGTTCTTTATTTGTCATACAAGATACGTTAAAATATACTTGTGTTAAAATGAAAAAAACTTTAGGAGGGAAACTTTATTTTAGTCAACAACCTGTTATACACAGTTGTTTCAGCTAATGTGAGTAGAGTACTTCTTACAAGTGGTTAAACTTGGAACCCATGAGAAAAATGACTGATTTTCTGACAGTCATTTTGGCTGACTTTCACAGTATCACAGACACTGTTGCTCAGGACATAAGTCCTCACTAATTTTTTTGTGTTCATGCAGTAGTGTGTGAAATAGCAGGATTCTGGTCTTGAGTTCTCTCCCAGGGCAGAGCTCAGGCACCAGCCTTACCTCATGAGTCCCACGTGTGGCTGGGAGACAGGTGAAGGCAACAGTCCTATTAAAATTAAAAAGCAGACTGAGCAGTTTGTGAATACCTTACCAACTGGGAATGATGTTTGGCACTGCTCCTTTGAGGAAAAAGATAGTCATGAAATACAGTGGGGGAAATTACCAAATTGAGAAAAGTGAGTTTTCAAATGAGAAACAGGTATATTCTTGGGGAGACAGAGGAGAGTTTGTTATTTTTAATTACAGCTCATTTGACAAGGAGAATCAGCTCTCAAATCAGTGGGAAACTGGCATGATTCCAGTAAGAGCTGAATCAGCCACCAAATCACACATAAATCTAAAGTTTCTGTGCTCTGTTTTTAGTGGTTTTCCTCTGCAAATCTGCTTCTCTTGGCTGGACCACTTCATAATGTAAACAAGGTCTAAGTCAGACCTATAGAGAAAAACAGCTGGTGATGAGGGGCCAGTATCCATACTAGACATTTCCTAATGTTTACCTACCTGGAGGGTACGAAAAGGATTCTTTCAAACTAGATCTAGTTTGTTCCTGTGCATTAGAGCTGTTTATAGAGCTCCTATATATTAGAGTTCCTCACTGTTGGAGCATATCTATCTCAGAGTAATCCAGGTTGCATTCACACACATCACCCTGCAACATGGACCGAAGCCTGGTAAATGGAGATCACTGAGAGCTGCAGTTCAAAAACATGCTTAAATTATGCTAAACATGAATGATTTTCAACAAAAAATTGCAGGAGAACTACTGTAAAAACACTCTCTGCAAAGAGAGATGCAGCAGCTAATTTTTGATGAGGAAGCATCCAAGGAAGAACATATAAACCTATGGCACTAATCTCATGTTCATCTCCAGAAGGATAAACGATGCTTTGTTAAGTGAGGCAACCATGAAACCATGTCTCTGGAATGTTCCTCAATGCAATAAAAGCACTTGTACATCCAGATTTGATGTTCTTTTTTTGAAATCATTTTTGATGTAAATAAGTGTTCATCATAGAGCAATAATTATAGAAAATTATTTACTCTTTGTAAAAAACACAGATTTTACATTTCCTATGCTAGCACTCTCTTGCATCCCTCCTTTCTGTCTTTGTCATTTATTTTTCCTTTTATTTGAACTGTAGAAGTTGATGGATTTTGTGTAAAATTTATTTATTTGAGATTCCATTTAGATTTTACTCTATAGTATGATGAAATGCCTACTAGTCTGGCACTTTAATTAATTAGAAACTTGTTTAGGACAAGGAATGGTATGTCTCAATTTCTAAATTGCCCATCAAGTGTATTGTATGAAATGTTTGCTGATGTTTTCATGAGAAAGAAGTACTGATTACTATAATAAAACTCTTGTGAATTTCAGTTCAGGGAGTCATACTGGGACTCAAAGGAAATGAATTCCAAGGGTGTGTCATATGTAAAGTCCTAGCATGTACATTAATTCTGATCAGTTGTAGCCTTTGCACCTCTTCTCCACTTTTTTTCCAAGTCTCTCTCTACTTTTCTAACTGATTTACATGAAAAATTCTGCTACATATGATATAGAGGAAACAAATACTTTCCTTTGAATTCCGAGAGAAACAGCCAAAGAACAAATTATTCTTTTGTGATTTTTCAGAATTCCCCTGTTATTCCATGAAGACCAAGACACTCCCCACAACATTTCAGAAAGATGGGAAGTACCAGAAAGGCTGAGCTAAGACTATGTGTCCACACAGAGCACTCGTCCAGTCATTTTTTGGGTGCTAATTGCCATCATACCAATCCCTAAGAATTTATATCAGGAAAGAATATGTTGTACTGATTCTATTAGTCCTTTGCTACAAGGAGTGCAATATTCTTACCACAAACGAAAAAGGAATCAATAAACATGTATGCTTTAAATCATGGTCAGAGTTGACTTTTTTTAGATGCAGATCTTTTTCTCACAAACCTCTTCAACTGGTATCACTTTCTATGCTATGAAAATATAGTTCATCTCATACAAGTTAGTTTCACTTTAGCTTCTTGTTTAAAGCATTTGAAAACTGACTATTTTAAGTAATGCTAATGCAGGGAAACATTTTCAGTAATCGTGGCTGGTGTATACACTTCTTCTCTTGAAATTCCAACAGAAATATAAAGAGCCTAGCACCTGAAGAATATTTGCATGATATGATTATTTTTTCCATGTTTCCACATGGAGAAAAAGAAATGCACTGTAGAACTATTTGTATGAAAGAGCAAACAGACAGAAAGACGAATCTGATGAGAGCTCATGGGGCAGTGATAGCTGTTGGTATGCATTTCAGTAAGGTGATACAACAGTTAGTTATTCTATTCCTGTCCTTCCCTCAGACAACAAAGTAGTAACATTTTCTTGTGAAAGGAGAAGCCCTGCAACTAAGATTTTCAGGAAGCTTGGAAAGGAAATGAGCAGGGATTTGTTACACGTGCTTCTGGCAAGGTAAAACCCTCTTTAAGAGGAAGGTAATTACAGCAAAAATATTTTTTATCCTTGTCAGTGTTTTACATTCTGGTTCGACCTGGTTCATGACTCATGGGGCAGAGGAACCCACAGACCCACACTGCAGGAAAGGGGGAAGGGTAAAAGGGAAAAGTTTAAAGAGTTTAAGACAGAAGACTTCCAATTTATGTGGTAACACAAATCAGAATTTATAGTATGTAGAAATACCAAATATGAGAAAATTACTTTGAGCAAATAACGTCAACTTTAGAAGAAATGCATTGTGTCTCATTCCACTAATATTTTCTCTGTGAAATTATCTGTGTGAGGGGCTAATCCTGTTCTCTACACAGACAAAACTCCCTTCAAGTCAGGGAGAGTTGTGCTGGTTCTAAAATTGCCTGATTGGTATCCAAATGTATTCAGTTTTACAGTTTGGAGTGTCTTATAATCTTTCCAGCAAAAATACAACACTTAATGGTCCCAATCCAGTGAAGACATCCACACAGACTGATTCTTATTTACAGCCAGAGTGATTTACAAGAGAAGAGACTAAATCTGTCATTAAGATCGCTGACATAGTCTTGCTCAAAAGCAGGCCAAGAAACATTAACATAAAACTCTCTTCTTATTACTGAATATTGTTTATAGCTATAGCTGTTCTTTCAGTGCTCACCTCATATAGATTCAGTGCAACTGCTCACGTTTTCATTCTCCAATGCCAATTCTTGAGCTTTATTTCCCCTTCTGTTAAAGAGGCTTAACTCTAGTGAAGTAAATATTATTCTTCTGATAGTAGGGATAAAGAATTGACATACAAATTCTATGAGAAGCTTTTGCATTTAGGCAGGTCACCAACATAATCAGATGATTAACTTCTGCTTGTTTCATTAAGTTGCAAGATTGGTAAATTTGTAGTGGCTTTTTGGGATACTGTGACAGTGTACAGTTGTGTATGAGCTTACGCTCTGAAGAGAAATTTCAAAGTAATCTAAAAATATTCTACATAGTATTTCCTGAATATCCTAGAAAGAGAGCTTTTGTTCTCCTAGCCTATTAAAATAAGAAAACAATTAAAGAAACAACACAGAAAATACAGAAAATACAAACACACAAAACCCACTTTACTAGAAGAAACAAACAAACAAACAAACAAAAAAACACCACTTTTCACCAGAGTGTTTATCCCATGTGAATAAAATATGTAATATGTAATAAAATATGTATATCTCGGTAAAGATATAGTGAAAGAATAATCACAATGACAGTTAATACCTTCAAATAGCCTAGCCACACAACCTGAAAAATACTTTTCAAATAAAGTCTTCAAAAGACATAGGATAGATAATTTCATGTTACACTACTAATTTGAAGATACTTTATGATATGTTGGGAAACCATTTTTTCCTCTGAAAGACTCAACAGTTCTAGTGGTGACAGGTATTCTTTCAAAAGAAAATATCCTATTTACAAGATTTTTGTGAAAAGAGCACTTTCAAAATATGGAAGACAGTTTAAACTAGTCTGCCTGAGGAGACTTCAGCCTTCATTTTTCGCTGTCTGCCAAACACTAGTTCAACAATACTGCCAGGATTTTGGGAGGGAAATCTGTGTTAGTCTTGCCTTTTGAATTATTAAATATTCACAGGGACAAAGATTGTGAGTATAGTTCTGCACCAGTTAGACACTTATTGAATGGTATGAAGAGGTACCACAAGAAAATTGTTTAAATCCTCAGCTTTTTGCGTGTAGAATGCAATGAAAAAAGACTTTATTTTTCTTGTATTTTAAAGCTGAACTTTCATCCTCTACTGAATTTAAAACAAAACCACCTTGACCATTTCAGTCAGCTCCAAGCATGTTTTCACTATAGCATCAATGTCACCTGATACCAAGTGATGCCTTAGAAAGATGAATGACACCTGGCCTTATAATTTTAATACACATTTTTTTCTGTTTTTATAGCCTTCCCTGTAAAATAGGTGCCATACAAATGATTATAATAGTTTAGTTTATTAATTTGTGGTCAGAATGTTATATATCATATCAAAGGCATGAACCATTACTGTATTTTAGGACCTTTTAAATTCCACATTGTATTATCATAATACACTTTTACTTTCATAGGTGTGTGTTGTCATTATGGATACTAACCAGATCATTGACTCCTTGCATGAAGTCTCTATTACTTGGGCAACATATTCCAGTTCCAACCTAATACATTCCGCCCATTCCAGCAGCAATCCTTCAGTGTGCAGACTGGCCAGTTATATTGAGCTTTGTTGAATGAATTACTTTCTAGAAAGTAACCTATAATTAAAAAATAATGTAACTTATAACCTCTGATATTTGAAAAGCTACTCTTGCTCTTAAAAAACCCAAACCAGTTTGAGTACTACCTTTCTCTGAATAATTAAAAGTTAAATCAGAGAAGTGTGGTAAGTTATACAATTAATTATTGGAAGAGCATCTGGATTTTGAAAGATTTAGCAAGCACAAGGAAAAAAAATGGCAGTAGGATCTTTATTAGGCTTGATACTTTTTGCATAACTTTTTTTCTATTAAATTAATCTTTGCTATTTATCACTCAACACTTTTTGAGGTAATTAACCTAGTTACCTAATCCTGGCTCTGGTCTATAACACGCATCCATAATGCTCAAGTTGATCTCTGTGGTATTCTTGTTTCTGATATGTCAAGGCAAAAGTGTGGGTTTTGTACTTGTTTTCCACAGCTCTGCTGAGTTTATAAAAGATGCTGAGCACAATGAGATAGGTCATGCCTGCTCTTTAAAATGTGCTTTGCAGAAGATTTAAGAGAAGAAGGACAAAAAAAAATGTGCTAAGTACAGTATTTTGTACTTATCGCTGGAAGCATAGTCCATATCATAACAGTCAGTAGTGTCAAGATACATGTTGAGCTTTGCTTAACACTCCACTGCTAAAATGAAGGATGATCTCGGTGTTAAAAAGACTAGAGAGAAAGAGAGAGAACAGAAGAGGCAGGGCCACAATTCATTTTTTTTCTGCCAAAGGCTCTGTTTAATATTGTCCTTGATACATAGAAGTTTTGTGGCAGCAATAAAAAACATTTTCATCATTAGATTTAATGACTTTGAGCACCCAAATTAGGCATTTCAGGGTTGGGAGCCTAAATTCAATGAATGCATTCTAATTTGAAAGCTGGCATCTAAATTGGGCTTAATTAGAATTTTTGAAAATCAAATATTTTGTTTCAAGATTCAGAGCTGTAGTGAGATCCTCAAAATTTGGGACCTACATTCAGTTCTTTCACACTTCCCTATTCTTTCTTGCTTTTAGGGTTGCAGTGAGTTGGGAGGGAACAAGATTGCCTACAGAGGCATTGCAGCAGTATTTCCCGGTTCACATCTTGCTTTTATAAGAATGGATCCATTGGTGCTATATTTTTCTCTGTGTGCTTTGAATGAAATGAGAGCGTATTTATGAGGAGATTGTAAGACACTGTGAAATCCTAAAACTTCTGAGTAGATAAGGTAAAAAGACTGGGAAGTGTCAGCCTTGATATTGAATACCATAACTTAAGAGCTTTTAGCATGAATTGTAAGCACTCAGAAAAATAGTTGTTGACAGGAAGAAGTAGGGCCCAATTGTTAGAGGGCAAGGGTTAATAGAATCAAGCGAAAGTGGCACTTATAAGACTGAAGACATTGAATATCCATTTAATATCTTTGATTAAACAAGACAGAAATGTGCTGTGTCTTAGTAATAAAATATTTTTATATAATAACTGTCATCAGTATCTTGTTGATAAAGGTTCATGTCCACAGAAAATAAAATAAATTAGAAGAAATTTTCTAGCTCCTAGGAAAGTAGTGTTTTGAAGCAGCTCAGAAACTGGAATAAGCTATTCATGTTTTTGTCCCATTGAAGATGGTTTTTGATTCATTACGGAAGAACATGGCCTGATGTAAAGATAATCAAGCACAAGATAAAAATCTGTAAAGATCTCCATTCCTAAATTATCCTTTCAACTCAGGGGCTGACCTGCTTTAGTTATTGAAAAGCTTCTCAGTGGTCTCATGCGAGCTACATCCTTCCCACATTATGGGATTCTTAACAGCTCCTCCCAAACTGAAAAGGCAACTAGAACCTGTTTACTTTATAAGGCCGGCAAAATTTTCCATCATTTAAAGTTTTGGCTTAAAACTCTTATTCCAACTGCAAAATTGTGCATTAGCAATGGGAATAAGCATGAGGCATTAATCTGCTTAGATTTCAATAATTCATCCTCTGAGGCACCCAATGGATAGCAAGTTTAGCCAAGTAGCTTGAAGGAATGTTTAAATAGAACTGTTCCACGTGTTAAACAAACACTGATGACTGACAGTAAAACATAAATTAAAATCATAAGAAAAATAACCACAGAATCCATTGCTATGATAGGGAGCTTTGCAAAGGTACGTGAAATCCCATTTGAAGCTAAACAATGTAGCTCATTACTGTCAGAATTCCTTCTCTTTTCTTAGCCTTACATCCTACTGACTTACTGCATTTCAAAAAATTTTGCGTAGTTTTGAAGCATTTGGCCATAACTTGAGCTTCTCAGTACAGGCATGTTTATCAAATGACATCTGGATTTTTAACTACTCTGACAAGGCAGTATTCAAAAATTTAATCAATAGTTACATTTTTTGTGGTAACTGAGGGAGTTTTATTCCATATTCCCAGTCAATTGCTCTGCATATATTTCCAAATTATCTCTATGTAGAATTTTTCTTTTTTTCCTCCTTCTTAATCTTGGCAAATTACAACAAACTTGATTTTTAGGTCATTGTTGAAAAACACAAAAACAAACAAACAAACAAAAACACCGTAACTCCATCACACTTGCCTTATAATAACCCTTTCATTTATCCATGATCCTAATCTTTTATTAAAGAGTTGAGAAGTGATGAGTTTCATAGTTTATTTTTAAAAGTACATTATTTTGAATGGATAATAGTACATCTTATCAATTTACAATAACCTGAAGCCTTCACTGATAGCTCAAAAATGTATTTTTTATTTCAAGTTCAGAAATTCAACACCTAGAGCCAGAATAGCCTTTGGATGTGTTTTGCCTGCTTCTGTAGCAAGTAATTAAAAATCAACTAAAATACTGCTATAAAGTACTATGGTACCATTGCAGTGACTTTTGTCTACCCATTGATACAGGTTGGTTTGTTAAGCAGTAGGGATTCCAATAACATTAACAAAAGAATGTCTTCATGTAAGATTTTTATTTGTACCATGGTGGGGTGGGACCTGTGACCAATAGGTGGAATAAAGAAGGGAAGGGAAGGGAAGGGAAGGGAAGGGAAGGGAAGGGAAGGGAAGGGA
>JAOWBP010002559.1:29528266-29606969 GCA_028571105.1 Tragopan temminckii | reverse complement strand
GAGAAGGGGAAGGGAAGGGAAAGGAGGGGAAAGGAGGGGAAGAGAAGGGGAAGGGAAGGGAAAGGAGGGGAAAGGAGGGGAAAGGAGGGGAAAGGAGGGGAAAGGGGAAAGAAAATAGTAACAGTGTTTAACTCTGGGTGGAAGACTAGCAGAGACAAGCTGAGGAAAACACTGTCCCATTTTTCTTTGTAGTGCCTCTTTGCTATAGAAAACTCTTACCACTTCTTTTGCAATCTTGAGAGAGGTCAGAAAAGAAGAACAAATCTGACCCCTAGAAAATAATCTCTTTCATCTTCCTTGCTCTGTTAAGGATACACTTCTTGTCTTGCAAATGGAGCCGTTTGACAATCATTGCTCTCAGTGTCTGGTTAAGCTTCATCTTTGGTGCTAACAACTAGTGCACTTTTGACCTCCCTCTGCTGCAGTAGACATACAGTGCCAAAAAAGGTCAAGGAACAACTTTTCCACAAAGATTATAGTCTAGCAAACCTTTTCCTCTGGGCAACCCCAGAACTTGGATATTGGCCTTATTGGACTTGATTTTATGAAAATTTAAGGTTGCTCCAGTGAGAGCTAAGACAACTATTCTTCTATTATTGCTAAGGATTGTCCATAGTGGTTCCTTTTCTGAGACACACTTTTCTTTACACTTTCTCTGGTATGTTTACTTACAGCTTTTTGTGTCTTTGAGAGGGAGAGGGTGAGAATTTTTCATTTTTTGAAAAAGTATGGGCTACTCTAGCTGTGGTGAGAGCAAGGGGGTTTGAAGAAGGAAAACTAAGTTCACGGTTTTGGAATCACTGAATTACTCAGCTGCCCAGAGTTCACACACAAGCACTAGAAATATACAAAAAGTTTTACATATATAAAAGCATTAAAGCTTTTGGTTGTACACTAATGAGAGCTAAGCCTTTCATCATTGTGTTACATAAATACTCTTAACTCAGAAATTGCCAAAGAAACTAACAGTGCAATACCTTCTCCATCTTCCTGTCTTAAAAAATATTAAAAACTTAGCCTCAAAAAAGTGGCCAAATATTCAAATGTGGGCACCATTCCATTATCTAATCTATGGGATTTATCTGAGTGGTGCATTTAAAGGCCTTTTCCTGTCAGTACTTTGTTTTTCCATGCTATAAGACACATAGAAGGCTGTGAAGATGCTGTGTCTGTCATAAATCAGTGCTAAAGGGCAATTTGTCCTGTGCCATGGCCCTGTGCACTTAGCAATTGCAATTTGGAAGTTCTGCAAGATCTTGTATTGGCAGCAATATTTGCAAATTGTCATGCAATTAAAAAAAATATAAAAATTAGAATGTTAACTGAAGTTAATTGATTATCTGTTAGAAATTCTTTTAAATACAAGCATTTGTATATTCTTTTAAATGTGTATTTTATTATATAACTCAATACTCAGATTCAAAGAAACTAACAACAATGAAAAGTAAAGATCGATCATGAAGTAAGTTCAAAACCTTCAATTTGGAAATGAACGTTGAAGCAGATTTCTTTATCCAGATTTAAATGATGAAAAAACAGTCTGGTACATACTATGCAGCACCACAGCAAGCTTATCACATTCAAAATGCCATACTGTTATTTAATCAAAAGCACTGATATAAGATGAAGCATAGCCTGGATGAAACTGCTGGAGTTCAAAGAAATGGCTATGTATTTTTTAAGCACACAGTATGCAAACTAGCTTAAGAATTTAGGGTAAGGAGAGGTGCTGCAAATTTTTTTAAGTTGTTTGTCACACTTCAGACAGGTGCTGCCATCTAATTCTATAAGCAGATTCATTACACATTATCAGCATTTTAAGAGTCCAGAGTAATTGCTCTTGGTTGCCAACTACATCATGGAAAATCATTGTGCATAAGGACTGGCTATTTCTGCAGCTACAGTGGCATTTTTCACATTGTCACATCATTGCCTTCTAGGTGATTGTTTCCCAGTTTCCCAGTTTCATCCAGCTCCCCACACTTGTATCTTGTATTACCACTTACTTCCTTATTTGTGCCCCGTGAATACAAGGCCTCACTACCCAACCTGCAGTTTCAAACACAGCAAGGGAAGAAATATTCAGGGGTCTTTTCCCTTTTTCAATTCTAATCCCTTACGTGTTGCAAACACAATTCCTTGATAACAGAAACAGAAAATTAGAGTCTGTAGCCCATTTTGTGGTGCAGGCATCACTAGTAAATTAAACAGCAAGAACTCCATTTTCAGAACCAGTAAGGATCCTTATACAGGGGCAGCATGGCCTCCACTTGCTAAGATTATCACATCAAACCTGTTTTTAAATGTGAATAGGAATAAATGGAAGAATGTCATAATACGTAATTTAGCTGAAGAGAAGTGTCCCATGGGTCTGTTTGCAAATAGGAGTATAGAGAAGAAGTGTTGGTGGGCTTCTGTTTACTTTCTTCTTTTCATAACAAACAGATACTCCTCCAAAATCTATCCCATAGTCACCTTTTCTGCAAGGCACAACAATAATACAAACATTAAAAAAAAAAAAAAAGAATTTTGGAAAAGAAATTTTCAGTGAGATGCTCTTTTGAACATTTTGTTATGAGGTCTCATTGGTAAGGACACAGAAGATAACATTTTTTATCGATACTATTACATCAGTCAGCAGGTAATACTGTAAAGGTGATATACTTATCAATTAACCAAATCATAGATGCAAGTATACAACTGTAGCATTAACAACAATTTCCTTAGTAGTCCACACCTACCTTCAGAAATATTTTTCTTCTCTGTGCAGATATCTCACCAAATTATCTCTTCTCCATGGCTCATCTCCATCACTTACCAAATTCTACTTTCCTATTACGTGGTGTGTCATTTCTTTCCTTCATATTAAGTGTTGTCAGCTGCTGTTTGCCAGTGTCTGCACAGTTTATCCCACATTTTTAAGCCCTTTGTTTTCCAGCTCAACACACATATCCAGTGCTGAAAGTCAAGCTTTAAGCTTTTCCGCAGAGGCTCATTTTTCTACTGCACCGGATCTATATTTGTTATTGATACTAAATAACTACAACTCTAATACTTCTAAAAATGTCACATCAAACCTTCTTTTTAGAAGGCTGGATGAGATCCCAGCCACTGCTCACAGAAACCAAGGTTCAGCTGCAAATCTGTTTTGAAGAAATCTCAGCCCTCTCACCAGTTGCAGTAGGTGAGACGAGGAGAGCCCAGTACATTGCTCTGGTAGTGGCAGGAGTGACTGGAAGTATGCTCCTGAAAATGCTTCTTTCTTAGCCTTCCACAAAACTCCTGAGTACATGAGAAAATGCCAAGGGTAGATTTCTAAGATTAAGAAGGACTTTCTTCATATCACCTTTTCAATTTGACTAAGCCTAAGAAATCCGTGCAGAGATATTTCACTAGTAAGTATACAATAGTGATAAGGATCAAGGAAGATAAATAGTGTTGATTGCCATTGAAATCTCACAAGAAAAACATTTTAAAGTGTATTTTACTCTAAAAGAACAATCTGAATCCTGAGATAAGGACATATAAGTTTAGTTTGCAATTGACATTACAGTTTTTTCTAAGAAAATGTTAAAATTAAAAGTTCCAGTACACAAAATGCAGTTCCCTGATTGCTTGTCTTAAAGACTCATAAAGTAAAAGTTCTAATGTAACATTTTCTTGAATAATATATATATATATATGATTGCATAAAACTTTTGAAGTGCAGTAGAAGTCTAAGAGAAATATAACTATTACTGTCGGTTTACCACCTCAAACACATTGTTGTAACTGTCATTATATCAGATGAGTTTGAAAACAGATTTTGCATTGCACACTTTATTTGACAAGGTGATTCATCGTTTAGAGCAGTTTAAGATGTCAGTCCTCATGGAAAGAATTGAGCTGCGCTGTTGTGCTTATGAGCATTCCTCCATCAAAGTGTATGATTAAAGAAGGGTTATTCTTCTGAAATACTGTCATCCAAGAGGCCTGAATTATAAGCATTTTCATGATTGAAATATAGTTTACTACAGTTAACTCCTAGGTAGCCATGTATATGTTACATATGGCATATAGAAAGCCAGTTACAGTTACCCAAACAAACGTATTTAATTACTTACGCCACAGCACAATAGCTTGTCAAGTAATTGAAATATTTTTTTCCTGAAAGATCACATTCTCAGAGAAAGAATGAAGAGGAAGGAAAAGAAATGCAGGCATTTTCTATGCTTTTTTATGTACTTTATGTCTGTCAGTGGTTAATTTCTAATTGCCTAGGAGAAAATCAGAAATCTTCCACGTTGCTTTGGTCATTATTATGTAGGTTTTGGGAAAATTTGCCTGTTCTTTCAGCAGACAACAGCTTCCATCATGGAGAATGAATTTTGCTTTCCACTGTCATTAGTTTGAACTAACCTGCTATCTTAGCACAGCTGCCTAGTCTATATTTAGGCTTCTTTACAATCTCACTAAGCTGTTTGACTCATTAATTTTCTGTAGAAATGAAATTCCACAGATAATTATATATCATGTAAAGGAGTACAGTATCATCTTCCATTATGTCTAAATTCACTACTGATCCATTACTGTGAGTGACTTGGTCTTATGTGACTGGGTGAAGAAGAAGGATAGATTTGTCTTAACCAAACCATTCATTATTTCGAATTCTCCATTTTCTCTCATGCCTTTCTTCTACACTTGTCTAGTACGGTGACTTTTCCATTTCTGGATGTTGCTTCACATATGAGAAGTTTATATGCAGGATATACGGCTAAGGACTAAGCTGGTGAAATACCTGCTCCATTTGTCTACCCCTCTTACTGTGAGTGTAAGAGTGACAAGTGGTATGAAGACATGTACACACAGATTGCAGTTTGATTTTACTTGCAATTCAGGATAATTATTAACATTTCCCTCCCCTCCAAAGGACTCAAACATTGATACCCCTCCCCCTCCGAGAAGAAACCTCCTCTTCAACACCCTATGTTTAACGCAATCAAATGTTAATTAACTGACAATGGTACATCTGATTGATATGCTTAGCATACTGAACAGCAGATTTAGAAAAAATGTGTATTCATGAATAGCATCACTTTACAGTTTGCAATAACAAGTCTAGCAATAGAGATAAATTGGTTTCACTACTGCTTATGCTCCTATCATTCTACAAATGTTTTAAACAGAGCTAATTCCCATCAACCTTCTTTAGAGCTCTGCATCCTCTTCTGTCTGTCTTCTTTTCCAGCCATCAGCCAGCATATCTGCAGACTCGAATCCTCCCTCCAGCCTTGCTGGCAGCTGCAGCCATTACATATCTGCCAGCCACCTTGTCTTCACTCCAACCCTCTATTTTATTGCCCTCTACTTGCCTGCCTTTCAAAATGGTGTCTGTAAATTGTCTGTAACTTTCTGAATCCCTCTGCTACAAACCTAAGTTGCAAATACTTTCCTTAGTTGGTGAATTGTGTGGGAAGAAAAGATACGAGAGAACTGTTTGGCTCAGAGGACCAGTTCCAAACTCAGTGGTTGCGAAGACTGTCAATATGGTGATAGCTGCTATATACGCATATAATAGGGTAAGAGATACACGAACATGTAAAATAAACAGTAACAAGCCTGAGAAACATTTATGATTTCATTTATGGCAAAACCCCTTTACAGAGGACAGTTTTTTTAGTGGTCTTAATAATAGTTGAAAATAGAGCTCTATGTGTATGAGAAGCTCCTTTACAGTCTTTGCCTTCATAAACCATGGTCAAAAGCATCACTGATTATCTGGGCTAGCATACATGCTCAGCAACCTAATGGAGCTGTGGAATTTCCTTTGATTCTTGCCAGTTTTAACCATCGAAAAGGCATTTTCATAATCTTTTTGCACTATGAAAATCCTTATTTGAGTTATGTAAACCAAACACTGTAGAAAGATATAGCTTTGGTCAGGATAAATAATGATCAGCTAATAAAAAAACAGTAACACCACAAAGTTTAGAATTCTGGATTAAACTACAGGCCAGGACCACTAGATTTACAGAAATATTGCTTTTTGGTTTTTTTTTTCTTCTTCTTTTTTTTTCTTTTTTGTCTGCCAACGTATATAACTTTAAATCTAGTTGTTACAACTTAATTTTCCAGCTTGTCAGAGAAATATGCTTCTCAGACCAAATTTGATCCCGTTCTTTATAAAGATGCAAGAAAACACACGCCCTCTAAAGATAATTCTAGTCCGGAGCTACAGAGTAGAAGTTTCAGTAGGTATTCTCTATGAGAAATAAGCAAACCACCTCACCCAAGGGCATGTTTTTTCTAGCAGCATGTATCTTTCCCTGAAGAAATGTACAGATGTGGGATAGACGGTTGATGCTCAGTATCAGTACTTCCAGAGTCTGATCTTTATCATGCTGTAAATGAAGTGTATCAAGTACAGCTTTTGTTTTTTCCACTATAGCTTGAAACCTTGTCAAATACATTTCTCTTTCCCTGTCACTCTCATGATATTCCTTTGGCAAATGCTACAACTGAATCGTTGCTGCATTTAAAACATCCTCATAGTAACTACAAGGAAGAGAAAAATCTTTTCAAAATATTATTTTAATTTCCATTCACAATCCTAGAATGTCACAGAGATATGAGATCAATACAAGACAAAGTCATTTCCTTCTCTGTTCTTCTCTGTGCCATAACATTTCATTTTAAGTATGATGAAATTCTGTACTTTTTGTATTTTTAATTAGTTTATCAATAACTACATTATCACAGTAATAGTTATGCATTGAAATTACTGACCTACAAAATTCTAACTCCACTATTAGCTTACCTTTCCACACCCCAGAAATAAAGCAATACTACTTGCTGTTGATTGGAAAATACATTTTTAAAGCACTGAAGCACTTAGAATTCATCTAGAGCTCAATCCTAAATGATGTGAAGTTCATTTATGATCTAGCATTTAAAAATCTTTCTAAAATCAGGGGTGAGAATACATTTACTGAGCAAACAGTAGTCATGTGAAAAATGTAAGCAACTTGGGTTGATAAAACAGGTATAAAAGACTGTGAGTCTAGAAAGTTAGAAGCACGGAACTGAAAGCAATAGATCAGATGTCATTTGCTGGCCAAAATCCCTCTCCAATTGATGCTGTCATTAGAAATAAGTTTGTAGAAACTTGCCAGTGAAGGAGATTGATTGGGTAAGAACTTGACATCCCAGTTAATCTTCTTGAGCCAAGCTTGTGTATGGTCTGTCCTAAACATTAATAAACCATTTATTCTGCTTTGCAGCACAGAAAACTTTGTAACATTGTTCTTGATGTCTTCAATAAAATAAAATGATAATAATAAGAAAAACACTCCTATTGTGTACATTTTTGTCAAAAGATGTTCTGCTCAACACAGGAGAATTATAATGAAATTCTAAAATACAAGGCACGGGAACTGGAATTATGGCATCCCTTTACCATTCTGAAGGAGGACAGATGAGAGCTAACGTCATCTAACTGACAGGGACTGATCACCTGATCATCTGAGCTTATTGTGAAACAAACTTACACAATTTTGGGACCTTTGCTGGTGTGCATGTGTTTGTATGCTTGTGTGTACACAAGTACACAATGAAAAACACAAACAACCCTACAACCCTAAAGCTTTAGAGGTGCCACCTCTAGAACATACAGAGGCACTGGTTCATAGAAAGGCTATTACTTACCTTTGGAAAAAGGCAAACTATTAAGTGGGAAAGAGATCGGATATGTGGTTCACAAGGCTATCCAAACATAAAACTACAGTGACTAAAAAACACTTTCTAAATCAGTCTCAAGCATAGGTTTTACCACTAGCATTACTGTGAGTTCCCTTTGTTTGGAGCTGCAGATCTCTGGCTCTCTGCAGAAGGAATGTGAAGCAAACTGGAAAGGGAGATCCGTGCATCAGTGCTGTTTCTGTCAAATGGTCTCCTCACACATTGCAGATGTTGTTCAGGCATAAGCCAAGGAGTGTGTGGAATAAAAAGCAGCCTGTGGAGCTCTGAATGGGGATAAATGCTGCAGAAAGCTTGTAGCATACTTCTACAGCACAAGACAATTTCACTAGAAGGTAACAGGATCTATACAAGAATCTATTTATGGACTGATCTTAGAGGTTATACTGGTAAACCTACATTAATTTTACACTATATCAGAAGTTTTCTTAAGGCTACTAGCACCAGAACTTCTTGAAAGTTCGATGCACAATTTGGTCATAAGCATATGACTTATGCTAAGACAAGACCAAATCCTGCAGAGTATATGTCAGAGATTTCTTCATTTAGAAATCAATTTCTATTAACATCAGAACCCAATATACCCTGAGAAGAAGAGTATGATTAAGGGAAAAAAGAAAAAAGAAAAAAAAAGGCAAAACACATAACCATGCCAGAAAAAGAACAGTTGATGATGATGGCTCTTGTGTCAGATCAAAAAAATGAAGACTTTGCCTAATGAGACCAAATAATTTAGACCTGGGAATATTAGCTAAATTAAAATGTTCAGAAGTTCTCAGCAAGGAATCACATAAATTTGAGACATTGAGTCATATAATATTCCAGATATTGTATGATGAATATGTGGCTCATTGATATGACAAGTACTACTGTTTTTCCCTAGCAAAAAAAGGGAATTTGTGGCAAATGGTCTAATAGAAAGACACAAGTAATTGACGGATTTCTACATAGTCTGTTGTGTGAGGTGACAGATCTGAAAAGCCTCAGATATATTCATTTTTCTGTCATCATAGTGTAAGATCTCACTATAGACAAAGTAAGTTTAAAAACCAGAAAATGCTAGGGAGAAAAATGAATGATTCCAAACTTAATTCTCATGTGAAGACTGTTTCACAAATAATTTTTGAAATAAATCTTAGATTAAAATAATTGACACAATAAATATTTTACTAAACTTAGGAGTTATAGTCTTAATTACTTTCTATATAATTTAAGAAGTAGTTAAAATATATTACTGTGGTCTTTAGCTATACAGCTATGTACTTTAGGTAATTATAAGTCTAACCCAACAGATTTAAACACGTTACAAGACATGCTAGAACAGAAAACTTTACAAGAATTCTGTTAAAAATTGCTTCTTATTAACGCTTTTCTGTAAGCTGAGAGTTGTTTCTGTTGCCCTACCAACATCAAGCCTATATAGCAGAAATTTAAACTGAGAGACAGATGACTTGTCTCTTGCAGTTATAGGAAGCTATTAATAATTTGAAAAATATCAGATTTTCTTTACTCACCTGTTACTTCAGTGTTATATGAACATATCAGCTGGTATAACTTATATAAATGGAAAAAATGGCAAAAGGTGATTTTAGGAGATGAAAGCAATGTTTGCAGAGGTAGATACGGCGTGATTTAGTCAGCCAGCACAAGATAGAAACCTTTAAATTGTACAGCCTAAGTCACTGAAAGAGCAAACTGTGTAAGTGTCCATATGAATATATATAAAGCTTATTCAATATAATTATGCAAATGAAAGAAATTTTAAGAGTCAGAGAACATTCTATAACCCAATATTCCAATGATAAAAAAAAATGAAAAAGAAAAATGTCTGATATCAAAGTGTGCTTGACCACTTTTAACTGCTTTTGGCAGTACGTTAGCTTAATGTATTGATTGTTTGTCTCTCCTTGTTTGACTTGGGAGGCCAGCCAAATCTTGAAGAAAAGGATCTTTCCTTCTGAGCCAGGTAACACAAATCTTCACCAGCTATGGAACTGCTTCTCTCTATGAAGGCTTTTCAAACAAAAAGGTATTTCTCTGTATTTCGATGCAGCATTCTGTTCTTAGAACGCAGGTAAAACACATCACCAGTTCTGCTTTTTTATTTCCCCAATAAACTATGTTTATTATGCCAATTCTAATTACCATGCAATCTAATGGTCTTAAGGCTTATATTTTCCACATCACTGGACATCACAAACACAAAAGCATTTTATACTGTCATTATACATCAATGTTTGCACTTGGTTATACATATATACAGAAATTATTCACACAACTTAACCTTGCTATTTCCTCCTTCCAAATCAACATAATTTTACTGTGAAAGCAGCTTTTTAATAAATGGTATAAGAAATACAGCAAGGCACACATTTTTTAAAAACTTTTTTTACTCATCACCACCTCAAGAAGCATAAAAAAACAAAATGTACTTAATTCAGTAGAATGTCAACAGTTCCTAATATACAACACCATGTAGTTGTTTCTTGAAGTGTTGCATAGATTAAATTTTAAAATTAAATAAATAAAATGACATTTATTTATTTTAATTGTTTATTTTTTAGATGCATTGAATCAGGAGGACAAATGATTTTCTTCTGCTGCAATCCAACAAAATTGTCAAATTAAATGTAAAATAGCTTCAATAAGTTTATGCATTATACACATAAATATTAAATTTGATACACAAAATAGAGGAGTACTGGCAGGTATGGTACTGAAAAGATGAATCAGATTGATCATAAATCCTGTGGAACTTCAAAACTTTAAAGAACAGAAACAGTGATAAGTGGTACAGGAGCATTCAATTTAGGAAGGGCAGGTCATCAGAGGTAGCTTGGGAGAGGAATCCATATGAAAGCAAATGGCTTTGCTACCACACGAAATGATTACTGAAATAGGACTAGCATATGCAATCTGATCACAAAGCCAACATGGTCAAATCACATTTGGAAAGAAAATTTATCTTGGGAGTCAATGTAATGAAAGGCAGTGATACAATGGAATTGGAGGTCATCCCAGGGTTTACAGGATGAACCTGCACCTGAATTGCAGCCAAGATTCTAAAAGGAAACAAAAAAGTAATAGTAGGTTACAGAAAATGCAGTTTTATTTGCAAAACATAGCTCTTCCAGAACAACCATAGAGAACCATTAAACAACCACATGCCAGAGCCTTTAATGCAGAAGCATACAGTTGGCAAACAATGACTTTTAACAGCCTGAGGTACAAGGTAGTGTAAAAATTGTTTTGATGTAGAAAACTCATTGATTTCTGTAAAGACTAAAGAAACAAGAAATGTCATGAAATCCGACCTTTCCCCGGATCCTGTCTTCATCCTTACCTGCAAACTTACCTTCAGCGCACTCATAGGCGCACCAATCAATGTAAACATAGGAATTTTTTAAAGCCAAATACCAAAAAGATGCACCTGTCACTTACTTTAATACTTATGTAATCATACACTACGAGATTTCAATGGAGAACATGAAAAGATTGTCACAAAAGGGGTCCATGAACAGAACTGCCATTGTCATCACTGAATTTTTAAATTGTAAATAGCTACTTAGACACTTCTAGTACAAGCGATGAGTTAAATTTTCATATTATAGAATTATCCAGCTTAGAGTTTAGGGTTAAACTATTCATCAAAGAGCACAGACTTATGATGAGGATTATGAAAAAATAACTGTCAGAATACAGCTCAAAGCTTAGTGCAAAGTACATCTTGTAGGCATTTCCTAGGAGGCACGCTAGACATGCATTATGTGCCTTCCGAACTAAGCAGAAGTATCTGGATCTATCCAGTTACCTTCTCCTTTGATCTTATTTGCTGTAACTGAGCCCCCCTCTATCTGTAGAAGGAATATAGATACACGAAAGAGTGAAAAGCTCAATAGTTTGTTTAGAAATTAGGGAAGAATTGATGTGAGTAAAGGGGAAGATTTTATCAAAATGTTTCTACAACTTTGGCAGGAGTTTCATGTATCTATAGTAAGAGAAGTCCCACTGATGGATTATGTCAGGTTTTTCAAAAAATATGTAACAGAAATAGTATAAGATTATCTGTTTATTCCATTTCATTTTTTTTAAAGAAGTCAGCTATTGTAAGGAGATAAAAAATCAGACCATTTTAAGTTCTATAAAGAAACATTCTTCTATCCACTCCCCTACAAAAATTAAATAAAGATAAATCTAGATTACTTTTGTAGTTCCATTTTCAAAAAGTAAATTACTGCATACTAGCTATTGTGTAAATTTCTATATTATTTCTCTCCTGCAAAGACTAATTCACTAACAATACTTTGCGTTTCTCTATCATATTTTATCTGTGGATCTCAAAACACCTTTCAGCAAATGAATTGTGCTTCACAGGTTCTACCAATTACTATTCTCATTATTTTGTGGCTAAAGAAACTGAGGCAGGGAAGGAAAAGTCATACAAAAACATCTATTTCTGAGCAGGAAATAATAATTGGGTCTTCTGGGACTGGTACTGAGCATCAGCCATAGAGCCTGCCCTCTCTCCTGGGTTTCTTTCTGGGTATAGCAAGCGGCAGGATATTCTGGCTAACTTTCTGGCACTGTTAGATAAAAACAATTCATTTTTTTTAAGCCCAGATAAGGGCTAAATTAAGTTAAAACTTGTGTTTAAACTATGGATTCTGTACAAAAGGAAAAAAAAAGCTTTTTTTGACTTACTTGTAAGCACTAACAACACACAGAAGTATACCGTATTTTCTAGAAAAGACGTCAGGTATATCACATAAACTTCCTCAATGTAATGATTTTTATGCATATTGAATATATGACTAAGAATTCCCAACCCTTTTGTGAGTCATGGGTCACACTGACTGCAGAACACTGTAGGATCTCTCATGTACAGGACAGTTCTTACAAGCCATCCTCTATTTATAGTTTTATGAGTACCTCTGTTACAGAATTCTAACATTGGCTAATATGGAAGATGAGTTGGTGCTGATAGACATTTCTGAGTCTGCTTTCAGAATTGCTACTATTTTAACACGATGAGCATTTTTTGTAGTATGCTGATAAACAATAGGATTGTTACATACACTTGGCAGAAGTGTATGCAACTCTTCTATTCTCCTGTACACCCAGTGCAAATACTGAAGCAGTATAAAATCAAACTATACTTGAAACTAGGCCTCCTTCAGCTTCGAATTCTTAGTATGCTTTAAAGGTACACATATACTATAGATTATTTTTCTCTAAGTATTGCAGCTACACATGGAATTACACATTTAAATGAGCTTACAGCACAGGTGCTACAGGAAAAATAATGGTGTTTGCCATTTATCTTTCAAATTAAATAATGTGTTTTTAAATAGAAACTTTTTTCATAATACACTTATGGGAACAACATTTATCTGTCACATTTTAAAAGATGTATTAGTAATAAATGTAAATTACCTTTGGAAAATCAGTAATTAGCCTCATCAAAAAATAAACAATCTGCCACCAAAAAGATAATCTTTAGCATAGTTAAGTATAATAACTGTTATTTGAATAAGTTAACAAATTAGGATAGATTGCTTCTGTAATTCATTCCCCATAGCATGAGAGATGAAGTTAAAGTACTGAGCTTGTGGAGGGGGGAAGGGAGCTCAGGCTTCAGTGAAACCAAATCTAGCAGCTCATATTTTCCTTTTTTGACATGCCTGATACATGCTACATGTATCCTATGGCTTTATTGCTGGGAATAATACAGTACATAATTTCCATGGATGCAAGGTTATAAATATCTGCTAAGAAACCATGTATCTTAAATTTAAAAAGTGGGATGTCATGTGAAAGGCTTTGGTACCTTAAAATTTTTTTAACCCCCAGGCAAAAATTAAATGCACATTATGTTAAGTTAAATGCTATAGTTTTAACACAATTCTATGAAAATTTTGTATACAGTCTCTGCATTCTATTGCACTGCAGGGCATGTATTAAGATGTCCATCCTCTACGCCCAGTTTTAGTCCTGATGTCTTGTTAACTGCACACTGTCATACCCCAGTCTTATGAGAAACACAGCTGGCTACCATATAAGTAACTATGAAGCTCTTAAGAGTGACAAGAAATTTACACAGTATTTTGAGATCCTCAGAGGAAAAGTACTAACAAATGAAAAGTTACGTTATTGACTTTGTCAGTGAAAGAATGAGAAGAAGAAAATCACACTACCTGTACTAAGTATTCCTCCCCAGTGTTATAAAATGAGTGGAAAAAAAGAAACTTTGTAAAGAAGTAATTTAGGAAAAGTTCATGTTTACTTAATAGTCACTTATCAACCTCATGCTTTTGTCTTCATCTCAGTTACAGATAGTGGCCTCTGAGAGACACGGTCTTTTGAATGTAACCCTAGAATATATAGTATCATCTATCAGTTTCGTAAATTCCAGTTGATATCTGTTGCTTCTCCAGTTGTTTGGATGTGTCCAAGTATTAACCTACTGGCAATCAACAGGTCAGGAAGACTCATTTCAGAGCCTTTCAAGAAATATCCTCTTTGCCACGACAGTTCCAAGATAATGTATTATGAAAATAGATTTGTGTTTGAAAGAGATCATGGCAAGATGTACACTTTTGCTGCCATATCCTAAAGATTTTCCTAGACGTCTTTATACATACGTGAATATGTGAATGGTGAGTAAAAAGTTAACATGTGCAAAAGAAAACTCCAATGCACAATAATACAATATAGCAAAATCAGAAAATTCTGAAGTTAAATATCCAACAGTAGTAAAGCAATCTATTTTATATAAATAGGCTCTGAACCTCTGCCATAGCTACACAGGTTGCAATTGGTGTGTGCTGGTGGATTTCATAAGCAGTGATGAATAACAACCTTCTCTCCTAAGGGAAAGAATAATGGATTATTAGAATAACCTAGGTAGGAAGGGAAACTTGAAGTCATCTAGTCTAATCTCCTTCTCAAAGCAAGCATATCTCCAAAGGTAGATCATTCAAGGACATGTCCATGTGAATTTTGAAAATCTCCAAGGATGGAGATTTTAGAACTAGCCTGGGCAACCTAGTGTTTAACTTGATGCCTTACTAGAAATCCCCTTGCTACAGTTTCTCATAAGCAGAAGCATTTGGAACTGGAGTGGCATTTGGAATTGCCATGCTGGTTCTGGCCAACTGGATTGGTGTTTCCAAAAACTAATGGCACCATTGTAAAGCTATGCTGGCTTTTGGCTCACCAAACTGCTAGTGATACTCAAAGAAACAGTTCCACATGATAGGATCTGTTCCAGAAGTTGCTTTGTAGATCTTCTATTAAATGTGCAGCTAATTGTTAGACATTCATGTGAGGTCAGAACTCCAGATAGGAACTACATATGGTTCAATACGCTTACCACAAAATAGAACTGAAGCTTTCAGCACTGCTTTGTGGCTATCACATTTCATTTGCTTTGGTGTTTGAGCCTTTATTCTACATCACCTTCACATTACACTTTTCATTAATGTTGCAAAGATTTCTTACTTTTGTAATCTCAAGTTTGGTCTAATCTATAATGGCTAGTAATGGCTTAATGAATGTGAGTCATGGTAAGGTGACACCAAGAGATGACTTATTATCTCTTTATTTAATTTCTAGTCTGTTAAGACATACCTCATGGACTATCTGTAAATATTATAGAGCTCGAGTTCACTGGTCACTCAAAATCCTTGTAAAACCAGCTCACATTCATTAAGTGCATAACCTCATCAAACTTATGAGGTCAGCTGTCTGTGGAGAAAGGAATCAATCAGTAGAGCTGGTATTTGTTTTCATGGCTTCACTGCTAAGGGAGGAGTAGGCTGATATAGAAATTTTAATTTTGAAGGATTCCCAAGTTCTGCAAGACAGCAGATTTGAAGTATTCCAGAAGAGAGCAGGTCCAGTCAGTGCAAAGCCAAAGGGCAAGAAGCAGCTACTGATCACTGCATTTTTTTGACCAGTGGCATGTAAATCAGAATTATAGTGTAATCAAAACAAATGAAATAATACTACTATAAAACAGAAGTCCTGGATGGTGATCCAGCTCCTTTCATAGTACAAAAATTTAAAAATGAAATAAAATAATAATAAAAAAGAAAAAAAATAAAGAAAAAAATGTAAATAAAAAAAATTGTATTTCATAGAGTACATACCTGTTTTTAGGATAATGTATATGCCTGGAGAGAGTTACATTCTATCTGCGCATATTAAAACGTCTTTCTTTACGAAGTTTCAAGAGATTTTCTTCACAAGTAAGAGTTTTAGTGTTCTGGCATAAAACCTCCTCATTCTGTGAATGGTCATGCTTTAAATGCAACTCTATAGCTGAAGCCTCTTCAGAAGCAGCAACACATCCTTTGGGCTCTTCAGTTCCAGATTTTCCTATACTACTCTTTCTACTGCTGAGCTCTGGAAAATTCTTTTCCAAACCTTCCGTTTGCCCGTCTGAAATCAACAAATCATCCACAGCATTTTTCAAATTGTTTGATGCATTTTCTTTGTTAGGATTGGAGGCATTTATATTGTCATCATCACATAGAAAAGATAAATTACTACCTTCTAATGAAGTTTTAACTTTTCCTAATGATGCCAGAGTCAATTCATCTGGTGACTCTGGAAATGTTTCAGAAATAACATTACAAAAAGGCTGCTGCTGCTGCCCAGCTCTTGCTTCAGGAGTACCATTACAAATGGATTGCTGCTGCTCAACACGTTCAACTTCAGGGCATGCTTCAAAAAAGCATTCAATATTATCTCTCTCATCTGTAAAGTCCAGTGGCACAGGAGTACTGCTCTTTTCCTCTATGTATTTGATTACTTCTCCACAGTCACTATCATGAGAAGAAAGTGAAAGATAAGAATAGAAGTCCCCTTTTCTTAGCTGAATGGGTCTGTGAGAATGTTCCAACACTTTTTCCTTGATCTGTGTTAATGAAGCTGGAGCAGATGACTCACATTCAGGTTGTGACTTACTTTTCAAAGCTGTTGATGCCATGTCTATTATCTCCTTCACAAAGTTGTGTACTGAGCCATCTTCCATATTTCTTTTATCAAAAGCAGCAGAGTCACAGTTACAGCATAAATCAGGTCCATTGGCTGAGGAGTCACACTCTGCCTTGCTAGATTTCAAGACTGCACAGCAATCAGTAGATTTTTCAGCAATGCTTATTTTGTGTTGCTGATCATCAGCTAAGGATGTTTGAAAAGAAGCAGCTTGTGTGTCTACAGAGCTTGTTTCTGAGGAAGATTCAAGACAAGGCTTTTTAGGAGGAGAGAAAGCAGTGCAATGATAATCAGACTGAAGATGACTTTGACATTCTTTTGGAGGGTTTCTGGATCCAACTGACAACAGAACAGTCTCCTTTCCATCCATATGTGAATCATCTGAACTGTCTGTAAATGCTTCACAGACACAAAATTCATTTTCAGCTTCTTTTACACCAAGTGATGCATGAGTTTTGGAAGTTGCTGATGTTCTAACAAGATCTCCCTTATGACTGCCAAGAGTATTTTCAACATTGCCATTCTCCATATCATCCACAAGTTGATCCTTCACAACCTGAGAGATATCTTTCATCAGATGACCCTTTGTCCCTTTTTCATGATTACGTGATACATTCTTACTATTGCCATTATTTTCTGTTATTTTCTGCACTGAACCATTCAAAAGTGCTTCAATGTTCAGTGTATCTGTGGCTTTTGATGTCTCATTACTAACTTTACTGTGCTGAATTTCATCACTGAGGTTACTTTTCCTCTTCTCTCTTGTCAAAGAAAATTTTGGTCTCATCCAAGTTTGGAGTTCATTTTTTATATAATCAAGTCCTGAAATTAAATTGCATTCTTCATAAATATCCTCATCAGTTGCTATACTGGAGTCATCATCTTCATCTTTGATACCTAGCTCTTCCTCAGTTAAGGTAAGGGTGGAACTCGAAAGCAAATCACTGTCATCTTCATCATCAGTGCAAGCAGAAGTGCAGGAGACATTAACAATCATGCTAACATTGACATCGCTCTCATCAGCTACAGATCTATTAAGATGTTTTCTAAATGATGCATTTGAATCTGGTATTTTATTTCTGTGCAGTACTATGTCTTCAGAACAGAGAGAAAGATCCTCACTGCTGCTGAGCTCTGTGAGAGAAGCTGCTGAGTCTTCATTTACTGAGGAAGCAATATCTACAGACAGCTGTCCAGTAAAAGACATTTTTTGAGAACTACTTTGGAGTGTTATATCAGAGATACTGCGCTTTATCTTTTGTTCTAATGGACTCTGGATGTTCTCTAAACGATTCAAAAGATCTAATGTCCTTTTGCTGAGCTCTCCAACAGAATCACTGCTTGCACTAATGTCTCCTGAGCCATGATGACTAAAAAGATCTTCATTGCTTTTGTAGGAAGTCAGCCAGCTCTCCAAAGAGGTGCTTCGTTGAAGACCATCTCCACTTTTAAAAATACCTGAGCTGAATAAATCACCTACTACAGACAGAGATTCTAATGAAGAACTATGAGATAAAGCAGAAGCCTGTCTTGTATTTTCTGTAGCAATTAGTTTTCTTACTGTTTCCACAGACTTAGAGGAATTGGGATCTGATCCTCCAGGGATATTTGCCAGATTATGGTCATGAATAAACTCATCTGGTTGTGACTCTCCAGGCTTATGTTCAGATTTACCAGGTATTTTATCAAAACAAAAACCATGAAACAAAGCACCCTCTGTTTGTGTCTTTTCAGTTTGCGACTGTTTCATTATCACTGGCAATTTGAATTTGGAGCCTTGAAGATATGAGTAATCATAAAATGTAAACACATCTTGTTTTCCTTGCAGTTCTTCTAAACAAACAGTTTTACACATGGTAATGTTGTCCAAGTCCCCATCAATTTCATTTCCACAACCTCCAGATGGTGCCAACTGGAAATCATCTGAGAGACTAGCATGGTCTTCTTCATCTTGCTTTATTTTTTGTTTTATTACATCAATTATATCATCCATTTGAGTTCCTGCGTGCCCAATTTCAGGATTGCTCTGAGTGCTTTCAATATCATTTAGTAAAAAAATTTCTGAATTATTTGTAGTTTCTGTATCACATTCACTCACTATTCCACTTTCACTCTCGGAATGCCTGCTTATGTTCCCACTCTGGTACATATAGTTATATGGTTTTGCCAACATTGTTCCCCCTATTAGGTCCGGCAAGGATTTGGTAGATGAAAACGAAGAGTCTTTACTAAGACTTTTGTTTAAAATGTTAGACTGTGTTACACCAGAGAATTTTGATGTTTTTTTCAAGAAAGGCATGTGTTTCTTTTCTGATAATTCAATATTATGAAGACTATAGACTTGATAGATGTGAGGATTTGGAGGGGAAGTAATGCTGGAACAATAAAGAGGACTTCCACGATCACTGATACTTTCATCTTCATTCACATCATTGCTACCACATTCTCCTGACGTAGATTTCTGGCTTAGATCATCTTTTTTGAGTTCCTGATCAGGATCACTTAAATCTTCATTAACACTGATCAGCTTGTTACTAATATCAGTTTCATCCCATTCTAGTGCATCTTCACTTGGACCATTTAGATCCATCAAACTTGGATCAATAAAGTTCAGAGACTCCTGTTAAAAAAAAAAAAATCAGAGATGAAAAATACGTACATCTCTACTCACTTCTTCCACTGAAATCATATAAGTAAATTAATGGGAGTAAAGATCATTTTTGGAACAATGATAATTAACAGGTTTTTAACTTTATTATGTATTGTGTACGATTTAAATGACCAATTAAAATGAAACCTATTAAATTTTGCATCTCTTCTTACTCTGCATGATTTCTCATTTTTCTTAGTTTTTTTTTCTTATTTGCTGCTAAAACACCATAAAGAAATTTGACTTTTCTTCAACTGAGATTAACTGTAGTCACTTTAGACGTAGCAAACTAACCATTCTGCAAAATCACATAGAAGTTAGTAAAAACACATTTGTAGGTCTTTGTGTTGGATATATGAGAAAATCTTTTAGCCTGCTTAACAGAGTTAAGATATACAAGTTTTATCATTAGGTTTTTAAAAAATGTTTATAACAAGTTTTTGTGTAGCTAACCTTAAAATAACTGATCTAGTGCACTGAATATCATTAGAATTGATGAATTTTTGTTAGAATTACTCTTTATTCTTTACTTGATAGTAAAGGTAGCACTGATGACCAGTAAGTAAGGCCAATGAATGGTAATACATTCAGCTGTAAGAACAATGAATCAGCCTAAACAAATACTACATGAATTTCAAATATTGTCTATGCTGACACTGTTCTCTGGGAAAGGACTAATAAATAACTGAACTAAACTCAGTTTGAGTTTTTGAAGACTTTGTAGCTTTCCAGGAATAATGGCTATTATGAGCTCAGAATGTGTAGTCTCAAATACTGTTACTTCTAGAAACACCTGAGGGACAAAAAAAAACATTGACAACTTTTCGAACTCAAATATAACGTGTTAAAAGGCTAAAGAACCAACACGCCTTAAAATCCTCATAGTAGGACAGAAATGGTTCCTGATTTGGGGGCTTGTTCTCTGAGCTCTCTGAGTGAAATTAATTTCGCTTAATTTTTCTACATAGTGGGGCCATTTGAGTGAATACTTGGCTTGTACAGAAAGTCTTAAAATAGGACTGATAACTAATGTAGAATTTTACTTCAGATTAAATCATCTTAGCAGCTAGACAATGATCACTGCATCCAGAAAAATAAGCACTTTTTCCAAAAAAACCTTTCAACAATACTTCTTGAGCTTTCTTGGAGCAAGTTTTGTTTTGCAAATTACAGCACTGATTGCACACCCAACAACAATCTAAATACCAACAAACTCAGAAAGTTGCTGAAATACAAGCAGATACAGTGTTGCTGTAGTCAAATAAAGTGCAGCTGTGAGCAACTTGGTTGCTGACTTAAATTCATAAAGTCTCAGCTCAGGCTAATTTTGCATAGAAAGGGACATATTCTCAGCTGTGAGCTCTCTATGTGAAATAGGAACTCAAGTCCACTCATCCCTACCGTGACAAATCATGATATGTTCTTCAACAGCTCAATAGTTATGGCGCCAATTTTGAGAGGGTGAGAGTTTGTCAGACTGGGCATAAGAGACCAGGTTACCATTCTCTCAGAAATTTTCACTTTAAGATGTTATCAAGATAAACCTCCTTATGCTATTTCATTTTGCATAAAACAATAAAACACTTGGGTCACAGAAGGATGATGGGAATTTTATCCCACAGTACAATGTTCAACACATTTTACTGGCAAGAAGCACAGTGCTTCAGTGTGGAAGACACAAGGGTATCCTATCACAGCAAACCATTGGCTAAAACACTCAAATGACATAAGGAAGAATGATTTTGTCCAAAACAGGCAGAGCAGCATTCAGCAGAGTGATACAGTGATCAATACATTTGATAAAATGATACAATATCCATGTAAGACAAATCTGAGTCCTCATGCTCCACTGGGCTTAGCTGTAAGGCAGATCTCCATGCTTTGCAGCTGTGTTAAGATATCATAAATAATTCTGGGCAGAACCTTGGGTGCCAACAACTTTTTCTATCGCTGGAGATTTGGAGGATTTGGAAGTTCGTCATATATAATGTTGAAGCCTCTTTACAGATCAATATATCTCAAAATTTTTATGAAATAAATTTGCTAGTCTTTTTTCCATGATGTATTGGCTGGGGGTAGCTCAAATTTTAAACTCCCATGAAAACACTCATTTGCTAGACAACTAATGCTAATAAAAGCAGTGCTGTACATTGAGTTGAGCAGTCCATGTTGGGATTTGCCAGTTGGCCATGTTTTCACAATGACTCCTGGTCGGTACCTAGTTGGACCATGTCCCACTTGTTGCTAAGGAGAGGAACATCCTTTTACCAATCTACAACTAAAAATATGGTGCAAGAGATCAATAATTAAATTAAATTAGTTTGAAAACTTGTTAGATTAAATGCAAAATCAGCTAAAGTTACTCATTTTCTCTGTACTAAGTTTTATGACTCTGTCTCACCTAGCATTAGGAAGATATTGCTGTGAAAAGCTTCCTGAACTGCATAGTTTTACTGTTTTATGGTTCTGTCAGCTGCAAAAAGAACTCCCAAAGGCAGGAAATCAGCAGCAGGTTCCAAGGATTTTATGTTCCATAGAATCTGATCTTGTTTCTCAAAACAAAACATTTGGTCCTCATTGTTCAGGAAGATAACCTTCCCCCTGTAAATCAGCACTTGGCTGCCTTGGTTGTTCTGCAGGTCAGATGGACTAAAACAATAAAACATGTGGAATTGTGACCTCACCCCATTCATCTTCACTGAGTAGTCTTTACTTCAAAGCCTATTTTTCATTCTTCAAATGCACATGCTTTTCTGAGTGCTGCTGTATACTCAGAAATTGTACAGACATAGATATAATGGCAGGGAATTTTACTTTTTTTCCCCTTATTGTCATAGCTACCAAAGGCTCTTATGAGGATATGGTCATTTTACCAGTATACCTTACTTTGTCCAAGGAACTGTCTGAATTGATATTAGTAAGTTACTACCCTTCTTATAAGCATCATCTGCCCTGAGACCTATTAGTATGACTGTAGTGGTTATCAGCCCTTTCCAAGTACAGCCTAGTTTTTAACTTTTTCTGAAACAGACCACTCAGCTAAAGTCACAAACATTTTTAGCAAGGATGTGTATTTTCCTTTCTTTTTTACAATATTTAGCAAGCTCACCAAACAATGAGGAGAAATTAGAGATGCAGTAGTTGTTGGAGAGAGCAGCACCAGGCAGATTTTTGAATAAAGCTCTGGTTTGAAGAATTAAAAGTGGTGTCATACCAGACTATGTTTGCACTAACAGCAATAGTAAGGTGAAAACTAAGACTATCTGAGGCCGATTTTCATCATGTCAGATGTCTTCTTATCAGCCTGCTCAGTGCATAGGTAGGATGCTAGAGGATTAGAGTTATTATGATTATAATATATACGTGTAGATGTGTGTGTGTAAATACACATGCACAAACCTCTTAGTAATTTTTCAAATTCAGGGAAATTTAGTGTAATCAGTTACACCTGCTGGTATCCAAAGAAAGTTCATTTTGCCAGACAGTTACTGTACCTTTGGTGGAACTTGGTCTCCAGGTGGTCTACCACAGATTTCAACAAGTAGATATGTGTGCATATATCATCTTTCAAACAATGACTATCTTCATATATGTTATCAAATTAAAGGCACTAAACAGATAACTCTGGAGTCAACCTCAATGACCACATGGTTCAGAGTTTAGAGAAGGCAAAATGTTTTGATCAAGTAAAAAATTGCTATGCAATAGCAACAAAAAGAAACACACTACAAAGTATATTTCCATTTTTATATAATTACTAGGTACACAACATTCAGAAAGCATTTACTGTCTTATGAAATATATCTAGCACATTTTAAACAAGAACAAATTAAATTACAGACTCAAAAGAGAGAAAGATTGAATTAATTCAATTGTGTTTGAAAACGCTGCTTTAAAGAGCCTGGATCTTTCCAGTGTGAGCCCTGAACTACTTTGCTTTGGATAGTAATCCCATTTCAGTGGGAAATCTCATAAGAACAAAGTGTGCACATCAATATTTGCAGCACTGGTGTCTAATGGTTAAACAGTTAATCTGCTGAAAATGCTAAAGGCAAGAAACAAAATTGTCATATATGGATATTTCCTCAACCACAGTGTTCTTTAAGAAAAAGTCTTAAAAATACATTTTTTTTCCACTTTTTTCCTTTTTAAAACACAGATAGTTTTGCTTTTTCTGCAGCAAATTTTATGAAACAATGATTCGCTGTTTCAGGCTCATTTGCATGTGCTACTCCAGTACAGATACTTTGTGTTGGTAAAACAGGCCTGTAATGTAACCCCTACATACCATTATATTTTTTAAAAAGAACTAACATGAAAAAAAAAAAAAAAAGCTTTTACTGTAATAAATACAAATTCTGTTCCTCCCTCCCCAAAACATATCCTTCAGTTGCTGTGGACAAACTATCCAAACTCAGCTGTGCTTTTGGGCCAGAGGAAAAAGAGAGAGAAAGAAAGAAAACCATCCCCCACCTCCAGGAATGCGTGCACATTCAAGGAAGACAAACATGATTTTGTCTTTTCAAAAATGCAAGCATGCCAAGTACTTCTGTGGCAAGAAACAGTCATATGTACAGTACCCACTTCACCTCTGCTTCATTTTCTAAATGAGGTTCTCTATATGATAGCCAATAAAAAAAATCCCCATTTCCCAACACCAATATTTTAATATGTATAAGCATATGCATAAAATTCAATGTGCATAATATTGAAGTAAATTGCACATTAAAATACGGTCTCAAAATATATAGAAGCATTATGTTTTATTATAGATCACTGGAAAAAAAAACAAAACGAATTATTAAAATATGTACTCATTATAATTACAATTAAAAAAAGGGATGTGTTTATTTGCTGAGAAAATAAGAATCTGGAACTGTGTTTTTCACTTTTTCTGTCTTCATTTTACAATTATTACCTTTCTCAATGAAAAGGTACGCTCAGTCCTGCACATGCAGAACTTGACCTTTTTTGTTTGTTGCTTACAGGCATTGCCAGTGTCCTACAGGGGTGGCTGTATGCACAGATGCCTGTAGCATAGAAATGACACTGGCTTCACTTCTGCTTTCTGAAGTCACAAATGCCTCTTGTATGGGTCTCAACATAGACTGGGTCACATGGTAACCACACAGGTCACATCGCTGAGAAGCTGCCTGCCTTCATGTTGACATGGGGAATTCTCCTATGACGCTCAGAAGTAAAAGATTAGAGGATTGCCTCCTCATATCCAGTTTTTAATATTGATAATTTTCTGTAATGGCAGCAGAAGGGTAGTCT
Source organism: Tragopan temminckii (assembly GCA_028571105.1). Lineage (NCBI taxonomy): Eukaryota > Metazoa > Chordata > Aves > Galliformes > Phasianidae > Tragopan > Tragopan temminckii. The sequence goes on along the minus strand of JAOWBP010002559.1, from coordinate 29,582,308 downwards.
CACAAAATGCTGCATGACATGGAAGTGCACATGAAGCAAAAGTGCAGAACTGAATTCTACCATATGAAAAAAATGGCACCCTTTGACATTCATCAATGCTTGCAGAGCATTTGCAGAGACCAAACAGTGCAAGCGCAGTGAGGTGGTGTGTGGGACATTTTAACAGTGGCAACAGCAATGTCAAACACAAGCCACGTTTCAGACAGCTGTGAAATTTTTAGGAGTGCAACGTGCACACTTTGTGTCAAAGAAACTAGCTATTCTCTAGGCATTCTGCTGCTCTTCAAATGCCTTGTGAGCATATTAGGTAATACTCTGAGATCAGTTATGCCTGCACAAGTCCTATGATCAAACTTTAAGTTTCCTGATGAGCTCCCCACAGCACCAGATGGCTAAAAGTGAAAGACTCTATTCCCTCTACCACACACTAGAAGAGACAAGCTGGAGCAGCAGGTGAGCCATGCCAGCAGAAGGCCTATAGGAACTTACTTCTATCACAGACCAAGGCAAAAGCAGGGGTTCAACACAGTGCTTATTCTTCAGCCTCTGTGGAAGCAGTGGCTTCCGTTTTTGCCACTGTATCCTCGTGTGGCTTTTTAACATCTCTGGTTCTTATTTGCTGAAGAAGTCCTTTAAGTGCTACTAGAGAGCAGAACACTTACAACATTTTTATGTTGAATAATACTGTCATCCAAATAGGTTTACAATCCCAGACCCATATTCCAAGTTGTGTTTTTGAGCTGTTTTCACATTTTTGTCATGAGAAAGCCTGACTACATGGCATATTTTACAGACTGTTGTTCTTGCTGCTTTGTAGTTTTCTTTTCATCTGTCAAGAGGTTACATGACAGGATTTTTTCGACCTTGAATGTCATTTTGGTCTCACTTCTACTTCAAGGGAATATATTATTTTCTTTGTGCAAGAATCCAACACAAGCCCTTAATGAAACTCTTAGAAAAATGCTCCTAGGTTGACCCAAACCCAAAACGTTGCCATGTATACCTACTTCAGTAAAGACCAAATCCTGGCACTCTACCTCACACACATGCCCATGCAAGTTGCAGGGAGCTCATTCATGCTAAGTCTCAGACTTCAATCCAATCAAGGATTACTCTTTATGATCAAGACAAAAAACAAAGCAAAAAACACAACACTACCAGAAACTGGAAATCTGTGGAACTGATCATGCTTAGACAGGCTTAAAACTACTGCTTGTCTAAACTGCAGAATTTCATCACAGTTTTTCATCGCTATGCCATTTTTCATGGCAAATCAGTTGTCCTCTGCATTTGGATGCTCTTGCGTAATTGCACTGGCATAACAAAATCACTATTGTTTTGGCTTTGTACTAGTTATGTATAGTTTCAGTTTAATATATTTTACATTGGACGTCATACTCTTTTAAAGGTGTACTCTCAGTTAAAGCAGAACAACTCCATGGACAATGTGAAAGGACTAGGTAGATGCAACAGTCTTCTCTCATTTGTCATGGGCACCTGAAATCACGGAGTTTAAGAACTTTGTTTGAACCGAAATAACTGTTTGTGAGAAAACACTAAAAAGTGAGAATCACTGTAGTAACAGATAAAGTTCAAAAGGATAGGACATTAGCTCTTGAGAGCTTAGCCTTACGAGAAACCTAGAAAGTTTTCTCACTAAAAGCTGGAAAAGAAAGACTTGAATTTCCAAATAAAATCTTAGAATCATAGATTATCCTGAAAAGACTCAGATAGATTGAGTCTAACTCCTGGCTCCACACAGGACCACCAAAAATCAGACCATATGTCTAAGAGTACTGTTCAGACTCTCCTTGAATTCTGGCAGCTCATGCAATGACCAGTGTCCTGAGGAGCCTGTTCCAGAACCCAACCATCCTCTGGTGTGGAACCTATTCCTGATATCCAACCTGACCCTCCACAGCTCCATGCCATTTCCCTTGTGTCCTGTAGCTGTTACCAGAGAGCAGAGGCCAGCACTGCCCCTCTGCTCCCTGTCTTCCCATATACAAGAAAGGAAGATTTGATCTACTATTTATAAATAGCAGAACTTCATGAAGGGTATCTGGGTCTATCATCAGTTTCTCCTTCCCACAAAGCAGTTAAGAGACTATCAAATTTAGCCTAATTCACATCAGAGATGACTGACTCGCTTTTTCCTCACATGTAAATTTTCAACAGCATTTCTTTCTTATCTCTGATCAGGCATTTTCAATGTCATTGATCCACAACCCATAAATTTGTGATATTGACTAGAGGGGAGTCAATAAGCAAGTACCGTGAAGTCAGAGGCTCTCAGACGACTGCATGTTACAAGTAGTTCCACAGTCTGCCTACCTATGGATTTCCAGGAATTAAGTTAAACATCACTACTGTCAGTAAGCGGTGGAGAGTTCTGACAATGAATCCAAATAATAGTGGCAAGCACCCTGAGATTACACCACCACTACAGCTCCTTGACATTACATAGTGCATATCTGGAAAGTGCTGCTTTTCAAATGTTGCAGAATAGAAACAGGAGCCTTATCCCCAGGTGCAAGAAGTCCTTAGGCAGAGCTTTTTCAGTAAGATCATCTCACTCACTCTCAAACTTCCAGACTTTTTTCTTGTCTCCATCACTGGTAAGTGCCTGTTGTTTATGGTTGTCTCTCTACATAACAGATGCCAACATAGCCCTGGAGCTGGCCGAAAAAAAAAAAAAAATACTGGCAATTTCAATCTCATCTTAGATGCTGAATGAATTCTATGCAATATGTGAAGTACCAGTGTTAAATGTACAGTTTGTTTTGGTCACTGCAGACATTATAGACATGCACACATTATAGAAACTCACTTAGAAGAAGACAAAGTAAAAGACAAGTATTTCCTGTTAGGGTGAGAGGTTTGTATTTGCCTGCTTTAGTTTGGCTAAGTACAAAATGACAATGGATTATACTCCATTACTGCAAAAATACTACTGTTATTATCAGCATCCTTCTATTGCAGGAGAGCTTATTTAAAACACTGTACAGTTTAGATTTGGACTCAAATTAGAGCATAAACTGAAGATTTAAATCTATCTGCATATCTTATTTTCAGTGGTGGTGAGTGACGAAGTCCAACAAGCAGTAAATGTTTACAAAGTGATGTAATTACTGAGGGGCTCAGAGCTGTAAGTATTAATGTTATTAGAATAAATGTTGTTAGCATTCAGCTTTAAAGTGTTTTGTTTCAAACTGAAGCAATATTCCTTCTCCCTTCTAAAACAACAAAAAAAAGTATTTTAAAAATGAAGCATCCCCCTGCTTTGTTCAGTAAACTTGCTGGATGAGCTGTGACTCCATAAAGTTTAGGAACTCATTTATTATGTTGCTAGATCAGAAGCTGCATTTATTCACACAGTGCATCTCTAAAACCTAGCTTTCATTAGAACTGTGGGGAGGCCTAGTCTTTTTCCCTTCTCTCGAGAAGGTGAAGCTCAAGAAGATAATTAACCATGAAACAATGAGGAGGCTTGCTGGGTAAGCACTAGTGTGAAAACAGTTACTCCTCACAAAAGAGGGGAAATTAGCTGGCTGGATAAAAAAAAAGGAAGTGTCAGACTGGAAGACTGAAAGGGCTGCCAGCGTAAGTAGATAGCTCTATGCATCATTAATGCAATTTTTAACACTTAAACTTCACTGCTTTCTAAATTTAGACGCATTTTAACGCTATGTTTTAGGGGAGATTAATATGCCATTTTAAAATAATTTCTCTTAAACTTTCCATTTTCACATCTCACCAGTTTTAGTCACCCTTCCCACAAATGCAAAAATTCACCACCCTTTCAGTATTGTATTCTTGTTTACAAAGACGATGTAAACAGAGCATTCTAAAAAGATTCAGTTTGCTCATTATATTTTACAAGCACAAATTATTTTATATTAAAACACATTTTTATAAACAGAAAGTTTGTTTTGATTTCACTGTTTCACACAGTAAAGACTTATGATGCGCGTTTCCTTTCAAAACTTCCTTCTACTCAAACAGTGTTCCCTGAAGCAGCCACATCTTTGGCAGAAATTCAGTTATAAGCTATGCCAAAAGAAATTGAATAAACAAACACTGCTTAATGCAGCTGGGTAATTTACATATTACTGCACACCAAACATGAAGGCCTGAATATGGATTAGAGCTACAGCGATGACACAAATGTCTTATATGTTAGAGGAAATAAAAAATTCAGATCATCACTGCTAATTATTTACATGATATGATTTAATGTATACTGTATTACTTCAGATACATAAATGTTCATATTTAACTTTTAAAGAGATGTATGACTTATATTTTCTGTATGTTTTACTAGAAATCTTGAAAAACTGTTAAGTGGATGCGTTTTTCAAAGTTTCTTTTGGTGAAAGCAGCCTACCCAAATGACTGCATCATAGCCTTTTGAAACAATGAAACAAACAAATACAATGAAAACCCTCTAGGCATTGCTTAAAACTGATTTTCTACATACAAAAATACTGTGTAGGTAGGTCTCAAAACTCACGTGCTTTCAGAAAGCATCTATCATTTTGGTGAGGTCAACAGTCCATTCAGCTTAGTCTATCTCTTGCAGTGAACAGTAGTGGGTGTTTATGGAAAATTAAAAAAAAAAAAAAAGTAACAGAATGGTGTCATGCAGAATTTGAGAAGTCAGACTTTCAGAGTTGGAGATACAAAACATTAATCGATTTCTCCACTAATTTGTACAGTTATTTAACGAACTCATTGAATTTTCTTATCCACAAGATCACGCAGGAATAAGTTTCAAAGTTTTACTAACATTGCATGAAAACAGTATTCCTTTTAGATTGTTTTAAATCTTTTACTTCATTATTTCATTGTGTACCCTTTCCCTCTTATGTTAAGAGGAAATGTACCTTATTTCTTCTCACTTAAATACACACACACACACATATGGTATTCCTTTCTGCTTTCAGCTGATATAGCTCCAATAGCATGCTATAATAATGAACCATAAAACACTGATTATTCAAATATATAATAAAGAACCTGCAAATATATGTCTATAATGACTGGAATCATCCAGTACTGAACACCTTTTCAGGATGGAAATAAAGGCTACAAAACTTGTTACCAAATGAGGCTTCTTCTATTCTTTCTAAAAATTATTTTGCTTGAGAACTCTTTGCTTGAAGATATCAGAAAATCAGCTTCAATCACAGTCATGTACCATTCCTGTGGTCATCAGAGATGCAGTGCAACAAGTTACTAATTAATTCAATAATCACATTTGTGACTGTTGTACTTCTCCTAACTGTAATCTTTTAAAGAAGCCATGATCTCATGATATGCAGATATTAGGCATAGGAATAAAAAAGACTGACGCCACTCTGTAATCAGAACAGAATGCACTTCAAAGCTCAGCACTTTTTTATATATGGCCCAATTCTTAATTGTCTAAATCAGAATTTCTTTCTTTAAGATGTGACATCTATCACTGAAAATAATAATACTAGCCATTTTTTCCTACTTTCCTGGGATGCATGAATAAGAGCAGGTAAAGGAAAGCGATCCTCCCTCTCTACTCCACCCTGGTGAGGCCACATCTGGAATACTGTGTCCAGTTCTGGGTTCCCCAGTTAAAAAAAAAAGAGACAAGGATCTCCTAGTAGTCCAGCAGATGGTGAAAAACATAAAGGGCCTGGAGCATCTCCCATATGAAGAAGGCTGAGTAACATAGGTCTGTTCAGCCTGGGGAAAAGACAACAGAGGGAATCTGAAAAATATTTATAAGTATCTAAAGGGAGGTGGGAGGCAAATAGATGAGGCCAGGCTCTTCTTGGTGGTGTGCAGTGATAGGACAAAGAGCAATGGCCTAAAACTTGAACATAGGAAGTTCCATACAGATATGTAGAAGAACTATAAGAATAAGATTGATGAAGCACCTGAACAGGTTACCCAGAGAAGTTGTGAAGTCTCCTATAGAGATATTCAAGATCCATCTGGACACTTAACTGTGCAACCAATTGCAGGGAACCTGCTGTAGCAGGGGAATTGGACTCAGTGATCTCTTAACGTCTTTTTCAACCCCTGCAATTCTGTGTTCTGTTCTATTTCATTTGCAATTAGTTATTTTTGCCATTTAAACAGTGCATGAACATCCTTTCAGTACCTGCATGTACTGGAAACATCAGATTTCCAGTTTCTGAATATCACATATATTGCTACTAAAACTGAGAATTCACTTGAAGATTTTATGCATCTTACACTTCAAATCAATATGTTTCTGAAGCACAGGATGTTTTGCTATCAAAGCTGTGGCTTCACTCAGACTCTTCCAATCATTATGTATTTCCTCCTATGTAGCATAGGAGAAAAAAAAAACAACAAAGATTGACTGCTGGGTGCTAGAATACATGCCACCATGACCTAAACCTGCCATCCTGATGTTGACTTTCCCCACTGTAGAATTATAAGGCTCACATTTATAGATTTTATAAGATTGAATTCTGCTGCCCTGATACCTGAATTTTTGTAATCAGTATTATTTTTAATTGTGGCAAGTGTAGTTATGTATAAATGCAAAGAAATTAAGAATGTTAAGATACACCATCAGTGGAAGTCAAATACCATATCATGAGAGACATGATACAGTTTTCGTGGTCATGAAATTACAGAGCCATGTGATATACTGGCACTTCTGAAAGCCTCACTGGCATTCTCAGTCTCTGAGGGCCTTTAAAAAACAACCATTACAAAATAAAGAAATTAAAAAAAAAATAAATCAGAAAAATAAATCACCAGGCAAGTGTTAGCAGTTTTCTGCCAGCTATGAAATTGCCTGACCTAACTCCAAAACAACACAGTTGCCAACAGATAGCTGGGAAACAGAAGTATCTTCTGGCCACATGGATGAACACAGAAGTTTTGTATACTCCAAAATAAAACACTACCAATTTCTCACTGGATAATGCAGCATCACTGACCAGCCATGGAAGTTACTGATGTATAATGAACTATTTTTAAGCAACATTAAAATGCATAAATTTCCTCTCTTTCCAAAATTACATATATGAACAGATTAAAATTGCATCAGCAGGAAAGGGAACAGAGAAGAAATTATTCTCAAAACTGAATATAAAAGTACACAAAACCTTGTGGCACTGTACCAGATAGTTCATATAATTCTTCCTCTAATACCGAGAAAAAGTAGATTAAAAAAATCAAAGTACATAGAATCTAAAGAGAAGGCTTGAGAGACACTGACCACAAAAACAAACAAACAAACAAACAAACAAAACAAACAAAAAACACCACACATTATTCCAAAGGCACTATTTTATACTGGATTCAGCCACAATGCTTTAAGACAATTATCACACCAGAAGCCTTGACCTGTGATCATGACATTTTTTACCTCAAGTACCTGAAATAAGTTTTTCACAGATCATAGAATAAGCTGTGGTTAGTAGCTATATATAGTCAAGCAACCATGTTTGGTTTAAAAATTATATCCTTTGATTATTTTGGTTTTGCAGTCTTTCTATTTAAAACCATCAGCCATTATGAAGCATCCACACTCTTATAAAGAAACATATCCTATAAAAAAGCAAGTAAATCTCAAATCCTGCACAGAAACATTGTGTGCATCATTAATAAAAATCAAAGAGGACTTGGGGTAATTAAGTATTGCAGCAATTGATTTTTTCATTAAAATAGCTCTTTACTTTTAATGTAATTTAGTTTATCTTTCTGTGCTCATGCCAACAACATCAACAGAACGTAACTTTCACCTCTTATGTTACAAAGTTTACTGGGTACCTCAAGAGGACAGAGAAACCATATGTGCCTGTGGAATTAATGGGAACTTACAGAAGAGAATCATGCATATCAGGGAAGTATTTTCAGTTAGTTGAGGTGAATAGTGGTTGAAATCTGCTACTATGGGTTGGTGATTGAACAAGCTATAAGAGAGGCTTGCATAAGTTTCAATACACTGGAAACCACAAATTCATACCTAATCAGCACCATTGTGGCCCACAGATTTATGTGTGTTGAGTTAGTCTACAAGATCTCTGAACAGATCCTCCTCTACCAAGCAAGAGTCTTTCTTTCCCCAGACTCTCTAGCTTATCTCCAGGGTCTGGAATTCCCAAGAGGCAGTCTTAGCAGTAAAAGCTGCTGAAGCAAAGAAGGTGTTTAGTAACTCCACCTTCTCAGTGTCATTTGTTACCAGGACACCCATCTCATTCAGCAGCGAGCCCACATTTTCTTAGTCTTCCTTTTGCTATTGACATAGTTAAAGAAGCCTTTCTTGTTGTCCTTGACCTCCCTCACCAGATTTAAATCCAAGTGGGCCTTAGCCTTCCTTGTTGTATCCCTATATGCCCCTGACAACATTCCTATATTCCTTCTAAGTGGCTAGACCCCTTTTCCACATTCCACAGACTTTCCTCTTCCATTTGAGCTTCCCATGAACTTCTTCTCATCCATGAATGCCTCCTGCCACCTCTGCCTGATTTCTTACTCTTACAGATATACAGATCTTGACCTTGGAAGAAGCAGTGCTTGAATGCCAGCCAGGTCTCTTGGGTCCCCTTAACTTCCAGTGTTCTAATCTATGGGATACCTTTAAATAGGTCCTTGAAGAGGTGAAAGCCGACTCTCTTGAAGCCCAGCGTTGCAATACTCCTTTGTCTCATTCCTTCGATGTAAGATCCTGAACTGCTATATCTCATGGTCACTGCATCCAAGGCTATCCTTAACTTTCATTCCTTTCTTGTTCATAAGAACAAGGTCCAGCAGCACATCTCTCTTCATTGGCTCCCCCACCACCTGTGTCAGAAAGTTACCTTCCCTGCACTGCAAGAAGCTCCTTGATTGCGTGTGCCCAGCAGTATTGCTTTTCTAGCAAATACCAGACTGATTAAAGTCCTCCATGAGAATCAGACCCTGTGACCATGAGGCTACTTTCAGCTGCCTGTAGAAGGCCTTATCAACTTCCTCCTTTTGATCAGGCTGCCTTTAGTAACACCCACAAAGGTGTCATCCATATTAGTCTGCCCCTTAATTCTCACCCATAAGCTCCCTACTCACTCATCATTAATTCCTAGGCAGAGCTTGATACATTCCACTTGTTAGCTCACGTACAGAGTAACACCTTGTCTTGCTGGTCTGTCCTTCCTAAGAAGTACACAGCTATCCATTCCATAACACTGAACTACCTTTTCTCCTCTAAGTGGAAGGAAGGGTAAGCTGCTCTTGAAGAGCCTCCACAGAAAAGCCTATTCCTAGCACTACTCATCTACATATATTCATACTGTGTTACACACGAAGATTTCTTTCCAACACTCCTCTTTCATTAACTGAAAAGAACAAAGGGCATGCTGAGTACAGTTCCTCTCAAGCTTAACTGTTTACCCCACTTCCAAATCATCTGGAACTCGTGAGAAAGTTAGGAGTATCATTTTCTGTTCTCCCCAGACTTGACAGAGACTGTGAAATAGAACCACCTTACTCTCTGTACTCTGAATTAGTCATTCGTTTCTTCTTGCCTAATCAAACATACAAATAAAGAGTCCATAACATTATTAAAAGTAGATATAGATAAAAGACTGACTTACGGCAGTGAGCTCATATGACTGCCTCTGATGATTTGCTCTCTCTTAATGAAAACATCTTGCTGAGATGAATGGAAGTTGGACTGGCACCACATCTGGATGGCTGCCCTAAATTGTTAGTTGTGCAATAAAGTTTTGCATTCTCTGAGGATGGAAAAGAAACCTCTCTGGAAAGGCCTAAATGTATTAACTCTATTCACTCTAAAAAAATTCACTGCAGATGACCATACAGGAGATTTTCTCAGTAATGTTACATAGAGTTTATCTATTCTTTTTTTTTTAAAATTGAATTTTCACTAAGAGTCACTGCATCTGCATTATTATTATTATTATTTTAAATCAAGATCTATTCAACTAGAAGCATTTTACCAGCTTTAGTTATACCAGATCATCTGGACTATGCATACTGCCATGATGCCCACTTCTCAAGAAAAACTATAAGAGATATCAAACTTCTTGCAGGAATGTGGGGTGTATCTCTTATCTTCCATAAAGCCCAAGAAAAAAGTTACATCGGAATTCATAATTTATGCACTATTCTGTTTTGGATTCTACAGAAGAATATTCCATGTCACAAATTAGACATGTAATACCACACAGAAGCTGAAAAGTTTACAGCACCTCAAGTACAAGAATGGTGCTGAGCCTAAATAGAGTTACATACATCAGAGACTATCATCAAATATCAAGCCACTGAAAAAATGCATACTTTAAGGAAAGAAGCTTCAAAGAGAGAAAACTTCAGTACTGAAACATGAGCAGAAGAAGATGGCTAACAGAACTAAATACAAGCAATCAGTATTATACAATGAAGAAATGTAATATCAAAACAAGAATAACCCTTGACAGATAATGAAAAAAAAAACTTCTGAAGATTGAAATACAAGTTATACAGTTGGAAGAGTAGATAGGATAGTATTTCATAGGTGTTATAGTTGGAAAGATTATCATAGTGAAAAAGAAACAATCAAGGAAGAATTGATCCTGTATCCAAGGATCTAGGCTTGTAGTGAAAAAGTCCAAAAAGGAAAGATCTCTTTCTGGAGATCTTTCCATAGTGGTTGTCAGCCCTTAAACGGGGTCTAGGAAGGGTGCAGCCAGGCTCCACTCCTTCCGGTCACACAGCTGAATTGCTTTCACTTGTGTTCCCACAGCCAACCCAGTCCTTTCCTCTCGTGATAAATGAGTGGTTCAGGCCGTAACTAAACATACACAAGTCATTAAATAATTACTTTGTGAGGGCTAGATCATGCAAAAGATGCTCAGCACTTTAAAATGTGTAGTATGTCCTCCTCAGCCAATTAAGGTAACTTTTACTCAGTACTTTGCTGTACTGCTAATCTTCTAAATTTTTATGTAAAATTTCTAGCTAGATCCCATCTCACAAAACAATAACTTGTAACAAAATTACAATTCTGTAAGAACCAAATTTTTAATTTAGTGGAGCTACCTAACAAGTATCAGAACAATGTCGAATACGTTTTTTACCTCTGAATGCAGGGTTTTGTACTGTAGCTTAGAACAAGTGTCAGTCCATAGCTCAAAAAAACATTGAACCAGTGTATTAAATATAGAGAACTGAAAGGGAGAAGAATACAGTTAGCATTATGCCTAGCATTATTTAAATCTATTTTCCTTTGCAGAAAACATCACAGAAACAGATGAAGAGAGAAAAGGGTAAAGATACCTGATCAGAACCAATACAGTATGTTTAAATGACTTGTTTTTCGAAGTCAGTTGTAAAGAATGAAATAAAGAGAAAGCTGGGAAAAATACTAAACAGGGCTTTATGGAGTCTTTGTTCCCCCTACGAAACAAGCACTTAAGAAACAAACTTGTAGTAAAGAGAGAGGTTTGGTTTTCGCTTTTTTTTTTTTTTTTTTTTTTAAAGTGAGCTTCTTTACCACTGCAGATTTTCCCAAGTCCCTACAACTCTAATTAAAATGTGGTAATTGGTTATGTTACCTCAATTACCATGATGCATGGACATTGATGCAAAGCGACACCAATTGAATCCCTTGGGTGTTATACCCCAAGGCCACCCCATTTATTGTGGCCTTATTATTTTCAATTATGTGGTTGGATGTGCAGCATACTTTCCAGCAAATACAGATGGGGGTTTTGCTGGACATACAGTGTAGTGTACACACAGGATGACTCAGGAGGAAGAAAGAAATAAAAGTTTCTAAAATTTCATGAAGCATAGTGGTAGACTTAAATCAATGAATACTTTTTGGACAATGTGAGAATCACAGCACTTCAATCCAAATTATCTTCACTCAAAATCTCCATTTTAAAAGCATTATGAATACTGTCCCTTCAATAATTAGCCCTCTGTTGAATAAGAAAAGAGATTGTTTGCTCCATAAAATTGATATCTTTCTCATTCAGTGAATGAGCAGTCTGGAGAAAAAGCAGTTTCTCTGGTCATCAAAAGAGCAGGAACTGAATTGCAACTTAAGAAATAAAATCTATTAGAAAACACAGTTTTGTCTCTCTATGAGCCACAGCAGTGTAACAGTTTTACGTATTCCAGTATTGACAAAGCAGTTCCAGAAAAGTGAATATGCAGAGTAACCTCATTGTGGTTTCTTATACAGAGATATATCTGACTTGGGCAGGACATCAAATTGTGAATATCACGACTGCTGTAATAATGCACTGAGGCTAGATGCTTACTTAAACTGAATACACCAATTGGCTAAGCAAATGATCAAAAATACTGCCTAAAACAACTTACATATTCCCACTTTGACTTAGCTGATGAAAACTTGTTGGCATGACCATGACAGATGCTGTCCCAAATCCATTTTTAACTGTTCAGTTTTCTTTTATGTAGACCAGATCCTCCAAAGGAGAGTGCACAGTGAGTTAAAGCTTCTCCAGCTGTTGAGTAGGAATTTCAGATGGCAGTTTTCAGTTTAGTTGACTAAAGATTGTTGCTATTGCTGTTGCAATTGCCAGACAGACTCCTTTTTCTTCTACGAAGATTGCCAGCAGGGTCTTGTTAGGCAAACTGAAAGGCATTTGTGTAATTCTGAAGCTAAAATTTAGTTGTCAGATAACATTATACCAGCAAAGTATGGAATGATAAATCAGGGAGAAAAGAATTTACAAAAAAAAAAAAAAAAAGGCTGAGGAACATTAAAAAACATCAGTGAAGACAAACAATTCAAAAGAAACCTGAAACCTCTTTGTGGTTAATTCCAGTATACTTCTGTAATGATATAAGTGGCTCAGATAAGTGTCTGTGGACAGAAACAGGACAAGGAAAGATCCCAGTACACAAATTAAGAAGAGAGCAGAAGATGCAAATGACTCTTGTTCCTCTTTAATGCAATATAATCATTGGAGTTATCTTATGTACTATCAGCAAGTTGGATGCCATGAATGAGTTCGGATGCCATCAGGCCATAAAATCATCTCATCATTTGTTTTCATAAATTACAGTATTTTGTGGGCAATCACAAATGAAGACTTGTTAGTAAGAGATACTGTTTATGTGCCAAGACTGGCACACTATCAAATACAGAGAGATAGGGAAGCAGAAGTAGCAGTCCTGGTACCTACCCAAGAAATGACTACACAGGAACTAAATGAAAAGGAAGTCTAGAATATGCCAACTCAAACCAGGGAGGAGAAAGGAACCTGTATTCTGTAGTGGCTGAGGCATCCATAAGTGTTGGGAATATAAATAGTTTTATCAACATGAGAAACTTGTAGATGTTGCCACACTCAAAGAATCATATTATTATAAACAAAACTAGAATAAGAGGTTCCAAAGCAAAACAGCCCACAGTGTAAATTAAATGAGTATCATATCACAATGGCAGTTAATGGCTGTTGTTTCTTAGCAGAAAGAATGGTACTCCCCTTGCACAATGAAAAACAGTTCAGACCAGAAAATAACTCCAGACTCCCTCAGGCAAAGGGGGAATGAAGCAGCATGCACCTTGTGAAGTTCCAAGCACTGGGACATCAAGCAAAGTACAGTGCTTGAGCACCATGCCTCAGCTCCTGATCGATTGCAGTCCCCACACAGTAACACAAGGCTCGCTTCACTCCCGCTGTAAGAGCAGCACCAAGCTCTAATTAGCACATAACAGCTTATTTAGAGTAACTGCAGCTACACTGAGCAAACTGTCTCCATGAGGCAGCTGCCCACATGCAAGAAGAGATAATAGGCTTTCACTACAACAACTTGGAGTTCTGTTCAGCTCCTCTCGAAGCTATCTCACAGATACAACTTTTTTTGTGTTCCACACTCAATAGAACATATTTATAACAACAAAATTGTAAGTTTTGTATGAAAAAGCTAATTTGTAATCTTTGTTGTACCTTATCTTTCAGATAAGTACAGTAGAAACCCAGTTCAATCTCTTTTGGGTAGTTATGAGGACTGCTGCAAAAATAATACCTCCTATTTTATTATATTGGCCCATGAACTCAGAGGCAGATGTTGGTGGTATGGCAGTACAGGCTGAATCTTCCCACCAATATTCTGTTAAATTTTGTTGCTGCGTAACAGATGGTAGCAGAAGGGCAGTCTGACAAAATGGCGTCTGACATGGAAGTGTGTATGAAGCAATGGCGTGTCACTGAATTCTTCCGAGTGGAAAAAAAATTGCATCTGTTGACATTTATTGATGCTTTTGGAATGTTTATAGAGACCCAATAGTGCACAGCACACTGAGCACAGTGAGGCAGTGAGCTGTGCAGTGGCGACATTGATATGAAAGACAAGCCCCATTCCAGACAGCCATGCACATCTTTTACATCACCAAATGAAGAACATCTTGATAAGTTCATCTGCACAAATTGACTGATGGTGGTGATTATGAAAAATAGTGTTTTGTAGCTGAGAATTTAATCTGTTGAATAGATTATTGTGCTCTTTGTATCTGTTACAGTCTACACGGAATTAAATAGGAGGCATTACTTTTGGAGCCATCTATGTAGTTACTGATTTAGCAGAGTCTCAACTTTTAGCAACACAAATTCAGAATTGCAAGAACTGATTTTTAGGTTAGCTATTGCCCAATACCTCACATACAGGTTCTTGAAGCTTCAAAATTCACATCGTTTTTCTAGTACTGGCCCAATCAATAAATCTTTTGCACAGCACTAACCAAAAGTTTACTAGAGCTATTGACATCTGAGTGATATGAACAAAAAACATTTCAAAGACGGAACTATCACAGCAACAAAACTGGTGCTCCTCAATAGAACACCAATTAAATTTTTCAATTAAAAAAATATTTGCTATTTTGTTTTCTTTCTTCAACAGTTTTTTCTGTTCTTCACTCTCAAACTGATATTCTAACCCACTATTTTGCCTTTGACTTCCTTCACTTCTATTCTTATTTCTTGCCCTCCTAGATTCATTACCATCAAAACTCGGGAATCTTGTCTCACCGATGAGACAGCATTTGTCTTCTCCTCTTACATTCTCATTTAAAGGTGAATGTACTGTTAAAATTTCTGCTATTATTACCTTCAACACTACAGCATGCTCCTCACCAACTCACTATTTCTTGGCTGGTTCAGACTGATAGTATTTTCATTCAAGAACTGCCATTTTTTTCAGAATGATATCTTGTATATCTTAATACTACACTAACACAAACAAACAACTCCCAGAGAAATACAGCTTCTGTTATTTTTTTAAAGGAACAAAACTAAGTCAAAAGTAGTATTTTGCTGCTAGTCAGACAATTGTCAGGAAATAAGTACATATCAAGTATTTTTTCCTTTTGTTTGTTTTATATAAACCTAAAAATTATATAAGCAAAAATGTCACTTATTCTCAAATCTCATCAAGGCTCCTCAATACACGCATTACAGAGGGTTATCACTGCTGTCAGTGTAGCTGCAGCATACAGGCTTTGGCATTATGATAGTACCACAGAACATGCTGAGCCAATTCATCCATTACAGTCAATGGTGTTACAGTAGGGATTACTTTGTCCCCCCTATGGTTTATTGTTTGAATGTAGATACTGCATTGCAATATAGTTTTATGCTGTAGAAAACCTGTCACTTAATGGACAGTTTAAGCAGAGTGCTATTTTGCCTCTGAGGAATCATTTCCCTGAGATAAAAGGGAAATTAATGCATTTTACTTATATTCAAATAACACAGATTTGTATATTAATCACATACCACGGCATTCTACGTGAAATACACATCTACTGCTGGGATACTAATTAAAACCAATCGTACTTACAAAGAAAATACTTTTTCTGAAATATATTTACAATCAATGATATATGTCTCTGGGCCCAATTCTTTCAGGTACTGAGCAACTTACTGATCTCAAAAGGAGAAGGTGGCTTTCACTACTCAGTAGAATCAGATGAGATTTAAATATACAGCAAGTAGAACATGCATATTGTGAATTTATCTTATTAATCAGTGGTATTTGTAGACTATAACACTTTGTGAAAAACTAAAACTTCACTTGTCATTAAGAGACTAGGAACAGCACCATCAGTCAGAAGAAAACACTCAGTACTTGCCTAGCACTGAAACAATGACTGATGTTAAATGGAATTACATGAGATCTTTTTAAATGGCTGGCATAAAGTGAAATTACATGAGATCTTTTTAAACCAAGCATCACTCACGGGGTCTTTTTCCAGTCTCCTCTGTAGCCTTGTTTGCCACTGGACAGCTTGCATGACAATGGCTTCCCACCTCCTCTCGAGGTTTACGATTATTAGCTGCATGGACTGGTGATCTGCACTCAGGTTGCAGGTCTCCTGGTCATCCAGGAGGTGCTGGCACAGCCGCAGCACAGAGGCAACCCCACGGCGTCTCTGCTTGATCTCACAGCATAGGGACTGCAGAACAGACAGATGACAAATGTCAGGGTGGGACATTCTGCATTAACTCTTATCTGATAGATATTGGTGCAAATAGTTCTTCAGCTCTTCCATAATTTCCCATTCTTAACGTCAAAGATTACTGTTTATTTCAAGATAAATGTGCGATCTTAATTGCACATAAGGAGTAAAGCTACTTTCAGTCTTCTTCAAACAAATGCCACACATAGCTAACTATCTCAATAATGTTGAAAGTTTTGCAGTGTAGACTGGTTTATCCTTCCTTTTTTACATTCAGCTGAGACACATCTGAAATGAGTTACCCTGACAGTAGTCAACTTCAGAAATTTATCAGGAAAAAGTGGGGAAAAAATTGTATTCATACAATGAGAATATATATATAGTGTGTGTATACACATATATATGCTTCTCAGAAGAAAGCAAAAACAAAAACCAATAGAAATTATGGCTTATCTGTACCCTGTCATAGGAGAAACCTTCAGGAAGAAGAGTAAAGAAGTTACTACAAAATCCTTTACAGATGGTTTTTGCTGTCATGAAAACATTTCCAGGGTAATTCTATATTCAAATAAATTTAGGAATACTGTGATAACTGTATCCTTCTCAAAGATGGGTTATTCATTGCATTTATTTCATCCTACAGATTTCAGTGCCACAAAGAATGCAGTCTGACATGAACTGCATGATGGGACAGTCACTAAGCCCTAATATTACTGAATATTGATAGAAACTGGGATAGGCTGGTTGTATGTCAGAAAGCTAAATAACTACACTGAGAGTCTTACTGAACAGCTATATAAATAATGCATTATACATGCCAAAACGAAAGAGAGATCTACAACCCGGAAGCAGTTAATGGCATGGGATGACTTTGAACACAGTTTTATCTACAAATACAATTGCACTCTATAGTCATTCAACATCAGATCAGGGTTTTATTGCCTCACAATGTGTTTTAATAATATCTATAACACTAGGGTACACAAAATACAAACATTTCTGAGGATGACTGCTTCAGCCTAGCTTCCAAGGCTCCATACTTTTATAGCATCACACAGTTCAAGTACACAGCTATTATCAGAGGCCAGTGCTACTCCTGAATTTAACAGAACTGTGCTCCACACATGGGAACTTTCCAGATAATTTAAACTGTAACTTGCTAACATCTGTTTCCCTCTGTGGGATGCCACAGATGAAAGTGCATGACCCTATGAGAAAATCTCAACTACTGTCTTTTATGAAGACAGTATTTTCCTTTAACTGGAGTTAATCATGATAAATAAATAAATAAATAAATAAAAGTTAGCCACCTGAGCAGAGTTCTCAAAGCTGTTCAAAACCATTAGCTGACCTGAACTTTACCAGGAAAGCAGTTAACATTCTGTAGCAAGCATATTTAAAGTTCAAAGTTTTGTAACACTTGTGGATTAAAAATCAGAAAATCTACTTAGAAATATTATGCATCTACGGAGTATTTTGCTGCTGAAAATATGCACTTGACCAATAGCATTAGGTGCAAAAGAGTGGTATACACATCTAAAAAATACATATCCTTTGCCTACCAATAATGTTGAAGTAATTTTTTTAAAATTCAGAGCCTTCGAGAGAAATGATGATTAAACCCACAAACATAGCTGAATTACTAATTTACTTTCACTGGCAGAATTGGGCTGTTCTAACAGTTAACAGATTGCTTATTAATCAACAAGGGTAAACAAGACAATGCAATCTCATTTAATGCAGAAGTTTTAATGCCTAACAGTATTTGTGTTCAAAATGCTAATCATGATAAGACTTCATTAGAAGACATCTTAAAATGATTAAGTACATTTCACTGTAAAGTACACTCAGTAGTATATCAGCAGATGGACATTTCATACAGATGTTCCACTTATTGATATAATGCATTCTATAGCAATGTAAATTACCCTAACTCTGTAATAGCTGGAATTCTATTACTTCTATAATGAGAGAACCCTGTACCTTTAATATTTCTGAATTTTAAATAAGGTGAATGACAAATTCCCAAACCACTATTTAGGGCAAAATATGACCAGGAATTTTATTATTCAATTTATACCAGAGCTGCATTTTCACTTATATTTCCTGAACTTGCCCAATTTATTTTCCTCGACTTCATTACTAGTTTCCTACACAGTTCTTGATGTAACCAACATGTCTGACACATTTCCTTTTTGATGCTGTTCATTAGTCTAACATATCAGAAAAATAAATAAATAAATAAAGCCCTACCTAAAGTCAGAGTTCTTACTTTGCATTGTGTAACAGCAAAACAATTCATTTTTATGCATGATGGTTAAGTTATATACTGCTGGCAGCCAATTCATACAGCTCTGCATTAACTTTGTGGAAGTCAACACAGCTCAGAACTTGGCCCCATAACATTATCTTACCTCAATCTATCTGATTATGTCATTCCTTATAAATACTGTTCATTTTTGATACAATACCATATAATTTGATGAGGTAAGGGGTATTTAATTCATAAGCCATTATGTGAGTATTTAAGTGAGGACTTCACATTGTGCTATCTGAAAGCAGAGCTACAGGATCCAAGTCATTTTTAATTTACATCAATTTTACACCAGCATAATAACAGTAGCTTTACTGAAGCTATTTCTGATTTACATGGCTGTGACAGTACAATTAGGCCTATGGCACTTTTGTTTCAATTTTATTACATGATATTATAGTTAATATTAAGCAGGAGAAGAATGAAGTGCTCGTACCTAACAGTGTGTTGAAAGAGTTGGCTATAGCAACAATACTTTAAAAGCCACAGAACTTAATCATGCGAAGACTTCTTTAAACCCTATATAATGACACTAGCAATAATGAATCTAACCAGTATTATGATCTGGTATACAGTGTCCTTAAGGGACACAGTAACTGTATCCTATGACACAATACTTCACGCTGTTGTATATCCATCCACAATCTGCTGTTGTTAAAATGGTATGATCCTATGAAAACCTGTTAATATGGCAGCTGTACAGCCATGCATCCCTCCAAGGCCACAGTTACTTCAATTCTTTGCCAGGTACATTCTGGATTGTGAATTAACAGCTACAACTCATGATTAATAATCATAATAAAAAGGAAAAGAAAGGAAACAAAATTTCAGATAGATTACACAGTATCTCTACTGAGACTTGAGCCATATGTCTAAAGAAGCTATGGTAAGCTACTGAGTACTCGACAGTTCAGAAATTTAGGAAATGGTCTAACAATAGACTTCAGAGCATCACTTCGGCTCCTGTCTGTGCAAAAGTTTGTCTGAAATACAGATTAAGAGATTAGACACATTTAGCTTGGCTATCTTAAGTCTTTCACAGTAAGACTTAAAGTAATATATACCACTGTGTTTGCTGCAGGCTGTGTAAACATGGTATCTGCAGCTGCCATGTGCAAACTTGACTTTGTCCTGGTCTTTGCTTTGCAACAGGTACCCTGAAAACATTGAGGAGTTATTCATTATAACACTATTGACAGACACACTTTTCCATACCCATCAGAGCTGCTAGAATCTTGGGAGATATTTCTTCCTTCTGCCTACTCCTATTTTCAGTGCTTTGAAGTTATCACCTGCATAGCTACAAAAGGCTAGCTGAAACTACTTTCACAGCTTGTTAATACCATGCCTTAAATCATGTGGAAAAGCCCTTGCTGAGTCAAATGACATCAAACAGACTTTCCAAGCCATGGGCTAATGGCACTACCTATGAGGCTGGAAGTAGCCATGACCTGATCACAGGTTGTTCTGCATGGCTACTTGACTCCTGAGTGAAAAGTAGGTGACAAAAACATGTGCAGCTTTAGGCAATGCCAGAGAGTGTAGGAGACCTAGACAGATGGGAAGTTGAGGAACATCAGAGCCATGCAGCCCCAACTCTCCTCCATCCCTCGGCCTTTGAGCAATGTATGTTCTGTACGATTGAAGGCTGGGAAGCCAGATTTGTTATCATACAACATAGCAGAGGAGTTGGCCATAGAAGTTCTTACACCAAAGTTCCTCAGAGAAGGTGCCAAAATGGATTGGCTAATAGTACCAAGGTTCTCAGTGAACTCAGTAGACCTCAAGACTAAAAATATTTTAAAAGTCTGTTTGAAATGAGTTTCCTTCATTTAAACCCTCACAATCCACGTATAATCACCACATAAAATGTTTAGATACAATTTTTAACACTCTTTATTATGTATTGTTTGCTGAAATATTTTTATATGATCTGAACTTTTTTCAACCATTTCTGTCTTTCTTGCTTTCACTCTATGCTTAGCAGTATTTAAAACCTGTATGGAAATGTCCATGGCTTTGAAACACAGTTGGAAGATGATAAAGGTTAACTTTCACAGATTACAGATTTTCAGCTTCAGAAGTAATGCCAACGTATACTAGGATCCTTATGTTGTGTTTCTAGCATGGGCTGTTTTCAGGTAATTGACAAAATTTCCACTGCAGATAAATCTGGAATGACCAGCTCTAAGAGGAAGTTTCTATTAAACCTTGATCTCTTAAAGGTTTGTTCTTTCTCCTTATTACAGGACATGGGTATGGAAGGAATGATACCCTTCCTACTGCATCTGTTGTCACCTGATGGAAAATGATAGGAAGATGAAATGATAATCTGTTGTTATTTAGTACAACGACTGCAAATAGAAATTAAGGCAAATTCTGAGAATGGAAGTTATCCTTTTCAATACAACAATCAAACAACATAAATAAACTAATTCACCTCCTAATATCTGATATTTGGCTAGTGTAGAACTTTAGTTTACAACAGTGCTAATGCTTCAAGAATCATGGTTAACATCAATAACACAACAAGCAAAAATAAGAGAAAATATGCTTGCAAATACTTGTTAAAATTTACTTTTCAGCTTTTTTTTCTGTAAAATTGCAATGCTTGTAGAAAATTCTCCTGTTTGACATGATGCATGCTTGTATTTCAAATTCCACTCCTATAGGACACATAGCGAAACAAAACTCTGTTTCTGAATGAAAAAGGAAACCAGTAATTCCTCAAAAAATATTAATGAGAAAGTAATTCCTAAAAACAAAAATGCCAAATGAAAAATATAGGAAATGAATGACTTGTCATCTTTTAGAAAAATACTGCCAAACCTGTGTGCTTTTGCTGATTTCAAGGTTAAAAGAAAATGTCACCTAATATGGGAACTCAACTCAGTTGCAGACAGTGGGACTTAATCTATACTGAAGCTAAATATTCTATAAGTATGCAGTGAAGTGCAAAAAACAGCAATTGAAAAATGACATGATTAAATGGCACAACATGCAATCATTTGCTCTCAATTATATCAATGTATCTTCTTCATTTCAAGGAGTCAGGCAGAAATATTGTTTTTTAAATGCCTCTATTAAATTGGGCACCAATAATAAAATAGATGAGAGTCCTAATAAGCTCATTTACGTAACATACATCACACACCACAAAACTATTCTCTCCAAACGGGTTTGTTCATAGATTTGTCTCCTGGTTGTCACCAGTCTTGGCTGTATTAATAGACTTTAAAGGCACAAGGCTTGCAGACCATTCAGTGGAAAACCTTTGTACTTAACCCTTGAGAGATCTTTAATGCTAATTATGGAGAAAGTATTGATATAATATCTTTGCTGTCACATTTTATTACGATGATGGTCACAACAGAATCTAGGTCTGACGTTTTAGAAATATCATCTAACTGCAAGTCAGAAACACAGAATGACAGTTTAAAGTAGATTATGACTTCTCCCAAAATAATGAACTGGTTCTCTATTTCAAAGGTCTACTTTTAATAGCATTACAACCACTAAATTGCTACAGTGATCATTTCTTTCTGTAACTCACTGCTTAGCAAGGTGTTACAATCCTTTGCTTACAAGTCTGAGTACAGTTCACCATATTCTTTGTGAACTCTGTGTATTCCTGCACATACTAAAATGGCAAGAAAGTAGTAAGAAAAAATATTTAATTCTTGCACTGGCTTCAAGAGCTTGTATTCTATGTATAATTTAGTACCTAATAGGTTCACGTTAATTATTATTTCACTAATTTCACTCTTTAAAATGTACAAGAAAATTTGTATTTATTCGTAATTGATACTGTAAACAATTAAACAGGTAAATGTATTTATTTTAAATAAAGTATCGATTTAAAAATAGCATTCTAAAAATAGCCACATTATTTCCCTTTTTTTTAAGAAGTGCTGAAAAAAACAGTCAGAATCCAGAACAAGTTCCCCGAGGCTCCGTCCACAGAACCTGCTATTATATCTGTACAGCATTCTTTAATTTCTTTGTTCTATTCATTCTGCTTGTCTAAGTACTTCAAAATATTTGTTTGTAAAAACATAGTTGAATGGACTGATATTTAGCTCACATTCCCATGTAACTAGTAATATGTAATATACTTCTCCTCATAAATTAAAAACATTATTAAAATTCCAGACATATAAAACAACACGAAGATTGAGTTACTATAAAAGAAACTATAATAGCTTACAGATTGCTTGTATCATTATTAAAGCACTGGTATCTATTACAGTGTCTCCCTGGAATAAAGAATGCACTTTTGGCAATAATCTGCTAAAAAAGTGCCCATTATTGCTAAGATGCTCCTATCTAAGCTCTAAACTAGTGTGCAATTACAGGAAGGTAACTTTTAAACATAAAAGAAAAACAGTGTTGGATGTAAATGCCTTTTCCCTACTGAAATACAACATACCTTCTCCAAGCATTATTTTTTTGTGCTTCATATTGGAAATTAATTAGATGCATTTTCACAAATATTTTTGAGCTGCTGTCTACACAAGCAGTTGGAGTTAACTTTGTAAAAACAAAGTCCGGATCCAGGGGTAAGCCAAGCCATCCACATGGAGAAGCCAGACGGCAGGATGGCAGGAGGATACATTTTCCTACTCTCTGGCACTGTTTGTGTTTATAAATGCCTTCAGTTCATGCCCTCTTTTCATTCAGTTTGAGAAGTTCTCTTTCCAGGGAAACACGTGCAAAGGAGAAACATTGAAGGGAGTGGTATAATTTGTTAGAGTTTCTTTCTTTGCTCCCAGAAAATGCTAAAATAACAGTAGAGAGAACACCAGACAGATATGATAAATATCAGGGCTGTGTTTTCCCTTTATGATGAATCCTAAACCACACAGACCTAAAAGTCATTTTCCTGGTGTGGACAAACTTGAAGTTTTTGCTATGTTACCACAGTGGGCAGAGTTTCAAATAAACATGTGTTGAAATTCAAGAGAATAAACAAATTAAGGTACAAGCAAAAAGCTACAAAATCCAGTGAGGCATAATTCAGGCTTGGCTTTACTTTCAATTGTTGGAAATCACTTAGAATTACAGCTTAAAAGAAATGAAGATGTTTCTTAACATACATTTCATATTAGATGCAAAGAAAATCTCTAGTGTTAGGTATGAATTTCAGCCATCTTTAGTGAACAGTTTAAACTGTTAAAACTTTGTGTACTGACTCAGAGCTACATAATAGTTCTTAAAAGAAAATTTTTTTACATGGAGGTGCACCAATACCTGTAGCCCTCAGGCTGAAGTTCAGATGCTGATATTGTGCTTAATCCCTTTATTATCCTTCTTTATCCCATTCCACCACAAGTGGTAAACATGCATTTTTGTTGCCTCTGTGTGATGGGCCTGACAGATTCCAAAATTCTGTGTGAATTTACTCAGTTCTGAATTACAGGAGAAAAGCATCCTGCAGTGCATTGGTATTACCTTCTTATGGGAAAGCAGCGAACATAAGATAGACTAATATTTTGGAGACTTCAGGCACGGAGGGTGACAGTAAAGGGAAAATAAACACATGTAACAAGTAAGGAAAAAATATATTTTCTTTGGCTCTTTTCCTGTGCCAATGAAGCAAATTTAGCCTTGATTCAAAAATGTACAGCTTGAGCTGTTCAGAGGTAAAGAGAGGAAAAGATATTATGGTGCTGCCACGAGCATCTGTACACACACAAGAACAGCACATAGGCTTTTCTAGAAATGGTGTTCCTCTCCTTATTTTAAAAAAGCCACACCTACCAGAATGGTTATACCCTTAAAAGATAAAAACATGGTGCCCATTATTTTGCTGTGTCTTAATTGTGAATACATAAACCAACTTTTTAAATTTCAGCCCAAAACAAAACGGGAACTAAAACTGTCCTTCAAGAGAAGGCAATAGCAGAACCAAGCAGAGCCAGGCAGCACTGCACTCGTGGGTTTATTCATATCCGAAGTAAGTTAGGCTAATCCATCATCTTACTTGCAGGAATAATTTTTTTTTTTTTTTTTTAGCAAGTGTTTGCATAAATATGTTATATATAGTAAATTAATTTGCTTGTACAGTTGAGGCAGACAAAACCATTTAGCCACAGGGCTATGACAAGTTTGAAATTAGAAGTGAGGACAGAACTGGGTGATGTGGTCAAGATGAGCTGCGAATGGGAGTAAAAAAGATGAAGTTGTCAAAAGGCAAACTTCTAGATGAGGAGACTGTTTGCAGATGATGGTCTCAGAGGCTCAGCATTACTCATTTTATTATTGCTCTTTCTTCAGCCATTCTTCCATTGCTTGGACAATACAGGATTAGGATAAGGAGGCTAGATAGGATGCAAACAAAGAGGGCACAGAAAATACTATTTCCTTCACTAATCCTCAGAATAGAGAACATAATGAGGTTGCTTCCTTGCGTTCAGAACACAAAAGTAAGCATCACTGTGGTAAAGGGAAGGTGGTACACTACAAATGACATTGTGCTGCCAGCAATTGGTGAAATGCATGGAAAATCCATCAAAATAAAGGCCGAGCCTTCAGTTTTATTCTGAGGTGAGGAAATACAGCACTTTCCTGACAGAGCAGTAAGGGAGCCATCCTGCTAAGAACAGGAATCCACATACTTTTTTTCCCCCACTGACTTAATGCAGCTAGCATAATTTGCTGTCTCTAGTAATATGCTGCCAGTCTGCAAATTCCACTCCTGACATACATCTCATACTTGTGATACATAATATACCTGATAAGGAGTTCAATAACTCTTACACTGAAGGCTTGTTCTTTTTACATTCACATCCTAACTCATACTGCACTACACTTAACCCTGCAAATAATTATACTAGAATCAATGGATTTCCTGAAAGCATGATATTATTTTTAGAGTGAGTAAAGGTACGAATACAGTCTGTAATACTGTTCCCTATTGGGACAATGATCTACTAACTCAGATGCAAAGATGAAACCTGGGAAACCTTTACAGTCCTGAAATCAAGATTAGGCAATGGTCTACTAGGTCAGTGATCTACCAGTTAAAGAAAAACTTCATCAGCAGGACTTAATGGCTTCAGAGGGCACTATTCAATTAATAATCCACTAATATTGGAGACATTTTCACTGGAAAACACAATACGATGGCTTCAAAGGGACAGTCATGATCAAATAGATCATACAATGGCTGCTCTGAAAATAATGCCTCCTATATGTTATTATGTTGGCCCATGAACTCAGAGGTAGATGGTGGTGGTACAGTTGAAGAGGTTGAACCTTCCCTCCAATACTCTGTTACATTTTGTTGCCATGTAACAGATGGCAGCAGAGGGGTAGTCTGACAAAATGGCATCTGAAAGGAAGCGTGTATGAAGCAAAAGTGTGTCACTGAATTCCTCCGTGAGGAAAAAATGGCATCCAGTGACTTTCATTAACACTTGCTGAACACATGGAGACTAAATAGTGGATGTGAGCACACAGAGGAGGTAGCTGGTGCATTTCTGCACTGGCAACAGGGACAGTGGATCACCTCCACTGGTGCAGATTTGTATGAGCGTGGCATGCAGGCTCATGTTCATCACTGCCAAAAGTCATAGCTAATGGTGGTGACTATGGTGAAAAATAGTGTTTTGCAGATAAGAATTTGGTCTATCAAATAGTATTATTGTGCTGTTTGTATCTGTTGTAGTTTCCATGGAAATAAATAGAAGGTATTACATTTGGAGCAACCTATGTATAATCACATGCAGTAGTACAAAGTGAAGACAGTATACTGTCCTTATTGGAGACAATACAGGGATTTATTTAAACTATCCTATATTTCCTGTCTACATTGCACTAGTTTGTCTATATATTATCACTAATAAAAGAATTAAAGCTAAGAGGCCAATCAAAGACCCTCACTCTTTACTTGCACTATACATAATACAACTCAAGCTTTGCCTATTTTAAGGGAAAAGATTTCACTCTCTTTTACTTTTGTCACCTTTTGCTTTCTTCTCATTCTCCTTTTCCAAGCTAATAATAATTGAAAAGGAAGTTTCTGGTTTTGCAGTAAATAGATATTCAAGGTAACAGTAGAATAAGCAGTTGCATTTTCATTTGGGTGCATCAAAAGAAGGAAGTCAATTGTATCACCAATGATAATGACAAAAAATAAGTGACAGAACTGAGAATGATCTATCAAAAGAAGCCAAGTCGGCTATTCTCACTTCCATACATATGACTCTTCAAGAAACCCATGACTGAGGAAAAACGTAGCCCAAGGATTTCCTTCAGATACCAACAACACAAAAGGCTGGGAAAAAAACTGTAAGCCATTAGAAATTACAAAATTGCAGGTTTTACTTGGTAGTGGTGAGCCTGAAACATCTTTCTCTGTACCCCAGGATATCTTTTGTGTTACTCAGCTTGACTCAGACCTCAAGTCTTACAAGTCTACTCAGGGCATAAGAAATAAATGCAGACTATTCCAGTACCATAAGAAAGACAGGG
Source organism: Tragopan temminckii (assembly GCA_028571105.1). Taxonomy (NCBI): domain Eukaryota; kingdom Metazoa; phylum Chordata; class Aves; order Galliformes; family Phasianidae; genus Tragopan; species Tragopan temminckii. The sequence continues at coordinate 29,555,084 of JAOWBP010002559.1, read as the reverse complement.
ACAAGTATTAGTTGCATTGCCTTCTCCTCATCAGTTCCAGCTAATAAGGGAGCTTTTCAGATGAGAATCCTAATGCATATTCAAGAGCGCAGAAAGAAAGTTGGGCTCAACTGTTATTAGCAGTGGGGAAACCTCACGGACATTAGTAACCAATCTTTCTGCAACTGACTCAATATCTTCAAGTCTCTCGAGTTGTAGAGATATTCCTACTTATTCTGTAAGTGGGATTTATCTGATCTAATGGAGAATTCAGCGACTGAGCTAGTCATTCAGAAGCAGGTATTCTGAAGTACTGAAGTTCTCTATAGCCAGATGTGTAAAACAGGATTGAATAATTGCATTCCAAAAGTGCTTATTTCTTTCCAAGTACTGCAAGTGAATCTCAGACATGATCTCTGCAGTGTGTACCAAAAGGTAGCCTGTATTATCCTACCTCTACCACATGGCTATGCTGTCTGCAGGGTAATCATATTAGTATACCAGAAATAAGGGGACAGGACTTTAAAAAAAAAAAAAAAGACATATGAAGGAAGGAAGTAACAAATGAACTAGGTGGTAGCATAAAAATAGCCAGTAGGCTATTCTCTCCTCTACTGAAGGTTTCATGCATCGCTGTATCTGAGCTCTGCTAAAATCAGGCTGTTCTTGTTACTATAGTAACCTCCATCCCACAACTCAGTCCAGGAGCCCACAGCTAGTGCTGGATTAGAACTATATGCAGATGTTTTACGATACCTCTGTGGAAAAATGCAGCGTGTCAGATCTGACCACCCCTACTGGGTAGATCCTCTGTGTACCCTTCTTTCCCTCAGCAAAGGGAGAACATAGTAAAATCAAAATTCACCATTCAAGCTTCAAAGTTCAAATAGGATGATGAAATGAAACCTTCTATCGCAGATCAGATATTTAGTCCTAAATGGGAATTGTAAATTATATTATTGTTGCCTTAAATAGGGAGAGCCTCGTGAAACAAAGATTGAACTTTAACTAAGTAAAAAGTAAAATAAATCATAATTTGAGATATGTTTGATTATATTAACTACAGTTTGCATACAAAGTATTGAGTATTGATATTTGAGTATGTTAAAAGAAAAAATTGATATATAAAACCCCCTCCTCATGTTAGAGTCCAAATACCACACTTTTTGAAAAAAAAAAAAGAAAGAAAGAAAGAAAAAAAAGGCAACCTGCTTTACTTTACATAGGTGGATTCTCATTTAAGTGACCTACAGAATTGCCGTTTTGGGCCAGCAGGTTACGTAAATTAAGTCTGAATTTGCTTCAATCCTTTGTAAGCGGCATCAAGTTTTATTATGCTTTGGAATTCTGTCTGGTTTTCATATGATTTAATACTTTATGCCTTCCTGTTTATTGAAATTTAATCCAAACAAAATTTGGGTAAACACTTCTTCATCTGTGAAAAGACTCAAAGCTCTGAAGTCATACTCTTTCTGAGAAATTTATTAAAATTACTACAACATTTTTATCATCTTAGAGGTATAAAAAGGATTAAATGCTGCTTGACTTCTTTTGGACTGTCTGCTGGAAACTGTTCTGCATACGTTTGTTACATGCACATTGAATTTCTGTAAGTCTTTGATTGCAGCTCTGCCAGAAACATCATTCCAAAAATTGTAAAGCATCCAAAATGCAGTAGCAAAAGTGATTCCTGGCACCTGTAGGAACATTTTTCCAATCTCTGAGTCACCAAACCTTTACTCAAAGTTAATATTTTCCTTTGATTTCAGTGTGGCTATAATCTTATATGCTCCCAAACCAACTCACTTGTGTTTTATTTAACAGAATTTTGTTTAACCAAATTGCTCTTAAGATGTACAGTGCTGACTTAGAGAAACTTTTCAGTTACAATGAAAACTGTTATAAGAGGTGTCGATTAACTGATCAATTATGAATTACCAATGTAATCTACATTGCTACATCAGAATGCTCAGTTTCTTTAGGTGATGTTGAAATAAGAGATGGTGATCAGAAATTCTGCTTTTTAATGGCATTGTGTCATCTGACTTGCTCAGCTGCAATTTAATGGAAGACAAAAACTATTCTTCTGTGAGTTTAGTCATTAGAAATAGCTACAAACATTAGATAATTTACACTGCTTAGAGGGCAGAGATGGCTACAAATACTACTTGCTATGGAATTCAATACACTATTGATTTTTAGAAATATTAAATGATAAAATCTTTCCAACATATTCTGGTACAAATGGTTTTGTCTGATTTTTGTAATGAATACATTGACTAAAGTCAATGGTAACTACAGGCCTTCAGGACTGCCGAAAGTTAGGCATCTCTTTTTTAAAGAATCAAATTATATTAGACAGGTATGACAATAGAGCATGGCTCACATAAAACCAGATCAGAAAACTACATGAAATGCAACTTTATTGCTGCCAAAGAACATTAGGTCAGAAAATGCTGTTATTTTAACCAAAGTAATCTTCCCTTTTCCTTAAGAAAAGAGGAGATTTATAGATCTGGCTACCAAAAGGAACAGGAGCTTTTCCAGCTTTATGTGTCTGAGAAGGGATATCAAGATGGATAGGTACTCACAAATCTATGCTTGTTCTTGAGCAGCTGGCCTGTAATCCCAAACCACAACAAATACCTTTTTATTGTTGATGGATCACTGCTCTATATCAAATGCTTAAAGTCATAAGTTTTATTACAAGTGACAGAAATATGTGACTAATTATTGAGGCTCTTTTGCTACCTTTTGCACAGAAAACAGCATGATTTTTGAAGTCCCAGACACATAAAAGCAAATGTGGCAGAACACTCCTACTTTCAAGCCAATGAGCACACAAGTTCTGGCTAGATCTTACCCAAATAATGGGATTTACTAAAACTTTCATGAAAGAATGCAAATTCTTTTTAGAATTGTTCCTCATTCTTTCCTGTTCCAAGTCTCTCCTGACCCACAAAATTGTCATACATCACTAGGTTAGGAAATCAATTGTGCCAATTATTAGTCTCATGACAGTAGGTTTTTCAGTTGCTAGGATTATGTGTTTACCTGAGAATCTCGTAGCTCATTTAAAAAGCATGGTTCTGATTCTGGCCATTAGAGTGTCAGCAAAAAGCAAGAAAAACACAAATTCAAGGAACTCAAAGGGCAAAACAGAAACAAAAAGGATGAATAAATAAAATAAATGTATGTTTGTGGTTAGGAAGATCTCATGAAATTTAAGTCCATCTCTTGATTTTCTTGGTCCAGATTCATCTGTTTTTCATGTTGCAGCAAATCCGGGCTAAAACACCGAACATGTCTCCCTTTGCAGCTGCGCAACTTGTGTTCACTACTTCCTCTCCATCTTTTTTAAAGCAGCTTGGTTAGGCTATATTTGAAAACTTGCAGTGTTGCTGTGGAATGACCAGCAAATGTCACTATAGACTGAATCAAAGTTTGTGCCTCTGCCTTGGAACTAAATATGAAAATGTCTGAAACCTTGAGGAGGACAGAAAACTAGCAGAACAGGTTACAAAATGGCTTTGCAGACTGGCTGCAAAACATTGCATAGAGATTATTGGGCCAACTGAAGTACGTAATATAGTTATCCCCAAACCAAGAAATACTGCAGTATTGCTGAGTTACTGGAGTATAAGCTGAGTAATGACTGCAACTAATGATATTCTACTAATTCTAATATCTAAATATGCTAATAATAATGGAAAAAAATCATTTAAACATTTTCAGCAGGATTTGAACTTCAAACAGAAACAAGAGACATTGATTAGCACAAGGATGCAGTCTGTTTGCATTACATATTAAAATGGACTATACTGAGAAGTAATCTAGAGGAAGGAAGGAAAAGCAGCCCTGCAGTTAGAACCAAAGACTAGGGTCACAGCAGCTGACTTCTTCCCTAGAACAGCCATTAGTTTTCTGAAAGCCTGAAAAAATCATTTAATCTCCTCGCATTTTATTTCTCCCATTTATAAGAAGGTGATGATAATTCCTACCTTTAAGGTTTAATGGGGTTTAGTTCATTAACGTTTGTACAGCAAGTACAGATCCTTGGCAGCAGAGTAGAAATATTTGATATTACTATTACACAGGAATATCCCAAAAGAAAAGCAATGTAGTAGTACATTCTTTATTAAAGAGAACTCTCAAATTAATATGCATGATTTTTTTAAGTAAAAGGAAAAAAGTCAAAATAATTTCCTATTAGCTAATTTAACAACACCTCTTTCCACCAGAGTGTTGTCATCTTGGGTCCCCACTACACATGAACAATACATTCAACTCATCCTCTAAATGCAAAATGAAATAAAAACACACAGAAAATGAAATAACTGTTTTTCCTAAAGCATAAGTGTAATTAAAATCATAAGATTATAAATGAAAATCAACAGCATTGTTAAGTTTATTTTATTAAAAATGATTCTCTGTGCACAATGGCTATGTGTATAATTGGGATAGTGCTGTACAATAAAGTTCCATTAAGTAACAATGATTCACTTACCATAGTGAAAGCAGTAATAAGGTTAAACTCTTAAGTTAAGTGGAAAGTAAGTCAGTCTAAACCCCAGCAGGTTTCCTACTAGTGGCATCGCTAATGTTTTTGAAAATGTTCTAAATGTTCCTTCTCAAATATATGTATTATACATTGCAGTATTGTTAATTATATCCATTTTATCTTTTATACACTTCCCCAGGAGATCAGTGAAGAATGGAAAACTTACTTATAGTGGATTTCAGATTTAATGAGACAAAGATGGTTTAATATATATGACAAAGTGATGTGCTCTCACCATATTTGATAAGTAATTATTTTTTTCTACTCTAATGGCTACCACTTTAAAAATAATTAATGTATTGTTTATGTAATTAATAGATAATCAACCAAGTAATGAAATGCTCTGGTTATATCACAGTATGTGTGTACTATAATACCCTGTTTAACGTCTATAGAGCTCTTGGCATGACATCATATACATATATATAAATACGTATAAATTTAATTTGAAAGATTTATGCACATTCTGAATATGTAAGTAAAATTTTTATAATAGTTATGTTTATATACACATGTTCATTTACACATATATTGCTAGGACTTTAAAAACAAGTTTGTTAGAATTCAGATTTTTAAATCCATAGTTATGCATTTATATAAATGCCATAAATTTCCACAGAAATAGGAACTATCCAGCATTTTCTATCGGAAACACGGGTCCGTTGCTGTTAAGTTCTGCAGGTTTATCAATATTTCCTTCATAATCACTAACATTTAAAAGTTTGCTGGTAGAACAAATAGAATCAGCATAACTTTTTCCCTGACAGCAGAAGACCAAGAATCAGAAAAAAAGACAAACAATATGGATGTAATAAGGAAATTTAAATTTGTATTCAAAGAAACACGCTCAGGAACCTGAAAAGAAAACCAACTTAATCTACACTGACATAACTCTCCCCCTTAATTCTCATGACTGGAAAAAGAAGTAAAAAGACTGCCTAATTGGAAAGACAGACAGTTTTCCAATGTTGTTTTCTTGAGTATTTGTCTAAAAAAATATTTGTTTGGAAGTGTTTGCAACCTGCCCTTTGAGGTGAGTATTCAACAAATTGTCCATTGCCTTAAGAGTGCTGTTGCCCTAGACACCCTGTTGTACCAGTGAAAAACATCTTTACGTCTAATGCTCAACAGTAACTCATGATTTGTTTCTTATTCTTTGGTCAAAGATGACTTGTAGAGTAAAGTGACCTGTAAGGATGACTCAGATGAGGGTTTACGTAAAAGTCATAGCTATGAACAGAAGAAAATCACATAGTGCTATCAGATTTATTTGCTAACTTAATAGCCCTGTATCCTAAACTGTCCCTCTACTTCTGGGGAATGAAACAAAACATAAGACCTCTGCTATGTCAGCTGCAAAGCTGAATGCTGGCCTTCTGTTGAAGGAGCTTATCCACCTGTATATAGCATAATGACTATGCTTGTTTCCTCTCCTTTCAATAAATCTCCACACTTAGGCTTAAGATGTGGCCCAGACTAACGCAAATCTTATAGCTCATGTCTTTTTCTACATATCTGTTCATGACGAACTTGAATATTTTCTCAGCTATGCTAAATATATACTTCTGTAAATTTGACCTCAAATGTGCTATTCCTGTCTTATGTATGCAGAGAAATAGGCTATTAAATTGATGGCCACACAACATACTAATTAAAATAACTTTGTAGGAAGCAAAATTCAGAGCAAAGCTTTTCATTACAGAACTTAGCTTTACAGTGAAGCAGAAAAAAAAGCATAATATCGCTTTTCAACTTTTGTGTGATTAGCCCTGTAAAGATCTTTTTTGAAAAAGTTAAAGGAAAAATATTATTGCAAAGTTTTAACAAAATCAAAATGAATTAATTAATTAATACATAAATGAAGGCGAAAATATGAGTGCATGAGGACATACATTGCATTATGCTATGTATAAGTTAAATATTTTATCCTGCCATAAAGAAGAGTATCTATGAAAACTATGACTATTTTTTTATTACCTTAAAATATTGCAGTTGTTTCTCAGCATTCATTGTTCCTTCATTTTCTTGTCTCAGACAGGAATTGAAGATGAAAAGCTCTGTATCTCTCAGCCACCCTTTCAGCTCTTTGATCCTGACCTCCAGCTGCCTTACCAGGCTGCCGCTTTCAGGCGAGAGCAGGTCACGTGGACCTAACCCACTGTGCCCTACCATTGTGTCTTGGATCTTCTCTCCTAGGGTTTTCTAATACATCAGATAAAGAAAACATAGATTAGTCTTATGCACCAAAACACATACAGGTTAATGTGCAACAAGAAGCATCTGTTAGATGACTAGAGAGGTTTTTATTTTTAAATTACTACTAATATCAATCAATTTCACTCTTTGTTTCCTTCTTTCAATCAATTTCATATTTTGTATCCTTGTTTTTCACTAATGCCACAGTGTTGTTCTCTATGGGTCACTGACTTTGCTGGAAGCATGATAAATCAATGTTTATTAGGAGCAACTATGGACAGAGAAGACAAAATGCTACATAACTTTATAAAGTAGTTTCAGAAGTTGTCAGCTGCTTTAGATACTTATGACCATAGGACTTAAGATTTCTTGGCTGTAAGAACAGAAAATACAGCAAGCTCTGAGCTCATCTGCATCTATGTTTTTAGGGGAACATTGCAGTAGTGAAATATTTCCAAGGTACAAACTGTCAGGTCAGAGTTTCCAAACTTGCAGCCCCGAAGTTGTGTACAGTTAGATCACATAACATCTGGCTTGCTTGTAAAAGAGGATGAACTCATTCAGACACCAATAACCTAGAAATTGCAAAGCCATCAAACCAATTATTTAGGCACCTAAATTTGGATTTAAGTTCTTCATGTTAAGCATCCACTTTAAAAATAATGGATCAGAATAAACATTCACCTCTGATCATTAATGAAACTAATTAACTACAGCTTTTCAAAGTAGTACTTCTAATAAAGGAACTGCTGAATAACATTTTGATAGTGGACACGGTGACGGTAATGAATATTCTGAAGAGGTCAAAGATAGGAAGTTACCTTCTTTTTTAATATTTTGAAAGGCAATCATTTAAATATCACAGAGAAGATATGCAGCTGCCTGCTTCTCCTATGCCTAGCAGTATTTTATCTGACCTATAAGAGGCTGTCAGTCTGACACTTATTATAAGTAGTAGATCTGTGTTACTGATTGTAGAATACTCAGTATACACTGACAATCACATCCAGTAACCTTTTAAACTGATAATTAGCAGTGGTTAATTGTTGTAACATGAAGACATGGTTTTAGGTGACCCAGTATGGCTGTCTGTTGAAAATACACCCTTCATTAAGTTACTGGAATATAATCTATCATAATGAACTTAGCTTCCAAAAATAAGCTTAAAAACACAAAATTAGAACAACAGACATTAATCTACGTTGTGGCATTCTGTAAATAACGTCTTTAGGAGACCATAACTGAAAAACATGTTTTCTTGGCACCGCCCTTCTATTTTCATGGTGCAAATATTGATAATTTGAAGACCCTCAGTGGAATCCAGTGCTAGCTATTGTTTTCAAGCTGTAACAAAAGTAGCAGCAGGAGGTGAAATCAATGCCCTTGGAGGGTAGGGTCACAAAAAAGAATTTATTGCCACTTTTTTGTTCTGGAACAGTTTGCAATCATAAATTCTTCATAAACAGAATACTTCAGAGAATGGTCCGTCTTCATAAATATACGACAGAGGACATCAATTTCATTTAATTCACAATTTGTGTCAGCACAGCAGATGCCAATGCCTGCCTTGATAGGGTTGTTTAATATGCAATTGAGACAGAGTAATATTCAGCACAGGGGACAAAATTTCACAGATTAAACTGTACGCACCACTGACATTTCATTCTAATGTATTTCCATTCCACACTGTTCACCTTAGATGAAAGTAATATTAAAAACCATATCCCTCTATTTTACCATTGTTAGAAGTTAAAATCCTTGTCTTTAATTTTTTTCATGCCAATTAAAACATAATCATGCCAATTAAAACAGTATGCCTACCGCCGTTAGTTTCTGTGAAGATTTTTTTAAATTAAACAAAACTCTATCAAACTCTGCTTATTATTAATGAAATTGCATTTAGCAGGAAAACAGTAATACTCATTTTTTTATTTTTCTGTAAATGCTGAAATTATTTACAAAACTTAATCCAGAGGTATATTTTAATCTTAACATGCAGAGAAGAGGGGGCTTCAGTTTTTTCTTAAGAAAGAGTTTTCTTCGATTTTTATAATTATTATCACTTATTCATCATTTGTATCCTACCAGCTGTAATCAGTGCAACTGAATTAATGTGATTAAATACATTGAATGTCATAAGTATAAGGCTAACAAATAAAATTATTTTAAAAGTTGTCATGAATAGATGTAAAAGAACAGGTTAATAGGTCCCATTTTTATTAACAAATTTATTCTTGTTCAAATACTTCAAAAATGCTACATGTTATAATTATAATTGGAAAATAATAAGCTCACTAGTTAGAAGACAACTTTTAACATTTTCTGACAATTTGCAGATTTAGAGAATCAATCAGTTAGAAACAACTTTCACTGAACTAAAAGAACTTAACCCTCTGTAAAATGGCTATTGTATTACGAAATAAGCTAAAGCGACACAAGTCAGTATTTAAAATGATGCTGGCAAGTTGCATGTACAACTTACTCATAATATATTAGAAATGTTTTTTAAGCTCAGATAATAGCATGCAAAATTATGCGATGTGACTGTATTGTTAATATCACACATCTATAATTAATCATTTAAAGTAATTTATAAATTTATCTTACCCTTGATTTGAAGTGAAGGCAATTAAGGAGAGAAGTGGATGGAAAAATATATAGTTTGACCTCTCTCTCTCTCTCTCAGCTGTTTTACAACAATAGGACTACAGTGTCTCCTGCATGGTGCCATCCCTGGTCTCTGGGTAACAGAATCTCTATATTGCTTTTTTTGCCAGATTCTTGTATCTCACTCTTTGGCTGAGACCCAACCCATCATAGCGTGAAATGAATTACATGAAACTTTTTTGGCTTTTGTCAAAAGTGAGCTGAATACAGCAGTATGAAACATATCCTGACTGCATTCTAAGCTTCAGGTATTCAGATTTGTACAGAATCTGCATATTTGTTTTTGAGCCATCAGAGTGACCTGAAATATGCAGTGACAACCCCACTTTTCATCTTAAGGGTATAGTAAATAGTTAAACAGTAGATGTCTCTAACATGTACCTTCAGAATAAATTCTATTAACATTCACTCAAGCATGACAGTCAGTGTATATCAGATATACTGCATTATAGTTGACTTGGTGCATACCCATAATACATGGCATATTTTACTTACATTTTTTATGTATTAAAGAACTAAAATTATTAAAGTCAGACAGGAGACAAGCATGGAATAAGAAAAATCAACACAAGAGGAAAATACTATGGAGTTTTTATAATAGCATGAGTAGCTTGTTTGAAATGTACGTGGTGAATTGAAAGAGAGAGATATTTGTGCCTCAAATTAGAAATCAGACAGACAGCGTACTTCAACACACAAAAATGTACACATAACCCACAAACAGTAATAAAAATGCAAATACCCCGAGCAGTTCCCATTTTTCATTAATTGAATCCACTTTTTCAAGGAGATCATTTGGTAGTAAAACACCACTTTTCTTCAGAGCTTCAACCTTACTGAGCAGTTCCATCTTTTTTGGTTGCCTGATTGACAGTTCTACATTGTATCTCTAAAAAGAAAAGAAACAGATAATATTAGCTATTGTGATGAGTCTTCTCTACAAAAAAAAACCTTGAACTTTAATTCTACATGTCCAGTTGATCATGCTCACTATACTATTTTCTTCCTTTTTTTTTTTTATTTTTTTTTTTTAGCACATAATCTTATTACGTATCTGAAGAGACTTAGGTACCAACCACATTGTCTTCTGGGTGACATATAAATGCAGGCAGTTAGTGATGGATTACACTTAGTAATATCCACTTACTCACAATATTCACGATATTCACGTGTGCAGTAGCATTCACTAACACCCTCTCATCCAAAGCTTGATCTGCCTTGTCTCATTCAAGGGAGTTGGTATCTTATTTTTCAAATATGCTACTTCATCAGGTACCACTGAGTCTCTCCACTGAAAAAAGCCCATGGAAATAATTTCAGATTTAGGTTTTCTGTGAAGTTTATTTCTGCTCGCTTTCCTGCATTTTGCCTTATATATGGGCCTTAAACATAGCAGCACATGAAAATGTGAGGGCTTCACCTTAGAAAAACACTTTGATGTAACTCACTTGTAACAGAGTACAAGTAACTTGACTTTTATTGCATCAACCAAGAGTGAAATGGCACACAAATGACAACAGCCACAGTGTTAATACAGTCCTGCAACAATGCTTTATTTCCTCCACACCAATTATTCTTTAAAAAATGAAAAAGAACAGAGAAAACAGGACTAAAACCAGAAACTTTTTACAAAATCAACTTAATACAAATTTCTAAATATTTTAGCTGTGTGTGTAAATATGTGATATATACTCTATTAAAATGTATTATAATCTAGAGATGCACAGGGAAATACATCTCTTAAAAAAAACTTTATTCTCTGAAAACCTGAATTAAGTGTTCAGTATGACAGCTACTACACTGATCAATTAGTAGCTGGTATGGTACACTAAAAAAAAACCAAAATTTAAACAGAGGCATATACTCATATACACGCTGTACCTACAGGTAAGCTAATTCACTCTCCATCTTACATACAAACTACTCATAGAAACAGGAGTAGTCAAAATCACACCTTTTAGTGGTAAAGGAGAATTCAACATGTATTCTTACAAAAGAGTTTACGATACATTCATAAATTATGCAGAGTTATTAGCAAATTACATCCTAAACATTAAGCTTTTTTACTTTATTTTCAGCCATGAAAACTGGTACAGCAGCTCACACTGCAAATGCTAGTAACTGGGCCAAGTATAAAAAATTAAATGTGAATAAGGAATGTTTAAAACATGGGTGCCTTTTCCAGATCCAGGGAGATGTTCTGTAGGAAAACAAAGCAAAAATACAATTGGAGACAGCTTAAAGAAAATAATAAAGGTGTGAAATCACTGTTTCAGCTAACAGGTCCTCAGCATTTCCATGCATATGTTTGCATATTGTTAGTTTCATATTTTAATCTTTCATTTGCACAACACATGCATATCATTTGTATTATGTAAACTTCAGCAAATATTAGTCACTTGTGGATCACAGAGCAAATGTTTTAAATGAGGTGATTTAAACCATTTCTCATTATTAATGAACACTGATCAGGTGTCTGTGTATCCAAAATTACATGAATATGCATAGTAAAAAACAAGGAATTGTTTGTAAAGAATTTGCCTTGTGATACAGAGTGCACTGTGACTACAGTTTCAGACCTGTAAATATTAGGCATCAACCAGATTTGGCACTGGAAAACTGAATTCTCAAAGGGACAACACCATTCTATTGGACTGATATGTTCAACAAGTACTTTTCTTAGTCCCACATCTTTGCCTTTTCAGCTAGAATGGTTACTGGAGGCGATTACGATCTTCTTCATGCAATCTGATTTCTATTTAAAAATGATATAGCTGAAAAGGATTTGCATAATTATTTCTATGAGTACATGTAATATCAAGGGGAATACAGAGTCCAATTTGCTAGGCACTGAAATCCAGTTCATGCTACTCCTTTTCTTTTGTCAAGTGAATTAATAGACTGAGAGAGTCCTCTAGCTGTGTGAGGCTGGTGCGGGCATAGCTGGCTAATGCCAATCACCTGTTATAGGCTGCTGCAGGGTGGACTGGGGTTGGTAGTGGTCCTGGGATGGCGTAGGACCAATGAAGAAAAAAAAATATAGTGAATGTTTTGTAACTACAGTTTTTTGTTAACACAGAAATGTAAGATGTTTCATTTAATTTTGGGCCAGATGAAATAATGCAGTGGAGCATAATCCAAATAGAGTGATGATGTTATTAAAGGGTTATTACATTAAAAAATAAATCAGGTAGATTTTACGTACAATCTCTGACTTTGTCATCATGTAACCTACTGTATAAACAAGCATGATGACAAGCGCTGATTGATAGAAAATGCATTATTCTATAACTGTAAAAGATGAAATTATTCAGTTCATTATTAGATATATCGGTATGTGACTGAGAGTCAGTATTGTTTCATTTCTGGATATTTAACATGCAGTATGTATTTTAAGTTAAGGGAAGAGCTTAATGTTAGGAGGTATAGTTTAAGAACTGATAGCACTACATGCTATTGCTAATGCTATTTTTTAATCCATTAAACACCTACACTTCAGCAGTTGCATGGAAAAAATTAGCTAGCAGCTCTATCAGTGCAGCACAACCCTAGTCTGGTAGGACTTCTTAATCCTGTGGTGAGAAGATAATTTAATCTTCAGATTCATTCTTTCCTCAGCTTTAAGTGAGCAAAGGCTGCTCCACTGTGACAGTCCGTGGATGCTACGATATAAATTACTGTTTAATAGGCAAAAATAAGATTAAGAAAGTAAAAGTTCCAGCTTTTTTTTTTTTTAAACTGACACAATAATAAATAAATAATATTTAATTTCTCATGACACTTTTCATGTTAAAAAGTTGGGAAAAAAATATAATGAAATAAACCTGAAAAATATTTACAGCATGATTAGCTGCACGCATGCATGGCTGGCTTTGTGCTCCTGAAGCCACTCAAAAGAAATTCAAAACACTGCTATGTAAGTTAAAGCATTTGGGCTTTTCATTCCCTCTCTCTCAAGATGATTAGTATTTCTAAAAAGAAAAACAGTGGAGTTTAGCAAAAAGCAGTAACATTTATTTATGAATAAGTTTGGCAAAATATTTAAACCACGAGAAGTTGAATTCCAAAACGAAGCAAGTTAAATTTCCTTTGATAAAAATGTTTTACAAAACCTAGACAGGCTTGATTGAGACACATTTTTTGACACTTTAATTAAATGATGCCTTTTTTCTTTTCTTTAAAAAAATTATATAAAACATTTTTTGTTTGAAAAATCACACCCGAAAATTCTGCCCAAATGGAGACTGGAACAATGCCTTGTAACAGTGTTAATTGTCACCATGGAAACCAGAAGAATAAGCCATTTTGAAACTGGTATAGAAGGCACACATTGAGCAACTCAAGCATTTTTCAGCCTCCTTCAGTGTTAAGGAACAAGATGCCTAGTCACTGAGAGGTCAGAGAAAGAAATCATCATGAAAGGTTCGTAGATGAGCACTGTCTGGTAAGCAGTAAAAAAATCTGTACACAGTTAACAACTATGTAAGTCTGCACACTGCATCTTTCAGAAAGAGAATCATCACAAAAAGATGATCAGGATGAGGGTGCAGTTTCCACTTCTCAAGCAAAACTTTAGGGCAATATTATGCAAACCTTGCCCCTAAAGCTCCCTGGGAATTCTGTTGTTGTAATAAAACTTCAGAAGAGGAAAGGAAAAAAAAAAAAAGCCTGCATGATGGAATTCAAAATAATGCTCTAAAAGCACACAGAGAGATTAAGACATCCATTGTAAGACTTTTGTATGGTGTTCTGTTGGTTATAGTGAAAAGAGACTAGACATACTGAACACACAGTGGAGCTATGGCTACGAAGTACAGAAGAATTAAGCCAGTGAACTTTCTCCATTATTGGAATAAGGGTGTGCTATTTGTAGATGTTCTGCATTCCATCATTCGCATACTAAAAAAGTGCCTTCAATCAAATGGTACTGCACCACAGACAACTGAGATCACAACTCAGTGACTTCCAGTTTAATTTTTACCTGGATTACATCTTTAAATTTTAAAACTTAACCTTTTGGAATGATTTGGCTGAGGCAGACACAAATACACACACATACACAGTCAGGGGTTATATATGCACACATTCAGTGGTGACACATATTCACAAAACATGCTATATACATAAAGCAAATACTTTGCAGGTAAATTCACCAAATATGCAATACAAATATATGTAAACATATAGCCATGCACATATAGCAATATTTGTCCATCATCTCTTCACACACATTCTCACTTTGCTTTCTGGATAATGTTTGCACTCTTCATGCTAGGCTTCATGGTGGCCCCTTAGGAAGCCCATGCCTAATGCCATTCAGTGAAGAACAAAGAGTCTTTTTATTCCAAAGTCCAGGGTCCAAAGCTCAGCTGTATACAAGCAAAGTGAAGGAATCTGCTAGAGGCCAGCCTTCCCTTCACAATAGCTCTTAATGCTTCTACCTTTTTGGTACTATCAGTGTGAAACATTTTAGAAACTGTCCAGAAGCTTGGTTATATTTCTTATGTTGTCAATAGTACTAGAACTTCTGGACAACATTCAAGATCTCAGCTGAATGCTCTGTCTAGATAAATAGCAGTTGCTGTTTCTTGCAAACTTCATGTATTTCACTATTAGCAATTTATGGTAAATAATTGCACAGGGAAATTATAGAGACTCCTACAATTGTCCTTGTAAATTAATAATAGGTTTTCCTGATTGGGATAAATTTGTTGCTGAGCCTTTGGAAAAATTAGAAAGTGCAATGTCATTTAAAATTGCCAGAACTCACACAGCAAATTACATCTGAGGTTAAGAATCAGTTTTTCCTCTCCTAGTTTATTCCATTTGCATGATCTGAAAATCATATTACATTGGCTATGTATTGTTAATTGGACATAGATTGCATTATCTTTAATATAAATCAAACTACAAATACTAAAATGAATTGCAAATTCTTTAATAGAAGATCATAAAACAATCTTTTTTAAGTATTCCCCATTAATAATTTAATTCCAATTATATCACTCAGAAAACTCAAGAAGGAGAGCACTAACTTATTTCCATTTGCTTTTCCCCCCTACAAATAAGCACAGTGGTAAAATATGTATTTATGTGAGTGAGCACGTGTGTATGTGTGCACGCCTGTAAAACAAGACAAATCTTAGCACTTTTGTCTTAAACCCTCACATTTTTTTTCAGAAAGTAACAAATTTGGATTACACTTCTGCAGCACATTCCTTTTCCTGGCAGCTAGAGAAATAAACACATTGAAAGAAATATTAAGTAACTTCATGAACTAATTTTTTCCTACATTAAATAATTTTGCAGTCAGTACCCATTGTTCTGTCTTTTTCTTAAGGAAGGTGATCTTAACACTTTAAATTTTACTAAAAATGTAATATCTTTTTGAAGACTTTGTATGCCCTTTAATGAATTTATATTAAATATTTAATACTGTTTAGGGCATATCCACTACTACCAAAAACAGTTATATTCCCAGCAGTCCTACTGTTTCAGGCAGAGGGCTTGATTGATCCTCCTAGCCTGAATTGAGTAGAATGAAAAGAAGCAGTTGGAAAATAGCTGCAATCATTTAATGCAGATGACCTCTGACAGGCTCACAGCTCTTCTATCTGAACAGAAATTTGCATGGGGTCTCTGTGCAGAGGAACAATGTAACCTAAATGGTAGACAATCTTTATTCTAATGAAGTGGGTGTCAAGGTCAATGTAAAACTGCAATGATAAATGGTGCACCACAAGGCAAGAGAAGTTGCATAGGCATTGTAGTGCTTTCACATTAATTGAAGGCTGAAATGCACTGAGTGAAAGCACAAGACTCTCTTTTCACCATAATGTGTTAATGCACAAATGTTTAAATGTTTTATTCAAGCCTCTAGCCTGTTGGCTCAAATCTTATTGCAAACAAAAATACAATAGTTGGCCAATAACCAGAAAAATAGAACTTTTTATTAGCTCGCCTTATTTCTTGAATCCCTAAGAACTTCCACAATCTACTCAGAGTACCAAAAGAATAACAAGTCTCCAGACACCTAATGTAATTCCCATGATCCTTCTTCTATTTAGGATATCTGTCTTTAATTAGTTCCAAACAAGCAACCCTTTAGACAACTCTTCATTAGATACCATTCCCAATGAACTAGATGCAAGAAGAAAAGTCATGCTTCGATATTATTATTTCCTAGATTCCAAGTTTTCTTTTAGTATATAGTTAACATCTCCAGGTGCCTTTTGTTCTCAGTAAGAATTAGACCAGTAAAACTGGGTTTTGTAATGCAAAGAGTTGTGTGCCTGGAGTGGGGACTAAACTACAATCTGTTATTGTGGCTTTGTCAAAACTGCAATACAACTATAATTATAGTACTTCATCAGCTGATCAAGCAATTTGTAGGAGGCAGTGCATTTTGTCTTATAAAAATGAGGAGGACAGTAATCTGCTTTTTAAATCCTGAGCTGCTTAAGCTTGTTAAGGGTACATTGTTTGCTAATACACTCATTAGCAGCCAAGCATTTTAACTTCATCAATTAAACGGGAAATGGTATTGCACGATTAGTTTCACAAAACGCTAAAATACATAACAGTTTGCAGCTAAGAATTTTAGAAAACTTCTTTTCACCTGCAAACTGCATTAGGCACTTCAAAACATTCTGTGCACTGAGATACACATGGGGTGGGAGACTGGAGGGGGGGCGACTGTGCATGAACGTAAGTGGTGAAAACCCTGCATCTAGTTGTGAAGCTAATTTTATATATATATATAAGTATATATATATATATACATACATACACATACACCCACTTCCAATTTCCTAAGTCCCATAAGGATTGCTGTTAAAGCAGAGAGTCATTGCTGACACTGATGAACATTACTCCTCTGAGTAATCCCTGGGATGACAGAAGTTCATTTTTGTGAACAGCAGCACACAGCTTCCCTGTATCATGAAAGAGTGCACAATATGGACGATGATTTTTGAATATTTATCAGCCTTCATAGTTTTAGGCTCTTCTGTGCAAATAGATGCTAACAATACGCTTACAGTTATTAGCCAAGGAGCTATAGCTTGTTGCTAATTAAGGAGCCACAGCGCTTTCAGTTTGTGGAGGGCTGAGTGGCATGCAGTGCACAACGCCATTTCCCTGTCGCAGCTCGGCTACGCCAGTGTATTTTCCATACAGAAATCAGTCTTTCGGATATTGCAATTCAGAGAATAAACTCCAGCAGAAAAAAAAAAAAAAAAAAAAAAGGTATTGTGTAAAGGAAAAAAAAATAAAAGCACGTTAGTGATGAAACTGTTTAAAAAACTGTACAGCTTCATCTGTGTGTGATTTGTCAGGTCTGAAGCTTTGACGTGCCCAAGGGGCAGACCCCAGCGGGGAGTAGGCTGCAGAGCTAAATAGCTGTGAAAGAAGTCTTAATGTAGGATGGAATTCAAACTAACCTTGACATGACCTCAGGAAAAATATGCAAAAAGTAAAATGAATGCACTCTGCAAGATACATCCTAATTTCGTGGCCAAGCTGGTTAGTTTCGCAAACATAACTGGGGGTTTAAAAGCAAAATAAAATACAAGAAAAGGAGGAAACTTTGGAATTCAGAGTAAAAACTTAAGCTGGCATGGTGTTACTGTGGAGGCATATGAACCATTTGGAAACAATCCAAATAAAAACCAACACTGAACAATATTGTTGTCAGCCTGTCTATTCAGGAAAATTGTTTTTTTTTAGGTTGAATATAAATGACACAAAGCCAAGATTACATCATTGCATTACAAAGTCTGTTGTGGCTTTTAGCTGAACAAGCCTCATGGATCTACTGGCTGATGGCAGTAATTCAGTAAGAAGTTTTACGGGCTTCTTTTTCAGCTTTGTTACTCTAAATATAGGGGAATTTTCTTTAAATGCTGATTATTTTTCTTTAATCCATATCCCTGAGCTTGTTCTGGAAGCTTACTACATGATGATACAAAGAATAAAAATCTGAGTGGGGATATTAAGTCTTGATTTGGCTTTATTGCGCATTTTGCCCATCCTGCTCAATCCTCAGTTAAGCAGGTAGACATTCACCCTAGCACAGCAGCCAAGAACTGGCTAATTCACTAGATATGTGGAGACTTTAATTGAGCATCAACTTGTGTTGAAATTCAATCCTTTGCAAGATCAGTTATTTACAACACTATTAACCTGTTTTTAAGTATAATTAAATCAGTAAGAACATACAAAATACAACATATCGAATTTGCAAGGACAATTAAATATCAGCTGCATGAGATTCCACTAGATCTACAAGTAAAAGACAGATGGTAACAGAACATGGTCCCACAATAGAGGTTGCAGTGCAATTCAGGTGTATTTCATATCATAACAATCTACTGATCCTATAAGCTATCCTTTAACTGGTATCTTTGTCTGATATCCTAAGGAATTTCTGAGATTTATCCCATGTTGCTTTGACTAATATGACAAGGTATTTTTCACAACTAGCATCAAAGGTACAACTTTTGGCAGACTAATATATATGCAACTTACAGACATGCTTAAAATATCAAATTTGGATTTAGCACAATTTACATTTGTTTAGTGTCTGAAGAATAACTGATTTAAAATAAATTTTAAAAATAGTGCTCTTTAGGAATTAATAACTACTGTATCTTTGGATTACTGCTCAAGTATTTTTATTTACTGAGGAGAAGTGTAGATTAAATTTCAAAACACCGGGGAAGATAGTAGTTAGCCCATCACTGGTCAGAAGTGTATTTGATGACAGGGAGACTGTATGACCTGGAAACACAAAGGTGGCCTGATATTCTGAAATGCCAACCCAGAATGTATCAAATGTCATACGGTTACATTTTTACTTTTACATTTTTACAAAATAATACACAACAATGTAAGATTATGGAGATTTTTTGAAGATAATCATAGAAACTAATTTATAAGCTGAAATTCACATCTTATCCTCCTCTCCGCTAAGCTGCACCTACTTGTGCGATATGCATGAAACATAAAGTTGGAACTCCTCTACAGAAGGAATTAATTCCAAATTCACAGCCCATTGTCAGGCTGCGTGTTACAGGCTGTGTTTTATTTTGAAATGGATGTTCCTGCACATTTATCTTTCTCAGGCTGGCTCTTCTGAAGTCCTTACTCCATCGTTACTCAGCCAGAATGCTAATGGCAGGCAGTAATAACCTCCCGTGAGTGAAGTCCAACTAAAAATCAACAAATAAATTATCCTGTCTTCTAGCAGTACCTATTGGGATATGTTTGAGGATAGAATATCTCTGGATCCTTCTTCTTACCTATTTGTTGTACTGTTACACAGGAGAAGAAGCTGTCAACTGTAAAAAGAGCCAAATGGAAATCTAAACCGACACAGGCAGAACTAAAAGTCTCTACCAAAGAGCAGGAGAATCCACAGAACAGCTCTGGGATCCAGATGGCTCTCTCATTCCACCATTTAAGGCACACTTTCTTTAGCAACCCATGTTACTAGACCTTGTCAACTGTAAGAAAAGAAAATCATCCCTTGCCTTTGGCGATAACTCTGCAATCTCTGCAGGCTGGTGAGTGAACTCATGCCAAAGATGGACAGATTTTGTGTATCTGACTTGGACTCTAACCTCCGAATATGCAGATCTGAGTTCACAACACCTGTAGTATGTAGCGTAACAACATGATCTTCATAGTATTTGAACTTTTTTCTACACAACAGAATTTACACCTGTTTGCGAGCCCAGATAAGGTGCTGCTTGGAAAGGTGCAGCCTGGTGTTGACAGCAGATTTCTTAATTTGCCCCAAAGTTATAATGAAAAATGACATTCTTATTTTAAATTCATGTTCTGTTCTATATTAAGTAAAGTGAAAGCTAATAGTTTTTATAATTTGCTATCTGATTTGTTCCTTATAATTTCCCTTGAGTTATGTCAAAGTCAGCACACACAGCAGGTCCACTAGGAGTGCTAAGACATCTACACTGACTACCTAAAACACTGGCTATCGCTCTAGTTTCTCTTACAGCAATACCATTACAATGTACTGCATCAAAACAATTATTAAAACATGCTAAAAATAAAGTTGTATAGTTAGTCCCATTTTATCATCTCCAGACAGACATTCTGAACACTTCAAGAGACATGACAACTAATAGCTACTCACTTTTCTAGTACAAATTAGAGTTATTAAAACAAAAGGAGAAAGTTATCATTGCTGTGCCACTGTGTTAACAGCAGACAAATCCCACGTTACATGAATTTCTAAAATTGAGAAGTCAATCTCCCATTTTTAATATTATTCTGTGATAAAATAAAAAAATTCTTTCAAGTTGAAAAACTACTTTTATGACCAACATAAACTGTTTTCAAGAGCAAATTTATACTGGAAATGCTGACACAGCTTAAACCATGCCTGTGTGAATGCTGCAGAAGCAGCTATTTCAGAAAATGTTTTTAGCATTTGGAAAAGTCCAACTTTGTTTAAACTTGAACTTATTTTTCTACAATAGCAAGTAATGTTAACAGCATGCTGAAAATGTTAAGGATAAGTGTACAGTGTCAAAATAGATTGAATCTCTCCGAAAACTGGAGATTCAAGCTTTTTAAACATAATCCAGATGTTTGGCTTTTAATCACATTTCAAGAAAGAGGAAACTTATGCGATACAAAATTCATACATGCATATTTCATTAGTGCCTTTCCTATCACTGAATTAAAAATTTCTAACATATGTTTTCCTCAAACAGATAATGTTTTAAATTAGAAAAGTTGGCAAGAAGTTGTACACCTCACAAATGTCACTGAATTATTATAACATGGAAGAAAATATTTCTTTTTTTTATAGTATTAACAGCTTTGCTGGTAAATGCTACGGCAGCAATCACTTTTCCCCCCACTGGCAGGAAGTCTCTTAAATAAATCAAGTGTATGAAGATGGCTGAAAAGCAAGAACTAACAACATACATTCTTAAGAATAGCTGGTAACAACCTCATGGACCTATGTCTATCTAGCACAGACGCTTTCTCCCTTCAAGTACTGATCTAGATAGCACAATGCTGTGCCCAAACAGCCTTTTCAGTAAGAGCCAGACAACTCTGAAGGTGGGAAAACCTCTTTCAAGATGTAATTCAATCTTAGAACACTCTCCAGCACCACTATCTTTGCTGAATAATATTTAAGAGACTATACTGGTACGAACGCTGTTTCCAAAAATTAACACACATGATAAGCCCCAGACTCTTAGTAAATTAAATAAACTAGTGAATTAAGACTCTGAATCCATTCCTAAAAATGGACTTTCAGAATGTAATAACATTTTAATATTCTAATTAAATTTAAAGCAGGCATAACCTAAGCAATAACACTGGGAAAACTATCACACGTAATAGCAAGGGGAAAAAAATCAAAGCAATGCTTCTTCTTTCTACCTGCACATGGTATCTGGCTTGCTCTTTGAAAGCCCCATACCTACTGAGAGGTCTGTGAAACGTAAATGGGAACCATCAGGAGCAAAAGTATACATTCTGCTGTTCTGTGATCAGAGGGAGGGAGATTCCTTTAACTGTTACTATGAACTGCAGCTCTATCCAGAAATGCTGGAAATCATACAGTCCAGGACATGCTAAAAGCCAGTCTCCATCGCAAACAGCTTCTGTGCCTAAAAGAGATACTTGGTCCCTTTCAGAACATCCTTCAGCAGCCTTTCACATGCAGACTCAAGCTTGCCATTCCTCTGCTCCAATTCTTTACAGGCTTGCAACAGTTCAGTGAAGTGGAGAAATATTATTTGCAATTTAAAATGAGAAACTGAGATACAGACAGATCATGTGTCCAGTGCCAGAGATCTCTGACGGGGGAGCACAGGTCTTTCATTCTGCCCAACACCTCCTCTTGGGCAGCTGAGCTCAAAACTACTTAACAGTTTTTACTTCACACTAGACTGAAAAAAAAAAAGAAAAGCATTATTGTACTTATGATACATTTTAGTCACTGCAGAAAATACGCCAGATCTAAACTCAATAAATCTTTGTTTCTACTAGATATTTAGGAACTAATAGTTACCTTTAACAGAATACATGAGTGTACTGACACTGAATTCATTTTGCCTACTGTACAGCTTGTAAGAAAAAAAACAAAAGATGTTTTTCCTCTGTTTCTATTTCCATGATTTCAGGTGTCTATTTTCAAGACTTTATGCTGCTGCTAAATGTAAACTTTGCTATTTTCTGGCATGATGAAAGCTGAAAGCTTCTTCTCATTTCTAATGGCACTGTGCCAAAATATTCCCTGGAAAAAAAAAAAAAGACTTGGGCTGATTCACAGATCTAATGTTCACGATCTAACCTCACTGCTTGTATAAAATACGCCATGGTCTTACCTTCCCTTCCTATGTTTAGCTCTCAATGTTCTTGGCTAAAGAAAACCTTTTGATACTGAATCCAGGCTCAAATTAAAGATACAAATGATGGAAAATTCATAGCATTCCATGATAAAATGATAAATAATTAGCTTCTTTAGCAGTTAGAAGCTGTATGGTATCCTTCTAGTTTGAATTTGTTTAATTTTAACTTCCAGCTGTTTTATCTTCTCATACATTTGCCAATAGCTTGAATGTCTGTGGAAGCATGATGTCAGTACACATGATAAGAATCAAATATGAAACCAGATGACTTGCACTGATCTTGAGTTAGTTCTGTTTGGTGTTTCTGCATAATCATAACATAGAGAATCAGGACAATTTTTGTAGAGCCTGGTGAAGTCAAACACACATACTTTGGACATTCTTACAGTTTATTTCATTATACTGCAGTCAGAAAGCCAGTTTTCTGTAACTTGGCCCTGATACAAATTGAAAAGAAACAAACAAACAAAAAAAAATTAAAAAAAAGGAGTTGGATTTCATTTGAGTTTGTGGCCTGTATTCATATTTTGGTTTTTAATTGTTAGTCTCCTCTGGTTGAACCTAAGATTATTTTCTGCTTCTATTCATGCTGGAAAGGAAGAGGTGAAGCAAGATAAAATAACAATGGTAGCAAATGAATTATACAATATCAATGAGACCTCCATCCACAAAGAGAGCATTTTCTACTGCATATGCATGCCTGTTCTAGATTCCAGATCCACACTGGAAATTGAAAAGCTGAACATGAAGTAGTCTTGACAGACTGATGAATCTGTCCCTTACTGTTTAGTACTTTGTAATAAGATGCTACAAGGTCATATCTGTATATTAATATAAACTTTCAGTAATTAAAAAAGCATAGTTCTGTAAAGATACTGTAATGAAATTGCAGAAGTGAACTTTAGAAAACAAATAAACATACCTTCATGTTGATTTATGTTGCCATCTGAAATCCTAATCTCTGTGTTCAAAACGTTCCAATAAACTGGTTACTACCATGTTGATATTCAAACACTCAGAATACTTACAATCTAGATACTACAATTCAGATATGGGTAAATTATTCCCACTCTAATGTCTGAATTCTACGTAAAGAAGATGAAGAAAATGTCTTGAAAATTGGAAAATACATGCATATATCTGAGAAGGAATTTTTTCAAAGGACCACAGCAATAGGAAATATCAGGACACAAAATCAGTCATGAAGTAATATGAAGCAATTCAGGACATTTTGAATGTATTTCACTTGTAGTAAACACAGGGTAGAGTAGCCTTATGAACTTTTTCTGGCATTTTCTCAAGACATTCTGGTCGTCCTTTCGTAGTCAACTTATTCTGGTAACCAGGCATGCCATGATAGCTGTATGGCAGTCCAAATACAAATTGAAAAGGTCTGTGCCCATTAAGGCAAGCTATGTGCTCACACTAATGTGTCTGAATGTCTTCAGTTTTAACTGCTGTCTGCCAGTTGATAGATCTTTGTTTTATTATGCTGCATTTGTAGGGAATTTAAAAATACCAAATGATGATAGAAAAATAAAAGAAAAAGAATGAGAATACGCTGAGGAGGAAAAAACATTGCGTATGCTATAATTTTCAGATATTTGTAAGGAATATGTTCTATTGAGAATATCAGAAAAAACAATGGCCTGTGACTTTTATGGTGACAGAAAAATAATGAATTGCAACTTCAGTGACAGAAATAAAGTAGTTTTACTCAATCTTGTGCTTCTCATGTTAACAATTATTTTATAATAATTGACAAAAATAAAAAAGTCTACCTTGTCGAATACTCCATATCCCTAATAGTACTAGGTTACTTTTTCAAATCTCTATCTATATCAGCTATGTCAGGTGACTTAACACCAACTACATTAACTATTTTCAGAAATAATACATTGCTACAGGACTTAAATTTAAATAAAGTAACAAATACGTATTTCAGAACAGGCTATAGAGCTTTCGTACATTAAGAGACCACACTAGCACTACATTAACCCTATTAAAGATAATTCTTCCAGCTCATTGGTGATTGGCATTTGGTGCTGATGTTTGAAGAATTGCCATTGTATCAATTTAATTCTTTGCCTCTTCAATAAAGTATGGAAAAAATGGCAGAGGAAGAAGTTAACTGTCCGTTGGTACTTCAGAAAAGGTTTGAATATTTACACCATGTAAAAATCTTTAAGGACATTCTATATGTCTGTTAATTTTGCAACCTTAAATAGTTCTGATAAAGTCCCACTAATATGAATACATTTACATTACATTTATATTCCAGAAAAAAAAAAAAAAGACCAAGGTAAAATTACAAATGTCACACCTACAGTCACAGAATAACATTATCTAACAATAGAATTTTTAATAAATATTATTGTATGCCCTTCCCAAGACAAGAGACCAGGCATACATTGAACAACACAGTGTAGCAGGCCACCTGGCGGTCAAAGAAGCTAATTATCCATTTAAAACAAAATTAGAAGACCACGCCAAAGGAAAAATAGACATGAAATAAGTGCATAAACCCCATCCATTTAAATCTACTGGAAATAAAATAAGGATATACAAACAAGATTTTTTTCTTTGCTTTATCTTAAATTTTCAGGGAGTGGTCACTGCATTAGACAAGACACCAAGGTTGATTGGCAAATGATTTATGTGCAAAAAAACCCACAACAGTTAAGTTCCTAGGCTTTACCCATATCACTTTATAGAATAAGGTTCCACAGCAGCCTATCCCACTGTATCTGTCAGTTCCCTAGATGAGACCTACAAGTGTTTTCCAGGAACTTCTCTGGGAAGCTTAATCATAGGGTACACAAATACATGTTGGCTAGCCCATTGTTTTAAAGGACACAGGAACTGAGATGACTGTGCACACAGATCTGGGTCAAAATTTCTTAATGTCCATACAAAACAATGACAACAGGCATCAGTGCAAACTATTGTTGATACCGTATGTTCAGACCTACAAAAGAAGTTGATATGAAATGTAAGGCAACTGCTGGCTACTGACAAGTAGGTGAGACACCTGAACAGATAAGTTAGGGTCAAGACTTTGGAAAGATCCTCAGCTGTTGAATGATCTGACAACTAAGGATAAGAAATTGGGAGACTACATGGTTTGGAGATTTACTTCATTAGAATCTGCTGATATTAAAATCTATACCACTAGGATGGCAAATTCTGGACCTGACAGATTAAGTCATCAAGCTAGACTATATAGCTACACAAAGAATTAAAAGAAAAGGTACAGCAACCTCTGAAGAACCTGTAAATGAAGCATATTCTTCAGGAGAGAATAATTTAGAATGCACTAGAAAGCAAAGCAGCGTACATGTGTTCTGGGCTATTTTTAGCCTTAAAGAACCATAAATATCAATATTGAAGCCATTTCTTGGAAGCCCTT
This sequence comes from Tragopan temminckii, assembly GCA_028571105.1. Classification (NCBI taxonomy): domain Eukaryota; kingdom Metazoa; phylum Chordata; class Aves; order Galliformes; family Phasianidae; genus Tragopan; species Tragopan temminckii. The sequence continues at coordinate 29,528,875 of JAOWBP010002559.1, read as the reverse complement.
TGTCCACATCAAATTTATAAATGAATTGCATGCATGATCCAAACAGTCCATGCTGATTTTAATCAAACCAAATGTCTAAAACATCGGAATATCTGCCATCGCTGTACCTCTACATGTTGGGAGGTTATCCAGACAGTGAAGAAAGGATCTGAACATATAAAGGCACCTATGAGCACAACAGCCTTACATAATATGCAAGTTATGATAATAATATAATAATCTAGAGACTAGTTTGAAGGGAATGAAGTATATAGAAGATCCATTTTTCAGCATGAATTCACGTGAGTAAAGTGCAGAAAACATGCTTCCTCGCTGCTTAAACGTGCCAAGATGAACCAGAACATTTTAGCTGCCATTTGAGCATGCCTCAGCACTAAGGACAGAATTTCCTAGCTGCTGGTGTATCATGGCCATTAGTCCTCCAAGGGAAAATACCTTGCCATCCAGTCAAGAAAGAGATTATGGGACACACTGTTTTTAAAGAAGATGCAAAAAGCTCCACACATCTAGCTCACCTAATTACAGAATCACAGAATCACAGAATCGTAGGGGTTGGAAGAGACCTCCAGAGATCATCGAGTCCAACCCCCCTGCCAAAGCAGGTTCCCT
>JAOWBP010002559.1:29497161-29528166 GCA_028571105.1 Tragopan temminckii | reverse complement strand
TGTTAAACCTCATCTGGTTTCTTTCTGCCCAGCTCTCCAGCCTGTCCAGGTCTCGTTGAATGGCAGCACAGCCTTCATGTGTGTCAGCCAATCCTCCCAACTTCGTATCATCAGCAAACTTGCTGAGGGTGGCCACTATCCCCTCATCAGGGTCACTGATGAAGATGCTGAACAAGACCGAACCCAGCGCCGACCCCTGAGGAAAACTGCAATTCTGTTTGTTGTTGCCTGTTGCTGTAGACTAGCAATATTCTATCTTCCTTTTAATCTTTCTTTGAACAAGAAGAGTTGTATTTTAATTACTGTGAGCCAAACGGAAACATTTGCCATGAAATACATATTTTATTGTTTAACATTTTAATTTGAAATGTGCCAGGAATAGCTACGCTCACTTATTCAGTATTTGTGGTGTTAGACAAAATACACGTCTATAGATATGTATCTTACATACAATTGAACTAAACACAGATATTTGTCCTTAAACGAACTGTATCCTCTTTGCTTTGCATCTGTACCAAGTAACGTACCATGGTGATGCGTTTTTATGGAGGACTCGGTGCTGTTCATTAATTAGTAGAAATACGCCCACCATTTGATACAAAAGAAAAAAAAAGGAGTGTGGGCCCATGTGCAGCTGGAGGCAGCAGGTTGTGTCTTAGAGGTGAGACACTGCCCATTACTTAACACATAGTACACTGTCTCAATTAGAGTCCCTTGTGCACATGAAGGGAACAAGTTGTGCTGTTGCTACCAGGTGAGATAGAAATTCATTGTTTCACTAATTTCAGAGCTAGAAACCTTTGGTTTGCAGAAGTAAGATACCACTGATCATCTGATGCACAATAGTTTTCTCAATATTCCATCTCCTGCTGTGATCCAGGAGTCCCCACTCCTTGCAGTATTATCTGAATACATAAAGTGAGTCCCAGGTGTGGAAGGTACTCAATGAACCTACCATTTTAAGGTCTAAAGAAAAATGAAGGAAAGAGAATTTTATCATCTATAGCGCTTCTCCTACACCTAGATTAAGACAATAATAAAATAAGAATTGGGTCACATAAAATAGCTTTCACTGCTGTAATCCAGCTTCTGGTTGTCACTGAAAACTTATCCGCATTTGAGGATCTGTGTTGGAAGGAGCACTACTTTCACTCTTACTTATCCCTACACTCATTCACTATTTCTGCGGTAGTGTGAGGAACAGCAATAAAGGAGCTACTAAGAGAGCTCTAGATCACTTGGAGATTTTTGTAAAGTTTTGTAGGTCTGTAAAAGGGATATCTCACTTCTCCAAAGAAGAATATCGTAGCTTAGTCTCTTGAAATACTAGCATTATTTAAAAGATGATATCATATTTCCAGTTTAGGGGGTTAGATATTTTTCCCCTTTTATTTGCTCTTTGTCCTTTAACTGTTCTGAACCATTTTGTATTGACTGTAGCAAAAATGGTTACTCATCTTTGTGAAAGGTTGAGTAGCCCTGTCAAGTGTTCTGCCTGTTTCCTGACAGGTTTCTGGTTTCTAAAGGCTAGCAGCAAATTCCCTCAAAAATGAATAGGGGTCACTCACAGGTGACTGAGATTTTTCCATGTTTTCCCTTTATTGCCACCAGCTAGCCACTAGAGCAACAGAAATTTCTTCAGCACCTAGTCTACTGGAATACCTCTCTGAGTTGGCTGAGACTGAAGACCATAAAAGCCTGCAGATATCTGGCAAAATATGCAGCAAAACAAAACAGTGGCAATGTTCACTCAGATCAATAAGCCAAAGCTTGTTTGTGACATCATGTGAACAGCTTTGCCTTGGGAGGAAAAAAAAAAAAAAAAAAAAGTAGTATGTCTCAGGCTTTCACTATATTGCTCAGTGATTTGGGGATCAAGTTACTCCAATGCTGTCTGACCACTAAATGTCTGATATTTTATCTACTCTGCCTTCATTCCTGTGGCTACGCTTTGCTGATTAGCCTTTTTCAGAAGTTTCACTGGACTAACAGAATTCAGTTTTTATGAATTCTAGAGCGTTTTGTGGTGTTTTGTGCTAATTTCAGCTTAACATCTAGGTTCTACTTCAAACGTGTTCATCTAGAATGCTAGAGAGGAAACACAGCAACTGTCCTGTTTCTTTCGGATACTGCTTTGCAATTGAAACCAGAGTTTGTACAGATATGTGGCTACTGGTGTGCAGAATTCTTATAAAACAATTACTGCAAACTTTAAGTGATGATGTCCTCTCATTTCAGGGGATCTTTATTGACTGACTACATTTATCAACTAGCCTCATCATGATTTAATTGCACATCTGCAGTGCTTGGTTGCATCTCTCCAGTCTAATTTTGATCCTTATCAGTGCTGCACTACAGCTGGCTCCACAATCCAGCTGGTATCAAATTAGTCATTGATCTAATAGCATTGTTGCAAGTATAGCAATTGAATGCCAGAACACTAAGAATCTTCAGATCAGCTCAAGTTACATTACAGATATCTTCATTAAAACCTTAAATTCTCAATGGTTTCAGCCACAATATATTTAACTTCAAAGGTATCTGCAATATTTAACCTGCCTACACGTTCTTTCTTTAAGAACATTCTTTCTTTATACTTCATATGTTGCCTGCTACACTGCATACGTTGCACTAAAATGTGTGTCTTTTCAGCTGATCTGAACCTGCTTCACAGGTTCTTTTGACTTAAATCTATGCGTATGTTCTTCTGTTTGTCTTTTGGCACTTCTCTGGGTATTTGGGGCACTATTTGGAAGCATACACTAAACTTGCTTTACTTTTAAATCTTCCCCCCTGGATGATGCTGGGGAAGAGATCTAATTAAGAAATGTTTTATGTTTCCAGTTACACATGGGCGCTCTAGATCCCAGCACCATACCATATTCCATTTTCTGTTTCTGCTATTGGTTAAGAAAACCTTTCTATAGTTTTATGTTTACTTAAACCTATTTGTGTCATTCTGATCAATCCTAATCCTCAAAGCAGAGCTCTTTTTGTCTTGAGTACTGCTTTTCTGGGTACCCAGTCACTGCAAGCTGTGTTTTAGGTGTGTTTTATTTTGATATTCACAGATAATACCTTCCTGTGTTAGATCTCATATATGCTATATTAGGGAAATAAGAGGAAAGGACTAGACTGTAATTGGCTCCTTATTTAATACTTAAGACTCTTAAGAATTGGTGGGCATAGGGGGCCCAGGCCAACAGTCTTCATGTGCAATGACACCTGCTGCCTTGTGGCTAATCCTCTGATCAGACTAAATGAGTTACTGATCTGCAGCAGGAACATGTGGATTAATGAGGAACTGCTGTTTAGCCATATTTACAAAACAATTATTCTGTATGTTTATTAAAACTGAATGAAGTATGTATCTTCAAAGTCCTTCTAATTTCAGTAGGCACCCTGAGAACTTCACTCTCTGCTTATCCAGGAAACTAACTACACAGAGACTATATAGCCATTAATGTTATAAAGAAGAGTGGGCAGAAAGGACCAGCACATAGAAGCAAAGGTGGAAGTGGGGCAATTTTCTTTAGTGCTTTTATCCTCTCTCCCCCTCATCTATTATTTATTTTAACTATTACTCATTATAGATTCTGGCAGTCTGGCATTAACACCTTACACATTCTACTAGACAGCAAACAAAAGAATGACACTCAAAACATTATAATTTAAGATTAAATCAGGTAGAAGCTCTAAATTTCTTTCTTTCATCTAAGCCAAAGCAATAAGCAACTACCATGTATTTTTAAGAAAAAAAAACTTTTCTGTTAATTTTTTTGGGGGGAGGGAGAGTAAGGGGAGAAAGGCAAAAGTCTTCCACACAGTATGATTTGACTACTGACTTGCTGGAGAAGAATGAACCCTAACTTTAAATTAGACACACTTGTTAAAAAATCAAAACAAAACAATACAGATGAACTTTCTGAAAGTTCATGGGACTAACTACTTCTCATATCTGATGGTAGTTATTTGATCTCTCCACACACTGTAAGAATCTAAGAGGTCTCAGGAATTACTGTTCTTCCTCTCCCCTAGCAGACACATAGTCTTCCTTGATGATAGCCAGCAAAAACCATGTATGTCTGTCTCAATAGTTCATTCAAAAGTGAAATGTTCATCTTTATAAAGTTACCACCTGAAAATCTCTAACAGAAATCCTTTATCCATCATCTCCCATTTCTAAGCAAAATCAATTGGTATAGCAGAGATGATCAAACTCCAGTGTAATGTCTGTCAAATTCTGGATGCATCACAGCAGGGTTTCAAACTGGAATATTGCACAGACATGACACAATGGTACTAAAAAAACCTCTTTTCATGATAACAGAGAAAGCCAGTGAGAGGTGATGTTGAGTGAGGTTGATCTTCATAACCTCTTTATACAATCAGTGGAGAGAGAGATAAGAGAGAAAAGGTTTTTCCTGAAACTACCTTAGTGCTTAGCTTAAGCTTCTACCCTGAATTACCCCTTGGAAGAACCTCCATTTCTTAGAGGCTGGTCTATTCTAGCAATCCAAATTAGTCTTCACAGATGACCTCTTCTCCCACTGGATCACTGTTCAGGCTATAAGCTGCTCATAGCTTTCTCTGCAGTCTCTGACATACTGCTCATCTGCTCTTTGACACAAACGGAGTATGTTCTGCACATCTTAACAGTACCCATCATTCTGCAGCAATGATGACTGAAGGGAGCAACTGTTGTCTTTCCCCAAAAGCATCTCTCCATTCAGACAAATTTTAATATTCACAGTTCATGATTGCTGCAATCTTATAGCAACTGTGTTTTCTGCAATGCTAAAATGTCAGTATCCACAAAAGGCCACACGTATTTCCCGCTGGCCATGGGAGCTGGGTGGAATCAACCCTAAGACCCCAATGGACAAATACAACTACAACTGCAACAGCTATGAATAAAATTATGTATAATGATTGCCTATTTTACCTTGATAGAAAGAGAAATTAGCACAAAATACTGTAGATATTTTTAGTAAAATATATTAAAATATATTAAAACACTGCAAAAAATCACGTAAATGTAAACTTGTAAAAAAGTTTAAAAATATTACAAATAAATAAAAGTACTTTGTATAAAATACATAAAGAGAATATATACCTTATGTATATTTTAATAAGTGTAAAAAGTAAAAACAATTTTTCTCAAGATAATAAGCTGGTATACTTCACTGTAACATAATTTTTATGATTTTGATAGACATGAATTGAAGGTACTGCAACTTCAAGTTAATTGAGATTTAGTGAATTTGGGTTTCACCTAGAAAACCTGGTAACAAGGTTTTGTATGGTCATTTGTTTTTGTTTTGTTTTGTTTTAATAAATGCTACAGTATCAGTTACTTATGAGGTATACTCATGAGGAGAAATAAGGAAATAAAAAAAATATTTCCTGTATTACAGTTATGAAGAAAAATATCATGGATAAAACATAATTCCTATGACTTCAGAAAATGTACATACATTTTATCCTGTGGAATGATGTGGAAAAAAAATAGGAAAATTAATTAAACTTGGCAAGTAACATGAGAAATAGGGTAACACTATTGTCCCACATACTTTCACTGTCATCCAAAGCACTAGTGAGTTTTTTATCTGAATTCCAGTAAAAAAGTCCAATCTACCAAATTGCTAAAAAAACATTAACTTGTTCTCATACACCATTAAGAATTATGTTGTTATTGTCCTAATTTTGTCTTACTTTAACATATTATTTACTGTGCCTTCCAACATGAATGCTATGAGGCATCAAAGTAGACCAGTAAAAGGCAGCTATAGGACAGAGACCTGTACACGTCACACAAAAGGCAGCTCTTTACCATGCAGAGTTTGGTCTGAGAAACCACTTGAGGAAGGGTACACTACCTTTGACACCAGGTCAGGATTACTGGATAGCCTCAAGGAAGGAAAATGTCTGGGGAATTCTCTAAGATTCACTGCTCTTTGACTCAACTGAGCGACTTTTATGTTACATTCCTGTACATGCTTAATTGGTAGTACATGATTTTGGAACCCAGAGCAACAGCAGAGAAATGTTGACTAAAGCAGCAGAGAGAGTTAGATACAGTGTAGTAAAGATAAATCAGTCCTGGCTTCTTCAAACTTCTTTATATAGACGACTGATCTCTTTATCTGGCATTATTGTATTTGAGATTTCATGAGTGAATTATGAGTGCAAATTCCAAAATGACTGCATAAGATTCTTTTAGTCAGCTAATTCCTACTGACTTTATTAAAGCCAAACAAGCCAAGTCCAACATGCAACTTTGAAAATAGGTCTCCAGAATCCTGAAACCTATCGCAATACATTAAATATTAGCCTCAGTGGGCAGCTCTAGGCTTACAGGTGGTTTGTACATGATCTAGTCTTCAGGAAACAAGAAAATACTCCTAATCTAAACTTCGTTAGACAAAAGGATAAATTTTTGAGAGATCATGCTAAGAACATAAATCAGAACATGCCCATGTTTTGAGACATCATACAGATTCTTTACTCTGCTCAGAGCAAGGAAAAACACTGCAGCACCTGCACTGTTATACCAAGTGTCTCATTGCAAGTGCAACAACACAAGCATGACATCTTTTATTAGGAAATCTTAACTCGATGACTAAGTATATCTGAGACCAATCTTCAGCAATTTCTACCTTCAATGCTATGTAGTCCTGGAATACAGAAAATAACGAATGTGGTAATTTTCATCATCCTTTCACTGTGAATTAAGTTGCCATTTCCTAACTAAAATGAACTAAAATGCTTGATGAACAGAAAATGGTTTGAGAAAATATACTGTTGGACACAGACACTCAAACCACCATAACAGAGTTTGTCAGACTGTTGCTTCAGAACTGAATCTTTCATAAAGCTTTAAGGTCTCAATGCTTGCGACCTTATCCTACCATTTTATACCAGCAAGGGCACAAAGACAGAGCATGTGGAGTTGACTAAGATGCTTGACGTGATGACTGTAAATTGTCCACATTTTGCAGCTGTAGTATGGAATGGTGATGACAGCTATGTGGTACACATTTACTTTTGTTTGAAGTCCAATGCCTCTTTCATTCTAGACACACTGCTTTAATCTCCCAAAAGCTATGCTGGCTTTTGCTACAAGCTCAGTAATACTGCTTTGCTACAATGTGAAGTTCATCTTCAGTGTCATGCTGGGGAGAAATAGGAGAAACTCACTTATTCTTGGAAAACGCATGAAGACACTCTTTTTGGAAACATGGGGAGTCTTCTCTAGAAGTTGCATGTTTAAATTTGAAATGTATTAGGGAAGCAACCAAGAACATGTAAAAATATTTTTCTTGCTCCTTCTTTACTCATGCTTTAAACTTAATTTGTAATTCTGTTGGCATGGTAATTAGTGTTTTCCTGTTGTAATTATGCAAGATATTAAAACTTAAAATTTATCTTTTTTAAAGAAGATTTTTTGCCAACAATAATTTAATTTGCTGCTTTTTAAAATATAGAATTTGCCAGAGGTAGCAAGGAATTCATTCATATTTTGAAGTTAAAGTTTGCTGAAAAATTCAGTGAAGTTATTTTACTCTGCATGACAGTTAAAAACATACTACAGTGTCAAAGCCAAACAATAGCTGACATTGATGTAAATATCACTCCACTTACGAAGACACAAGTACATGCTGTAATTTACAATTCACTATTACTACTGAATCCCTTAATTGATACTATTTAGTGGAATAATCTCTAATCTCTCTCTTTTTTTTTTTTTTTTTTTTTTTTTTTTAAGAATTACATGAGTTTCATCAGAGAAAAGTTTTCACTTTGGGGTTTAATTTGGGACATGATTTGCTAATAGCATTAAAGACGTATTTTGAAAAGGTGGCGATTTTTGCAAGCTAGCCTAAAAAAATTGTTAGCTAACTATAATAACTATTCTGATTGCAATTAAAAACAAAAACAAAACCAAAAAAAAAAAAACACACACAAAGAAAAAAGCAAAAAAAAAACAAAAAAACAAAACAAAACAAAAAACCCCACCTTCCCAAATGGGTCAACACACCTAAGTGCTATCTGCAATCATTTAGATTTTAACATCATGGTTATTACTTATTATCAGGTTGCACAATGAGATATTGATTACTTTTAACCTTTAGATCCATGAATTCAAGAAAAGTCAAGGCAGTAGCAGAGTCTACTTTGCCTGTCTAGTATACTTACGGCCTTTAGTGGAATTCTAATGATTCTTAGTGGCAAGGCAAATCCAAAATTAGTTTATTCTCTTGGCTCATACAGAAATGATGACATACCTAAAAATACTTCATGCATAGTAGATTTGTAGTTACTACCTACAAGGGCTTAATCCTGCAGTGCACTGAGAGCTTCTTCGCAGTACCTGTCACCATCTTCTTTCACTGACTGCTTCAGCAGCCCTGTGCACCACTGACACATTACTAGAGAGAAGGCTGTCTGGACCCTGCACAATATGCATTGTAGGAGCAAAAAATCTTCACGCTTTCTCATTTATAACCAATCCCCTAAGCACACTGTCCAAATATATCACTCTTCAGGCTGTTAATCTTTTAATAAGTTTTCTTTATACAGAAAATCTGCTTGAAATAAAGACTGAACCACAATGCAGCTTCACTAGGTACGCAGGACTCATTTTAAATGGAACAAAGTAATCCAATTAAACTAATCTGTTTTACAAGTTAAAATGATATGAAGCACATAAATTGATCCTTCCAGGCTGCTGCTATTTGAGCCCTCTTTCTATTGCAACATTTGGAACTGCTTCACACATTCATATCCTCTGCCTGAAGAAAACTCAGTCCTCCGGTTCAGGAGAATTACAGGCAAGAGAAACATACAACTGTTATGTGTTAGATTAATTTGCAGAACACTTGGCATTATTATTGCCAAGTAGTCAAATTGTTCCAAGTTGTTCCGGAAGGTTGTTATTAATAGTATGTTTTCTGAGGAAAGTTCTGTCTACTTTTGGAACTGCATTTCTGTTGCCAAGGAAACTCCTTTAAGCACAGCATTCGAGGAGCACACTGCTGCTTTTGTTTGCCAGTATCCTATTCATATCATCTAAGTAAGCACTTTACATACTTCAGCCTCCAGTTTCAAATGTGGAAGTTTCTCAGTATTTATACTATGGCATTAAACATAGTTTGTTCTTCATGTTAAACTTGGGGACACTTGCAAGATTATTTTAACAGTCGCTTTAAAGAACAGGTTTTTTTTTCACAAGTTTTCAATAAATTAGTTTTAATTTGAATAACAGCTCCATAGGTTATAGCACTAGTCCTTAAGTGTTAATTATCTTTTCACTCTGAAATTAATGTAGTCATTTCCTACTGACTCCTCTACACCATTGCTGAAGTGCTGAGGAAAACATGTCATTGAGTTCTGAGCCAGAACTGTTGTGATTAATCCTGGTCACATGGCCAATCTCTGCCAAAAGGAGATCACTGAAAAAAGGTGACAAAGACAGTGATTTCCTGTCAGCAAAGAGTACGACAGGGCTGTCTAGAAGTGATGCAAATGAGGGAAACTTTCAGCAGGGTTTGTTTGATCCACTCGGGCTGCCCAGGCCGTGCCAGGAGGGCGGCCAGTGGAGCAGCAGCACACCCAGAGGAAGAAGCAGCACCTTACGCAGTTTCCAGCTTGGTTTGAAGCATATCCTCAGCTTTTGATATGTGTTTTGATGTGATTTAAACCAGGGGTCTGCTTGCCGCAAAGCAATCAGTTTTGCAGTTAACCTGCCCGAATGCCACACCAACTGCGTTTCTTCACAACCTCTGTGCTACCACATCAGGTTTTCTTCCTGCTCTCGTGCCCATGTTTTCTTAGAACTTGTAAGTGCAGGTCTTACACAGCTCATGCAGTTTGTATTAAAAACTGCATTCATCACTTGTAACCAAACAGAAAAATACAATTTCTTTTATTTGATATTTTAAAATGTTTAGTTAATTTTATTCTGAACGTGCCAACATTCTGAACAATCATACTGTACTTATTTAAATGGGGGTTTTAATCTAACACAATTAAGTTTTGCAATTAATCTTCTGAGGGAAATGGAAAGAATTATCATTAACTTTTCTGCATAGTATACTCATTTCTAATCTCCCCAGTTCCAGTAAATACCGATTTGCTTCATTTTTGAACACTCAAGGTGCAGAATTACTCAAGTTCTCACTAAAGGGCTAATTAGCAGAGTTTAAATTCTTTGGGTTTGATCCTTCGGTAGCAGCATATGAATTCAGCTGAAGTCAATGCAAGTTCTGTGTACTTAGAGCTTATGAGATCAGGCTCACATGTAGTAGATTAAAATGAAATAAACATAATACATTACGCATTAAACTGAGTTGTTACGGCAGTACAAAGAAGTGAGAGCCCAAAAAGAAAAAAAAAAAAAAAAAAGGGAATGTTTCTTTAAATTTTTTCTTAGTTAATAGATACAGCATTAGGGGACAGATAAACTCTCAGCTGTGTATTCTGTGACTACCATTCCATCACACACCAGTTAATTTTCAAAATCATTAGTTTAAGTAAAGCTGAAATCATTTAGAGCTGCAGGGAAACACTGGGAGGAAAATGAAGGAAGAATAGTTTTCTATTTCTGCATGTCTTTGCACTAAAGTCAAAAATGTGGGGAAGTTGGTGTACATATTCAGAGTTTAAAAAAAAAAGAATGGCTGTGTTGCTTCTCTTATATTAAGGGCACAATAAAACCTGGTTAAAGAGAGATAACAAGGATCCTAATAAAAAAAACCACATAGCTACCAAAATATTAAAAAACAAAATTAAGCAGAGAGTTAAATCTGTATTAAATCTGAAAGTAGAGTACTGGGAAAATAGTCTAACTACAAAAATGTATTTTATTTTCCTTTATGCAATTTTAGCATTTACATGTTATGTTAGGCTGCTTTAAGGTATGCTTTTCCCTTCTGATTTACCTGTGCTATCACTGTTCCATCCCATCCATAGACGTCTTAGGGGCAACGATCACTGTTGGTAACAGTGATACCACAGTCAGATCCCTGCCATGGGCAGTTTGCTGAGCTGGCTTATAGGTGCAATTACTTATCGGCTCAATTACTGAGAAGAGAAATCTGTGGGTTTAGGAGGATCCTCAGAAATGCAGAGTGCCATTAGAATGTTCATATTTGAAACTGTAACTGGTAAGGATGACAAAAGCAAGACCTGTGTTTTCATGACACCCCACAACACTGAGGAAGTCTGATAATAAAAGCTACTTGAATATCTCTTTACAGATTTCTTTACACATGGAGTAGAAAGACATTGTTTACATGAAGAGAACAGTGCTGGTGGCCAATGACTTTGAGTACTAGATCATCCACCATCTCGTATAAAACTTAAAAAAAAAACAAAAAACAGAACAACAAAAAAAAACCAGTAGGGTGTCACATCTGATACTGGCTACTTAAAAAAAAAAACAACAACAAAACTATTAATGGCATTTCTGAAGACATTTATTCTGTTACTTGAATCTCAAAAATTAAGAATAATAAAAGACCTACTGATTTATCTAATCTCTAATTTTTTGCTAGTGTAGATTTTTTTTCCCTTTTGTCTATTTTTAAAGGTCTGAAATTATGGGATTTTCAACATTTTTTTGGGAAGTGGTTATTTGGTGTGTTTTTGGTGTTTTTTTTTTTTGTTTGTTTGTTTGTTTTGTTTTTTGTTTTTGTTTTCTTTTGAAAGGCTAATAGATCTTAATGCTATTCACTCAAGCTTTTTACATTACCTGAAAATACTCATTCTGGTTTGTGGACACTTCTCAGCCACTTCTTAACCAAACTGAAAATTTCTAGTTGTTTAAGTCTTTCCTTTTGTTCATTAACAATTTGCTTTCTGCTTTCACTATAAAGGTGTATTCAGAGAATATTCCCTGTTTCTTTCTACCCTTCTTCGAGAGGTTTTGCAGTGGTCAGTACTTTTGAGACAGGGGCTGTACTACTGAGCAGATGCCCTTGCTTGGGAAACTGCACAGCAAGTAAGTTGATTCTACACAGGAAGCAGTGCTGGTGTATGTGCTGTACAAGTTACAGTTACTGTCTCTGACACAAACTTCCTGCTTTTGGAAGTGTCACACATATCATAACACAGAATTTGGTAATAATAAAAGATGAATACTCCCCACCTTGAATAAACAATATTTCTCAGTTTGCCTTCATCCTCTACTGCCAAGTAATTCATAAATTACTGCCCTCTTCTCACTACATATTTATCCCAGTCTGACCATCTATAATTATTTTTAATGGCTACATTTGGATATCAGAAAGGGAAGTATCCTAAACAGTACCTAAAATACTTGTGCTGTATAAGCACTGTGGCTTTTCATATTTATGAGTTGATTTTTTTCCTAAAATATTATTTATGTTTATTGATATATTTTTTTAAGTATACTACTAAGACTAGCAGCTAGATTAGACATGTACATGCTGGTCTTATAAGAACAGACACTACCAAAACACACTGTTTTAGACTTGCAAAAAGTCTATATGCACTTCTGATGTTGCTTATTTCTGAACTTATGGAGAACAAGAACTGTCTGTGCAATTTATTCTGATTAAGTATTTAGAAAGACAGGAAAAATTAGTGAAACACTAGTGAAAATAAATGATTGACAAAGAAATAGAGATTACTGAATTAAACTCACTTGCAGACTAAAATAGTTCAGATCTGAAGCATATTTCCATTCCTAAACATATTTTAACTTGTTCAACAACCCTTTTTCATAGAATATTTTAAATAAAAGGACTAAAATTAGAGAGAATAAAATGCGAGAAGACCGTCATGAAAATAGGACACCAAAGCAGGATAAACTAAATTGCATTTAATAAATTATCAAATCGTGCTATCATAAGAGAAAGAAAACAACTTCTATTTGACCTTGAATGTACCATTTATTCGAAAAGAAATTTAAAAAAAGCTAGAGGGTAGTTGTTTCTTGTCATTATACTGTTGCTGATTCTGTGGTTAGTTATTAATTTTATTTTTTATGATTCACAATCTGCTCTTTGAAATATGCCATATGCTCAAAGCAATTCAAGGATGACAACTGTCAGAATTACTCCAATAAAAATTGCCTAAATGAGGAAGATTTACTGCAGCCTGATATTTCTGTCAAAAGCCCCTCCTTTCTTTTCCCCACCACCCCTAGTACCCATAGACTGTAGCTTCTCTAGTGCAGAATGAAAACTGAAACAGTTTTAGGATCAAATCACTCATTTTGGACAACTTCCTCTAAGTAATCATACATAAAAAAAGTGATAAAGCTTCTCAGCTAAGTCTACTATGATAAATATAAGAAACTCTTTATACGTACATATATAAACATACACACATATCTGAAAACTGTATTATAAATATGGAAGTCCAAAATCATTTTGTTGAAATCAAAAGGCAAGTGTGATGACTTAACATGACAACAACTGCTTTATGGATAACTAATAAAAATTAAATTGGAAGAGTCCTGTATTCTGGCAGCAGCAAACCAAAATCAAGGCAAATTTCTTTCTTCCCAGAACAGGTCTGAAAGGTGGATGAAAATTCAGCTGAAAGCTCCAATCAAAACACGTTTTATGAAAAGCTACCATTTCATTTTTTTTCCTTCATTTTGTTTCACTCTATTTATTAATGCTGTTTCATTTATTTCTATTCATCTTGAAGAGAAATCTTTGTCCTTCTATAGAATTACACCAAATAGAATGTGATAAAGGGAACTTTCTTGCAATTATGATGTCGGTGCAGCCTGTCAGCGCACAGGGGATGGAAATGAGGTTGGGGACAGGGAAGGGAATTCTAATAGACACCATGATACATACAATGAACGCAGCGATATCCTGTGAGAGAAAGACTTGTCAAGCTAATCAGATCTTCTATAGCTAGGTAAAGGCTGTAACGGTAACACTAACCTTGTAAAGATGCTGCTGCTGCTCCTCTGACATCATCAGGTCATGGCTGTCCATCACAATGGATTCCATGTCAATCAGCCAATCCCAGAGCTCCTGGTATTCTGAATCAAAGTCCAAAAGGCTGTAGATAAGGAACAAAATGTATTATGCATAAATACGGTGTAGTTGTTAAAATCTTGTATTAGAATAATATATTCTTGAAAACTCATGATGTTCCTAGTTATATTTCTAAAGAGACATTCTGTATTTATACAGAGTTGAGGAAAATGAAAACTGAAATCCAATTTAAGCCAGTGCCATGACCTAAATTCAGTGGCTGATGCCAAATCCTGACAACTGTTGGCATATTGCATTTGCTTCAAAATTTTTGAAATAGAAATCCTCCACAGATAATGTTGATTAATGGTTTTTAAAGCGTTGACTTCATAATGAGTAAATTTTACAACAATAATTCCAATACAATTCATATAAAAATATTATTTTCACAGAAAAATGACTCAATCCATTCAGCCATCCCTCTGCTGTCTATCTGCCTATCTCTGTAAATATCCTACATTTATTTTCATGGATGAGTAGCTAGCATTTCAACTTAAGGCCTTAAGATAGGCTTGAGTGAATATGGTAAGCCAGTGAGAACTAAGGCCAGATACAGTATTAGACAGGTGTTCCCTACAGACATGTAAGAAACAAAGGTAAGGACAGGAAGTCAAAACAATGAATCCTTGAATAGCCAGCAATCATTAAAATTCAAAGGAGGATCACTACGGTATTCAACAAAATAAATCATTAGAATAAGGAGCTTAAAAGGATTAATGTGATTCTCCATTGAAAGCTTAGTGAATAAGTAAAGCATAGTTTCTTCTCAAACACCGTAGTACAAGACAGAAGGTACGTGCTAAAAAACTGCACGTTCATCAAAAAGACACACTTTGGAAAGAGATCTCCAAACATCCAGAACTGGAGTTAACAAAAGCCTTGTCAGTAGTATAAAGAAAAACCAGACTGATCAAAAAATTGTACATGTTCCACTGAAGCTGATTTATCCAACTACTGAAAACTATTTCAGCTTTCTATATCTTTAGCAATGCCATTTAAAAAAATTAGCAGTATTTCAACAGAGAAACAATAAACTAAGCATGTTTCTAATGTTATTAATGCTATTGCAGTTTCAGTTAATAATAACTAGAGTACCATGTGCATGGTAATTCTGAAAACTTGTAGAAATAAAGCAAGAAAGACAAAGAGAGAAAGAGAGAAAGTGGGAGAGAAGGAGAGACAGGAAACTATTTGCCTCCTCTGGTATTATTTTCAACAAGCTGAAAATAAAGGAAGCCTTGTATAATGCCCAAGTGTTGATTCCCACTTTTGAAGTAACTCCATTTTAATCCACTGTACTTAGTGTACTTTTACTCAATAATTTATGAGGTGTATTTGCTTAAAACTACTCACTGTCCTCAGAAAGTAAGCAATGGTGCAATTACAAAGAAGAGCTAGCACACAAAAAAAGTACGATTGTTGAAATATAACAGTTTCAATGGGAGTTCAGGGCTTTTCTCCTCTTTCAGGAGCCATTTCTCTCAGATGTCATTTTGAAACTAAAATAAAACTAAACTTCATTTTCAATACTGTATTAGAAGTGATATTGAATCTTTATCTCTTCCTCTGAAAAGAGTATAACCATTCTTTATGTTTAGTATCTAGTGCTCCTCTAGTCCCCTTCTGTCTTACCCAAATATTATCCAGTGTCATAAAACTGACAGGCATTTATTAAAACATGTGTTTTATCACATAAGAGACTCAATTTCATTTCATGTAAATTGGTCCTGATTAAGTTGGACTTAGTCCATTTGTATTGGTGAAATATTTGAATTAAGATATGAAATGACTGAATCAAAGCCTAATATCCAATGTTCAGTGCCTTTTGATGCCAGAGTGGGATGGAATTGGCCTTTGGAAACAGCACCAAGAAGTGAACTGGGATTTCAATATAATGTGCAGAACACATGCTGGATCCAAACACCTGCTTTATATCTACTGAACCACATTTTGGTTACAATCCAAATTTGTCCATTTATTGGTATAAGAGAATGAATTGATCTTTTAAATACACACAAAAGCACTTTTCCTTGACCTTTACAAGCACTGTCCTGTTGTTTCCTAGTTTGATTTCTAGCTAACATTCTAAACATATTAACCCAAAATAAGGAGTGAGAGAAACAAGGGTCATGGGAAAAATCCCAAAAAAGGCTTCCTTTTTTTCCTATAGTTTACATATTGTGCCTCTTTCCTTTTTTTTTTTTTTTTTTTTTTTTTTCCTCCTGATTGTAAAATAAATTTAACTGGGAACACTTTTAAGCAAACTGTCTACTGCTCTTATTTTTCTGAAGAGAGTGAAGCCTTAAAGCATCATTTAAAAATAATAATAATGGACTGCAGTATTTATAATAGTTCTGAAATAATTCTGATGTTTTTCAAACAGAAGCTTTGTTTTGAAAAATGAATGTCTTAAATCTAAATGAAAAATACTGACTATTCTTTAATTACTATCTGGAAAAAAAGATAAACTATTAAGTTGCTAAAAAGATACTTAGAAAATTCAGCAAACGTAGTATCAGTGACATGTTAAGATAAAATGTACCTGTCAGTATTTAGGTGGTATGTTGAATGTGCCTTATGTTGGGAATAGTTTTCTTTTCATAGGCTTAGCAGATCTTTTTCATGTTGCTACAGGCAGAGTGGAGGAAAACATAACCTCTGAAATACTGTATCAGTGTTACAAATGAAAGCTACAGAAAAGTCTAGTAGATAACAACACAAAAGCTTTAATGTTAAAGGGCTCTCTTTATATAGGTTTGCTGGTTAATAAGCTAAAATCATTAGCTACATAATAACTGAAATGACATTAAGAAGTATATTTTAACTTGGTAAACAGGGAATCGGATATGCAGAGTTGCATGTGTAATCCCTTGAACCCTAAACATATTTCTTAAAATGTGGACATCAATTTATTATTTTGAATGAAAATTCATGAGCACTTTCCTCATGAGAGAATCAACTCGTCTGTGGCATTAATAAATAAAAAGGAATGTGAAGCTATTTCTGTTAGCCTTTTTTACCATGTCTAACACACACCTGCAGTTTGTATTACTTCTTTGATAGCATCATTCACGTAGTATTTAGAAGTACTGTAAACATGCTGCTATGCCTGCCAAAAAATCAGCCAGACACAAAGTTCTTTCAGGTTTCTAAGTCATTGTTTTTTAGAACTCCTTTCCATACATGACTTTATTAGGCGGATATAGGAGAAATCAATATTCTGACCTTAACGTTGTCTCATATTCCATACACACAACCCTCTCTATTGTCATAACAACATCTATGCTGCAGGAAATCTTGTTCTTTACAGAGTAACTGGCATCATCCTGTTCTGCAGATACTCATTTCTACTACTACTGCAATATCAGGTTAGCTGTTTACTGCACAAAGTCACTACTTTACTGTATAAACAATTCTCCAGCTACAGTAACTCTTGTTCTCCCTGGAAGCATATTTCTTTCTCCTGGACCCAGTGTCCACAACAAGCAATGGACAGATACCCTAATTTTCCCAATTAGCTGAACAGCTTCTTGTCTGTACAGATCTCAGTCATCCTGCAACAGATACCTGCTCATCCTACTACAGAACTTCTGTTTACAGTTTTTATGCAGTAAGGAAAAGCTGCATAAAATTTATTTTCAAAGCTTTGTATTCGTAGCTGGAAGGCATTACCATTGTGTTCAATACAATACCTCAGACAAGATCAAACTGAAGCTTTCCATCTGAATTCAGCTCATCAGGTTTTCTAAAATGACTAAATGAATGGTGTGTCTATCTCCCTCACATCCTTTGGGTCTTCAATCTACTGCTGAGCCTATAAGGCCTAACATGGTCACAAGGGCCCAGAAAGGTGGCCACAGCACAGAAGCAGAGAACACCACTAGATCATCATTACCAGTAATATGCAGAAAATTATGAGTACAGACAAATGCAGCCAAGAGCCTCCCCATCTGCCTCACATGTATGATATTTAGAGTTACAGACTAGATTTTATCATGAGGCTTAAAGCATTGTTTATAGCCTTTATTCTCAAGAAAAGTAACTCTGTTACTGTCTTATAGTCTGTGTACCACAGAAGATTCCAACCTCAAGTCTTGCTCACACTCAACTCTGGCTGCAAAATTAGAAACTGTTTTTGAACACTTAACCCCCAGTACAAATCCACATACGTAAACGTATCAATTCTAAACAGTTTTTATAGCTAGCAATAGCTGCTCTAGAGTGTTTGAGAAACCGACAGATTTCTGCATAAGTAATCAAGATCTCGGATAAGTAATCCTACATAATTAGCCCACATCAACTTTTCTAAAACAGTCATCTTTCTGTATAATAAGAGGGGATGTTTACAAGACTCATCCTTACAGTTAGTAATTTTATAAAACTTTATTTCCAACTCAACATTGAGTTAACAATTGTAAAAGGAAGTTTCAAGGATGAAGAGCACCTTGGTGAGTGATGTTCCTTTCATATGAAGTTGAAAGTAAAATTTCTACTGAATTTTCTGGTTACTAGAAAACTTGTATCAGGATGAGGATGTACACTAGTCAGCTCTTTTTAACTACTTTTGCCAAATACTATTATGAACTGACAGGGTTGTCCCCCAAAACATTTTAATGGAGAAGCTGGCTACCCACAGTTTGGATGGGTATATGCTCTGCTGGATGAAACACTGGCTGCATCCAAAGAGTTGTGGTCAGTGAAATCTCAAATCCAGTTGGCAGCCAGTCACAAAGTGGTCCCCCAGGGCTTGGGACTGGGACCATTCCTATTCAACATCTTTATTGATGATCTTCATAAGGGGATTGAGTGCATCCTCAGTAAGTTTCCACCAAGTTGGGAGGGTAGAAAGGCACTACAGAGGGACCTGGATAGACTGGATCAATGGGCCAATGTTAACTGTATGAGTTTCAATAGGGCCAAGCATTGGGTCCTGTATTTTGGTCACAACGACTCCAGGCAACCCTACAAGCTCGGGGAGGAGTGGCTGGAAAGCTGCCTGACAGAAAGGGACCTTGGTGTACTGATGAACAGTCAGCTGAATATGAGCCAGCATATTCTTGCCCAGGTGGCCAAGAAAGCCAATGGCATCCTGGCCATCAGGAATGGTGTGGTGAGCGGGACTAGGGAAGTAACCCTGCCCCTGTACTTGGCATTGGTGAGGCCCCACCTGAAGTACTGCGTTCACTTTTGGGCACCTCAATACCGAAAGGACACTGAGGTGCTGGAGCAGGTCTAAAGAAGGACAACAAAGCTTGTGAAGGGCTTGGAGAATATGCCCTACAAGGAGCAACTAAAGGAACTGGGGCTGTTTAGTCTGGGGAAGAGGTGGCTAAGGGGAGACGTTATTGCTCTATTCAAATACCTGAAAGGTGATCGCAGTGAGAGTGGGGTTGGTCTCTTCTCACTGGTGACAGGATAAGGAGAAATGGCCTCAAGCTGTGCCAAGGGAGGCTTAGGTTGGATATCAAGGAACAGCTTTACAGAAAGGGTTGTGAAGCACTGGAATAGGCTCCCCAGGGAGGTGGTTGAGTCACCATCTCTGAATGTGTTTAAAATCCATTTGGATGCTCAGGGACATGATTCAGTGGAGGGTTGTTAGAGTTAGGGTAGTATGGTTAGGTTGCGTTGGACTCAATGATCTGTAAGGTCTTTTCCAACCTGAGCTATACTATGATTATGTACATTTACAGTTGTCAGATATGATTTTGTTAGAGAAAAACTCTTAAACCAAAGCTACAATAAATTCTCTTCATTGTGGAAAAGTGAGGGGCAGCCATTCAAGACACCTCTTCTGTGATGAATCTGCCTAAGATTCTTTGCTCAAATTTCCAAGAAAACAATTAAACGTGAAAAGAATTGCTGCTTTCTAGAAGTACAGAACTGGGAATTTTAACTTCACTTACGTATATGTATATATAACATTTACATAAATAATACATATTTTATATATATATATATATGTAAGATATACACTTTAGCTCCATATTTAACTTCCTTAGTCACCAGTATAATTACTATTACAGAGAATTGTCTTGCAGTTGTATTAACAAGCTATAGAGACATTTCCTTGTAATATGCTAAGAAATTAAAAGAAATGAAGACATAAGGAGAAAAGTCAGAAGTGAAAAGGCATTACATTTATTCTTAATTGAAACAATGGATTGCCTCTAGATAATGTTAGGGAGTTCTATGAACAAACCATGACTTGGGTACTTTATCTAGAACAGATAAATTTTTGCAATATATGACAAAACTTTTCACTGCTTCTTGACCTAGGAAGAAAAGTTTGGGTTAACTAGAAGTAAGAAAGAGTATATCATGTAAAAGATAATACAGATCAGTGAGAATAAAACAACAAAAAGAATAGTTCCCTACCCATTACTTCCCACTGTGTGAACTTTTGACATATCAGCAAACTCTTCTTTTCGCTTGCTACTACTGTTGTACTGCTCACTGTACAGCTTTAAGGACATCTGTTCAACAGCATCTCTTTGTGCTTCCAGATAACATAGCTGAACCTCAGCCTAGAGAAAGAAAACAAAGAGAAAAAACAGAACTTTTTTCTTTAATTCATAACAAATGCATTTAAAGCAGCTACTTTTGCACTGTAAAAATTTTAACAGAGGAGTATTCACATCATCATTTTTCTCTTAGCATGATTGCCAAAAAGGCTGAACCAGTCAGTCAGATAAAAGTCCAGTGTATTCCAAAATGCTCAAACTGAAATATTTGGTGACTATCAGAGAATGTGGAAGATATTCCATAACATGTATCAAATGTTGCATAAAAATGTCTACATATAGATACATAAACAAATATTTATCATAGGCTTCAACATTTATCTGTTTAATGCTCTGCCTGTGCTTCATAATTAATGAAAACCATGTTAAGCATTTTTGTTTTGAGCAGCAAATGTAAGCAAAACAAAAGAAATCAGCAATAGTCACATTCTGCTTTCCCCTTACTGGCATCCACTGATTACTCTGCAATTTTGACTGCAAAGATGAAGGCAGTAAGTTAAAAGTTAAGGCAAACTCTGTGCCTGGCCAGAAGAATGCTGAATAATATTTGGAATCATAACCTATTGAAAAGGCACTTTATTTAGTGCAGCTGTGGTGATCAGTTTGATTCTGAGGCTCAGAGAACCAGATGATAAGATGAAATCTGCTGTGTGCCACAACTGCCCCTAGGAAAAGGGAAACAAACAGAGGATAGAGTAAGTTCAAAAGCACTTTGGGACCAATCTGCTATTGTTTTCTTTTAATATGCCTCTCTGAAAGAAAAACACATTACAAATTCTGATAACGTTTCAAAATCTGCTACTTCTGCATAACTACACACTCATTTCTATTAGGAAAATGCCTGCTTAGCTATTTGGTACTACTGCAAGAAAATGTAACAAATGGGAGAAATTCTGTGCAAAGACTCTTGCATTTTCTACTGTGGCAGGCAGAAAAGTGAAGAGTTTGCTTGGTTGTTGACAGCACGGCAGAGTTACCAGGCTGTGGAATGGCAGCTGTACACAGACAAAAGAGGGAAAGCATTGGAGAGAAGAATGGAAATGCGCAAAATCCAGACTAAAGAAAAATGTTGGCAAGTAAAGTAGGCACTTGAGAGTGGCAGTGGAGAAGGTCTGAAGGAAGGTTCAAATATCTTTTTAAGCATGTCATAATAAGCTCTGTATATTTACTTATGCCTTTCTTTAGCATTGATGGTTTTTTTGCTGAGTAACAGTACAGCTAATTTGAAAATTCCATTTCCTTTTTAAAGGTATCTTTCCTATGCTTAACAGCTTTATTTCCCATTGGCCTTTTATATTATATATTAAAATTCCTTTTGTTTCACAATAAATCCCTTTTTTTTTTTTTTTTTTTTTTTTGAGATATTAAAGAAAAATAGGAAATATTTCAAGGATATAGTAGATAAAATTCCAAGTAAGCCATTCAGGACTTTCGGTGTGTACATAAGCGAAATGCAAGATTTTGTACCTACTTCTCCAAAATAGTGGGAAATGAAACCAGACAGAGTTAGCAATGAAAAAGCATTAATTCCATATAAAATTAGTTGGGTCTGGCAAGTTATCAGAATAGACTACTAAGGTTAGAAAGGGCTGTAAAACACACTACTTTCAGAAACTGTAAGTAAAACTGTTCATACAACACCAAAATGAAAAAACGAAGCCATAAACATCATCAACTTCCTGTTCTTCTACCTCCAGTACATTTTCCCACTAAGGTGATAAACAGTCTCTTTCCATACATTACAGGGATTCCTAATTGAAATTAATTTTTGAAAAGACTCTTCACCAGGCAGGTGAATCTTTTTAATGGGTACACAAAATAAAACTATACACTTCCCCCCAAGTCATCCAAAAGCAGGAAAAAATCATACACAACCTAGACTCAGGAACATCTCATATGTTAATTAAAACTTATCCCCAATTGATATGACATACGCTATTTCTCAAACAGCACAACTATCCCAATACTTCAGATAATTCTGGGGAACACTTTCTAATTCCTACACTCTCCACCTCCAGCTTCCTCTGTGTCTTAAAAGAGAAAAGGGGAAAAAAAATAAGCAAGAATCTTTTCACAGATTTTCCAATCTGTTAACTTACAAACATAAATCATAATAAAATAACAATTTAAAAAAAAACATAAATAGATAATAAAAACTTTAATAGATATGAAAAATAAGAAAATTGAGGATGAAATAGAAAAGTGGGAAAAATAAAATACAGGGTGGAAAAAGAAAGTAAATACATGGAAAGAAATGAATGAATAAACACTATTTCTTCTTCACAGTTACAAGGCCATGTTGTACTGACGATTCTGAACTCTATTAAAGTCATACAGTATGACTTTATAAATCAATTATCTTTTTTTTTATTTTAAACCCATTCACTTGATGTCTTCAACTATCACAAATGCAATGCAACTCTACTGTGGCAGTGTACAGTTTCAGATGGAACTCCGATTTCTTTTCAGTATAAGTTTATCCATCCAACTGTTGTGTTTAAGTATTTTTTCATCCATTCTACTGTTAGCAACTGAAAATCCAAAGAGCCTTTGAAGAACTCAAGTAGCTATTGATCGGTTTAAGTCTCAAAAAACATTCTACATTCTGCAGAAGCTGAACAGGCAAAAAACACAATTTAGAAAATAGTGCATAGCATATGTGTAATAAATCTACTGCAGATTATTTTCATCTAAAAATCTTTCATAATAATGAAGGAACAGTTTTGAAGTATTCCGGCACAATGCAGTAGCACCTTCATTAATTGCTAACCAAATACAGAATAGCAACTTGCTATCCTCTAGTTTACTTTGAGAGTCCACTTTCAGAATGTCCTACAAATATTTCTGTGTGACTTAAGGAGACTCTGAAAACTCAAGTCTCTATCACAAACACACTGCTATGGATGTGGATGTCCAGCATGCTAAGACATGCATCATTCCAAATATACATAATAGAAATTAGAGGGGAGGCAATCATTCATTTGCTCTTAATATTCTAAAGCAGAAGTGGAAGTGAGAATTGAGAGACTGACCATGCAAAAATAAATAAATAAATAAAAAGAAAAAAGCAAAGAATGATGTACAGCTGTTTTGTACTTCATGACTTCATGGTCTTATTCTAAGTGATTGTTTTTACAACAAAGATGTAACCACAAAGATGACAAGCTTTATTTGGTAACACAAACTCTAACAGTCACTGCCCTACCAAGAAGGAATTAATTTACAATATTCAGTTGTAAATTAAACTGAGATTTTTCCAATAACTAAATGTCACAATGCTCTGATATTTCTGAGCCTGGAGAATACTCTCTCTGATCAAAACTATGAATAAATAGTAGTATCTGTGGGAAAACTGAAACTTTTCTACAACCATGCCAGATATTCGGATTTAGTGATGGGTTAATAACTGTAAATATTTTCAAGACAAGCTTCAAGGGGCTCATTTGTTTAAAATGCAAGAGCTTATAAATAAACGGAGGGTGTCTATTCCTTAGGACTGGCTTTGCACGACAGCACAGAATGTCCTTTACTATACAGTTGACTACATAACACATCAGAGACAATACCAATCAATGAAAATACATTGTATTTCTTGTTAGACCTACATGTTAGAATGACCTTATTCTGAAGTGGAGAAAGGCAAGACGTGGGAGGAAGGAGATTGAAAGGATACATATAGAGTGTCAAATAAGAGACTTAAAATTTACACCAATTTAAATTGAAGATAAGAACTCAGTGTTGTGTTGTTATGCTGTAAACCATTTTTATATTGAATATGCTAAAATAAATATCTCTGAATTGGTGTGAAGGTATTTTCAAACACTATTTCCTAGGGATCACAAGTCTTTTCTTATTAACTACATCGTTGTAGGCAAACTATTTTGTGTTATGCAATATACCATATGCAGTTGACTTTGCATTAGAAATTGATCCTATCTTGCATTATCCTTTCTATACAATCCTTTCAAAAAGCTATATCACTTGTACACTAGACAGCAATTACTCTAGAATTACATATATATAAATACAGACTGAATTCCTCTGCCATTAGTAGAACTTAAGATAAACAAAAATACTTTCTTTTAAAGCACAGGTTCCATCTTTCACCAAAAAGTGAGGTGATCAGATGACACTGCAGCATGTAGACTTCGAATGTTCATTTATATGTATATTTTTAGAAAAACTCACATGCATCTGTCTAAAAGGATGTACAACCCAGCTGAACGCACTTCACATTCTTGTTATTTATATCCACAGACAGAATAAGGAGTAATTCCTTAGTAGAAATAAGTTGATTACAGCAACAGTTATATGGTCATATCTGCATTCAAGTTTGTTGTTGTTTTTTGTTTGTTTGTTTGTTTTCTCCTGTTTTCTGTCAGAATATTCTGGCTATATGTCCACATTATAAATTTGTAGACAAGGTATAGTTACAGAACATGAAACAGACTGTTTTCAGTGCAGCTACTGAATAAAATGATATCAAGTACACAGCACAAGATATCTCCCACAGAGATATAGCTGACAGAAGGAGTTCTTTGCCAGGCAAGAATCTGACCAAAGACTGTACAGACTTGATCATCCACCACTCCATCCCCGCAGTGAGACAGCACATCTTCCATTGCTGAAAACAGTTTGGGCAGAAGCAGGACTTCCAAGTTTAACTGATACTATGTGACAAATATCTGTTGTTCAGGGCTTTTTTTTTCTTTTTTTCTTTTTCCCCTCATTTCTTCCTCCGCAAAATTTAAACAGAGACCTTGCTGCAGGTTACTTCTTCCTTAGTGTGTTACCCTTTCTGCTTTCAGTTTTCTTACCTTTCACATCCTTCATTTGCACACTCTCTTCAGGACTGAAATCAGATTAAAAAATAATCCTATATTGTGAGATGTGTTTTTGAAAGCCAAACATCTGATTGTCCTATTACAAAGGACACGTTGTGTTTTGATCATGCAGAAAATTAATTCTGTTAATCAGGGTGTGCCTGTTACCAGTTAAAGTCTTAGCAAAGTGTTTTTACCATCACAAATCTCAGAAATGCTTTTATATCAGTAATAACTTCATCACTATATTTTTCAATGTACTAAAACTAAAACTACAACAGTGTGAAACCTCCACATGTATAAAAAGCAACAAAATTACAAGGAAACAGTGTTCTTACTTATTAAAGTACTTAAACTCCTTGTGGAGTTTAAACACCAGCGGTAACATTACTGTGAATTTTATGCTTGTCCATAGGAGGCATAAGATGAAATTTTAGACTAGGGCTGTGTTACAGCAAGACAGGACTGACTTCTCAGGCAGTTCCCAAAGCCATCAGAAATAACATCAAGGACAAAAAGGCAGCAGTACATTTTTTGCAGAGTTTCCCTTGCCTTTCAGAAATAGAGATTTTTTAATTTTTTTTTTTTTTTTTTTTTTCCTGTTTTGTTATAAAGGGTAAGAACGTGACCTGTGACTTCAGGACTGTGGAGTGCAAACTGAAATCAGTAACGTGGCCTCAGTGGCATTGTCTGACGAAATCCATGGAGGTGTTCAGATCACACTTAATTTCAAATCTGGACCTCTGGTGTCTAATTCCTGTCCGCCCTCTGCCTTTGGTTCTGTTCAGTGTAAAATTAAATACACTACAGGAGCATCGTATATCTTGTGCATGAAAGGGATCTCAGTTGTTGATCCAGAGTAGTTTCTTTTATCATAAATACCAAAAAGCTTTAAAGGAAAGTATGAAAGGAATAATCTCTCCTGAGACTTCCAGGACTGTGAATAGTTTCTGACAATAGCATCCCAAAATTGTGAATAAAAAAAAATCCTAGTAAGAATTAAAACTGAACAATGGGCTGTATCTTTTAGTACTTTTTTGTTGTTTTGCAGATCTGCAAAACAGATAGAAAAGGGGTTTGCAATGGTCAGGGACCAGGTGGAGAATAGGTTTGCTCTAACAAGGAAGCTAACAGAGAGGGTTAGAATGACAAAATAGTTCTTGCTAAGAATCAGCAAGATACCAATTAACAAAGACTCAGAGCCATCTGAAGACACCAATACAATGGTTAGAGTACATTTCATCAGAACTGCCATCAGAACTGAAGAAGGCATTCCATCCTTCTTCAGTGACACCACTCAGAATGCCATCAGAATCAGAAGCCCCCAGCAGTCCCAGTCCTACAAACCCCGTTAAAGTTGTCCTTTTAAAATAACAATTTATTAATACAACATTTTGTCTTGAATTTTTTTTCTTTTCCAGCTCAATAAGCCAACAATTTGTTGGGGGAAGGTCAGAACACAGAAATGCTATTTTTAATATCAAGGTTGAACATTTTCCCAGGTCAGCCTCAAGACCCCCGAGTAGTCAGGGAGTAGAAAGATGCTGAAAGTCTTTCCTCGGTGTGCTAAAATTGCAAACTTAATCTTAATTAAAACTTCCACTATTTGCACAGTCCTACCATTCTCTCTGTTAGCACTTTTAGAACAATGAAGTGGCTTAAAATGAGATTATGAAAAATTCACACAGATGTCCCGTAACAAGCTGGAGTACCAAACCATGTGTACAGGCCATGCATCTAACTAGGTCAGTAGGCCTGGGCATTCAAAAGGGCAACTCTTAAGGTTAAAGGCACACAAGTTCAGAATTCCAGACAGTAAACACATGCAGGATAAAATCCAGAGTGATCATTCATCTTCCTCTTCCCCCAGCCTTGCAGTGATGGGCTCATCGGTCATTTCTAAAAATAATGAGAAAAGGTTCTTGTGAAACCAAAACCTCCTAGGGAAAAAAACAGCCAGCACGCCACAGGAAGTCTGAGCTCACGTCAGAAACATTATGGCCTTTTTCTTCATAAGTTTTCCACAGAGGTCTACTTTGTGCATATTTTGGAGGAATCTTTTCTCTCTGTTGGGAGTTTTACTGACTTACAGTGAAGAGAATCCCAATGAATAATTTGTAGGAAGTGGCTTCCAAGATATTTGAAATTACTGTATAAGTTAACCACTTATTTTGAAATAAATATAAGGTAATTATTCTTTTAAACTTACAGTGCATAAATGTGATGTTACTTTGACAACAAACATTGACTTGAAATTACAAGGGCTGCTCCAAAAGTAACACCTCCTGTGTCATTATGTTGGCCCATGATGCCAGAGATGGATAACGTTTACAGTAGAAGTTTAACCTTCCAGACAATATTTTGATACATTTTGTTTCTGTGCAACAGATGACAGCAGAGGGGTAGTCTGACAAAATGGCATCTGAACTGGAAGTGTGCATGAAGTAGAGGTGTACAACTGAATTCCCCCATGAGAAGAAAAAATGGCACCCAGTGACGTTTATCAACACTAGCTAAACATTTAACAAACAGTTGGTATGAGCACACAGAGACAGTGGCTGATGTATTTCAGCAGTGGCAACAGTAGCAGTGGGTCTATCGGCATGGCTTGAAGGCTTTTGTTCATTGCAGGCAAAAATGCATTACTAATGGTGTTGACTATACAAAAAAAAAAAAAGCGTTTTGTAGCTGAGAATTTGCTCCATCAGATAGTGTTATTGTGTTCTTTGTATCTGTAGTAGTTCCCATGGAAATAAATAGAAGGCATTACTTTTGAAGCAAACTGTGTACATTTACCATACTGTTGTATTATTCCTGTTTTATGTTTCGACATTTGTTAATGAACAGATTTTTGCACATTTCTGTTTCTCATCATGCTGAAAGATACCTACATAAAATGCAGCAATGAGTAGTAAAATGATGCTGTAGTAGAGAAAACGTTACACTGCATCATTTGTGAGCTTATTACATGGCGATGAAATTATTTTAAGCCTTAACATTTTGAAATTTTTTCAAGTAGTTGCATTTTAAACTTTTACATCTTGACAAGTGTTTCATATTTATTAAATTAATCGTTACAAATATTTTTTTAATAGCTTGTCCCCCTGTACATAGTGACGCACAAAGTTGAAGAAATTTCAAGCTAAAGTCTCCCTTTCTCCTTTTGATTCATGATTTTGAGTCAAACATTTTCAAGTCCAAACTCATACACAAACTGTACCTTGAAGACTGCCACTGAATGTTCATCTCACTTGCTCTGAAATTGAAGGGGACTATCTTCATGCCTAGGATATACTCCAGTGTTTTATTATCCCTAGAGAGGAAATGTTTTTTAACTATATAAAAAAATAAGATCACTTTTTCTCTCAAGGAGAAGTAATATTTTTCTGACTTTTTAATACATTCAGCTGCTAACAATGAAAAATTGAACAAACACAAGAAAAGGACTTTCTTTTCCCTTCAAAATTAAGATAGGCCATCAGACTATGAAGATGAATAAAATCTACATACTTAGTGTACTTAACAAAAATCATGAAATGCTACTTTGATTTTTATTTTTTTGAGGAAAATTCAAAACGGAAAGTTTGCAAAATAATTTGAGAAAGTTAAAAAAAAAATTAGCAAAGACTGGAAATAACTATAGCCACAGCAAATTATATAGCTTATTATATTGATTCATGCAGTTACCTTGCCACATATAAAAAGCAAACAGACTGCAGCTCCTTTGAGCTTATTATGATCCTTAGATGAGAAGCCTCTGGAAGCACCTGACACCTACTGAAGTAGAAGGAACTGTGAAAAGATAACTGTTTTAAAGGTAGAATATTTGTATTGCTGAGAGGTCAGCTTTGCCACTACTGACTACACTGCAATTTGCATACTATTAAAGCATTACCCATAACATTTGTAAAATTTAATTTTAAAGCTATGTTGTTAAAGATGTTTGCTGAATTGTAAGCACCTAGGACATTTGGGAAATTTGTTAACACTTTGATAGTTACAGTATTTTAGCCTCATCTTACTTTCTCTTTGACACTTCCCACCACTCAAACATGCAATACTATTCTCTTCTTCTGCTTTATGACAATGAATCTCATTTTAGTGCAAGCTGAGATACTTTTAATGAATAGTGCAGCAGTATATTAATGAAGATAAAAATATTGAAAATGAAAGGACAAGTTAAGTTTGTTAAAAATGACACTAACATTTATTTACTTTCCCTGAGGTCTGAGATTCAGTTATAATCCTGTAGATTAGAGGTAATGATTATGATTTTCTATTTCACTCTAATACAGACCTTCTCATTAAATCAGTGAGCTCAGTAATCACAGTCATCAAGTTGTGTTTCAGTGCTGCATTCACATTCTTTTCTCTGGAGTTTCTCCCTCCTTTCCCCACACCCTCCCCGAAGATCTTCATTTACTCCCTGGCAGAAACTGCAAAATTAAAGATGCGTAATGTGAAGATACAATCTCTGCTTCCTCTGCCCTGCCAGACTAGCACTTCACTCTAAAATACACTTACTCTGGGAAGTATTGATATTAACTCAGTTGCTGTAGTGAATGAACCACAGTTTGCCTTTGAAGTTTATTGAAAAGTTGTCTAGATGATAATAGAAAGGATGTAGTAAAACAGGAACAAGAATTGCTTTACATACTAATAACAACAATTTAGTTATCAAAACAGTACAGAACAAGCATGCCTTTATACAATCTCTAAAAAATTTAGCTTCCTAGGGTTCTAATAGGCTTTTCCTGTGGTTCAGGAATGCACGGTAGCACTCAGCCCAGTGGCTGTATCCTTATTTCAAAGAGAATCATTCAAACCGACATCCACCCTGTCAAGAATCTCAACTTTGAGCTGCTAATGTAGAATAAAAATCAATACAAATTTTGATCATTTGATGAATATTTACTTCTTTCCTTGGAGCTTGGGGATTTAGAATTGAAAACTGCTGAATCAAGTCTTTTTCTTTTGTGTGTGTGTGTGTGTGTGTGTTTGTGCCAACACCAATTTACTACCCTCATGAAAGTTCCTGAACAAGATGTCTCATGTGGCATACATGTTGGTTTTTTCTGTCAATCATAACTGTGTCAGTAGGGAACCATAAACATTTTCGTTTCATACTCTTAGTTCCCCAAAAAGTATTTTGATTTCTTTGCTGGAAAAGGTAAACTTGCCTTATTTAGACATACTATAGAATGCTTATGTCTGTCTTCCTAGGATGGCTGCTGCACCTAATTTGATACTAGGTATTACATATTTTGTTTTCAGTATCAGTTGCTTCCCACAAAGACACAGTTCACATAAAGGAATCATTGCAAACAAAGCTTAGTAACAAAAAACAGATAAAGATCTATACTGACATTATCAATTTTTCTATATATTTTCTGAAAAACAGCATGGAAATTCTGAGCACTATAATTTGCACCAAATGTTTGTGTAAATGAAGATAGCAGGAGATAAATAGATCCCACAAGTTAGCAATTAAAATGCAACTCTACTTTGCATTTAATCTTAAAAAGAAATGTACCTTCAATCTTAATAAAATGAGCTTCTAAAAAAAATGTATATGTAAATCTTATGTTTCCATAGCGACTTCTTTGTTTTGGGGGGGGGGGGGGGGGGGGTTGCCCC
>JAOWBP010002559.1:29438537-29497125 GCA_028571105.1 Tragopan temminckii | reverse complement strand
AAAAAGGAGAAATGATGCCTCTAAATCAAAAAGAAAAAACAAACTAGATTAGTTTAAGAACTGTAAATGCAAGCAATTTTCATCTTGCAAACTTTTTCGTATGTTACTCAGTGGCAGACGGGTTTTTATCTTAAGGAGCAATTTTGTTGGTCTTTTATAAATTAAATAAAAGTGGCAGCAGCTGTCTTTCAGAAGGCTGATATAGGCTTGTATAGTCAAATGATATTATGTAGACAGATGTTTTAAATAAAATAAATATTTAGATTGCTAGATACCTTGCTAGATACAAAGACAATTATAGGATGTCTTTGTTAAATTAAATTTCTCATTCTTCTGAGAAGAAAAAAGGAGAATTGTCCTGGAAACTGTACCAACAGGAAATGATCCTATATATAAAACAGCTGGAGACTGTAACTAATATAAATTTACTTGAAAATAAAAATGCAGTATGCCTCTGGAGACAGGCAGAAACATGCAGTAAAAACAGATGTAATAAAATCATTTTTTAAAACTTCAGTTTATATATACATACAAAATATTAAGATATGATGCACACAAGTAGGGGGACTGTTCAGGGCTAAGAGAAAGTAAGAGAATAATTAAACCCCTAAATATAACAACAGTGAGATCTCTTTTCTAATGATAAAAATGTGGGGTTTTTTTGTTGTTAAATGGTGCCTTTTACAAAAGGGTATTAAATGCATTACTTTGACTAGGATTTTAGTATGATAACACTATTACATTACCAAGACAAAATTTAATGGCAACCTTTTACCTCAGCACCATAAGGTAAATAAGATAACTTTAAAAGAAATGCCAATAACCAGTACTCAAATTTTTTAGATATTATGTCTAAGAAAGCTTTCCATAATAGAAAAACAGAATTTTAGAGAGCGAAGACTGAGTCTTATGATGCAAGAAACTTATGAACCCTTTTTAAAAGTGACCACACATTTTAGCCTAAATTTATGCAATGCACCTCAGCCAATTTGTTCCTGCCATTTTTGTTGAAAACACTGCAGAATAACAGACTGCATCCAATTCTATGCAGTTAGGTTGTTTTACTTTCCTCAAGACCTCCATTACAAACTCACCATGACTCTGGGCCCAAACCCGCTCTCCTTATTCAGACACAGCATGAATGTCCTGACTTACATATGAAACAAACATTAAGGGAGTATCTGCAACAAAAAGTATGAATAAGCACTTCACATGTGTACCTTTCACATCACCACTGATACTAAACTGTCCCAATCTGCATAACCTCCTTTTTTCATAATAAAATGGTACTACAGAATCACATTGTTTGGGATGCTTTTTTAATGTAATATTACTTTGTAATTTTAACAACTTTCTCTCATGCATTATAAAAATACCCTGCTAAAAAAAAAAAAAAAAAGATAGTGAATCTACTAATTATAGTATACAACAAGCAATGTAAATGGTGTTAAAGATTCCTTTCAGAATGATTCAAGTTGGATTGCTTTCATTTTTTTTCCAATAGCCTTAATTGGCTAAGTGCCTTTGGGCCAACTAATACCCAGAGAGACCTAAACTCAGTAAATCTTGTAAATACAATGATTTCAACAGATTTTCTTCAAAGACTTGATCATTACATAAGATACTGCTGGTTTGGCACTGTACTATTTTTCCGCTTAGAATGTACATGAATTTATGAACATAGAAGATTTATTCTAGGCCAAAAACAGCCCAATAAGCAGAAGATACTGGATATTTTTACTTTCATTTAGATAAAGATTTAAGTGTATATGAACAAATGCTTTAATTTCAAAAAGGAAAGGAAGTCAGGTCTGAAGCAGACTGAGAATTATAAAATCACACCTTTCAAGATGCAAAGATGTAAATATGACATGTGTATAACAATTGACTGTATAATTGCCTAGTGTCATGTTTTTTCCTTCAGATAATATTAGGAGGTCTAACTGAGAAGACAATAACATATCACAGTATAAAGTGGAATCCTGGGCATTCAAATTCTGATCAATGCTGATCTGCTTCCAGCAGTAAAATGTGTGATATCTAAACCACGTAACAACCTTACAACATGATGTGGGTTAAAGTCTCCTTAGAAGTTAAAGGAACAACAAAAATCTTAACATTTTGATTAATCCAGAACTATGAGAGGTAGTATTCTGAACTGTCAAAGGTTATTAAAATATTTTAAAACAAGGTTCTCAATACAATTTGGTAAAAGA
Source organism: Tragopan temminckii (assembly GCA_028571105.1). Classification (NCBI taxonomy): domain Eukaryota; kingdom Metazoa; phylum Chordata; class Aves; order Galliformes; family Phasianidae; genus Tragopan; species Tragopan temminckii. Next base: position 29,494,909 of record JAOWBP010002559.1, on the reverse strand, counting down.
GTTTAATTCAAATTACAGAAATTCTATGAAAACAGATTAACACTAGGAAGGTTTTTTGCTTTTTCAGAGCATTAATTGAAGTGGAAGCATTAAACTTGTGTACTACAGCAAAATATTACAGCTTTTAATAGACACAGTGAGTTCCTTATACAGGTAGTCATACTGGTGTAGTGGGATGGTCTAATGTCTAAGGACATTTTCCAGCAGGAAAATACATACATGCATGTGAGAGGTCCTAATAATATAGCTCAGGCTAGCAGCTGTGTTCCAAATTACCTTTGCCAAGCATGCCTGAAAAATCAACTTTATTGTAGCCATTTCTTATAGAGGCCAAACAGAAACTACTCTTGGAGATACTGCCACGTTACACGTATGAAAGAGTTTGATCCCACCACAGAACCTCACATTCATTCTTCAACTGCGTGTGCAAAGCAGCAAAAATTACCATGCTTTTGAGCTCAGTTTCATTATAACTGAACCATCAATATCTTACTGGAGCAGGTTTGGATCAGAAGTTCAGTCTGGAGCCATCAGCAATAATTACCACAGAAAGTCATATGGTTGCAGGACATTATGGTCTTGTTTATGGAGCTTAGGTAGGATTTCCAATCAGCATGATTGCATCTATTTCTAGTGCTTTGTTAATCGCTTCCTGAAGCTGCTCATTAAAAGCTCTGATGTCAACACACAGTGCTGTGGTGACTGAAACAGAGATTGGGAATACAATCACATCTCTTGGCTTGGCTGAGAAGTAACACTGTTCCCTTTATCACAAATGCTGCTTTCCCATTTGATAAAATAACCTTACCATGTCATAGAACAGTGGTCATTTATTTTAGAGGAACAAGCTGAATCTTCACCATTAAACACAGGACGATGTTTGCTCACATTCAATGTTTCTCTCCTTCAACAATGGCATTGCAATGAGATCCAAGTATAGAAATTTAGCATCTCTCTTACATCAACCACTGAAACGATGAAAGCCCCTGACAATAATCACTTACCAATACCATAGTACTTGCCTACCTACCAACTGTGAAAGCACTCATAGCCAGAGTCAATAATTGAACCAAGCAATTCCACTGTGCTCATGTGATTGGTGATATTATCCCTTTAAGTGTGTTATTTAAGTTTGCAATGCAGTTAATTGAAACCCTACTAGATGCAAATCAAAAGTTTCAGCCTTAATTGAGATATTTTGAAAATTGAACCCATTGCTTCAGGCAGGTGCTACATGAGATTCCATTAATATAGGTAATTAACATTAGCCTCTGCTTTAATTAACATGCACACTTTAATTAGTAAAGCATTAACCAACATTTAAAAATCTGATCTTCATGCATCACAAAAACTGCAAAGTTATGACTACATTACATTTTTTCCAAGACTATAAATCATACAATATCAATTTTTTCTTTAAATACATCACAATGCATTGAAAGAAAAGAAGTACATATAAATTTATCTAATTTGTTTGAAATGACGAAGAAGATTTCTTAAGACTATGGGAAAAAATCACAAATACTTGAAAATTCATCTAAAATGTGTACATATGTATATTATATGTTTGTATGCAAGTACATCTAAATGTTTGCCTTATGAATGAAGATAGTTCAGTTGTAATCAGACACATTGCTCAGGACAGCTTTTTTCAAAGCTAGCATTTAAAAAAAATAAATAAATGCCCTATCATAAGTTCTAGCTTTGTTTCCCATCATGCTTGCTTTATTTAGCACATAACATTTTAACATAACACTGCTCCCCTCAGCAAGTAAGCAACAGATCTGCAAACATGGGCTGAATGTCTTCTTGAGTTTGCACAGACCCTTAAACATCCTCAAGAAATAGGCTGATCCTCTGAAACGTTCTACTATATCTACTATATCACAAATCCCACTATTGGGCATCATCACATCTGTGAATTCAAGTCACCAGGGAGCTGTAGTGAAATAACTGAGATAGGTCAAAACCAGCCTTTTGCATGGCAGGTCCCAGTTGTTGGTGTTCAACCGATATCTTTATGGAGCTTCTACAAGTGCGGCTACACTCAAGCTTTCAAACCAAACACAGGAGTATATCTCTGACACAGATAATGTCTTTATTACTCTGGTTGTTTAACTGCCCATCTGAATTATAAATTCTTATTTATAAGTATAGCATGCTCCCAGACATATCTAGCATACAGAACTCTGCACAAGCTTGTGAGATTAAATAGTGCAGAGCTCCAGTTTCAAAATCCTTCATTAAATAAAATTTAACCTCAATATCTTTCAAAATACATTTCCAAACAATGCAGATAACTTCATCTTCCTAATCCTTCCCCCCGTTATGAATTACCTGCCTGATCCTGACAGCTTTGCTTTAAATATGTTAAGTTCCATTTCTATAGCCTCATTATTACCACAAAGAAGATTTCTTAACCACCTGCTTTTAGATTTCCTGTGTTTCACTGTCAATACGTAAAGGTGGAACATATATTAATTACTGTTCTACAATTCTCATAATAAGATTTTGAATGTGATGGCTTGAATAATAGTCAGCTGAAATCTATTTCTACAGCTTTTCCATGTTCCAAGCCTCCACTGCATTTGGCAGTGAAAGAATGGACAGTCTTAAAGGAGTATATACTGTATTCATATTGCATCCAAATATCTGCAGATCTCAGACAGCATATGTACATGCGCAGAGAAAAGAATATGCCCTTCAGTTAGAATTTATGAATCTCCTAGAACAACCACATCAATGTCAATTCAGTCTTTTGCTTATTTCTCGTAGTTAAGTGAGAAATATTTTTTAGAGAATAAACATGAAAACGGAATTTACTTAAGCAAATTTAAGCACCTTTTATCCATGGGAGTAAATTCTACATTATGTTTCATATTCCTAAGATACAGACATGCTTCTCATACATAAAACTTCCTAGACACTGAATCTATGATGCATCTAGCTAAAAATGCCAGATCCTTTTGGTGCAGTTTGCCAGATTTCATGGGATACTGCAGGACATTTTGCAGAGTTTTGAGAGTTCACTATGGAATTAAGAATATTACGACTGAAAGAATAATTCATTGAATACCTTTTCTGATATGCATTTGAATTCACCATACTTTCCATACTTTGAATCCTGCAAAACAACATAGTCAAATCTGTCCTGTTTTCCATGTGAGTTACCTACAGAGATCAGGAAACTATTGTTTCTGTAAAGCAACGTGACAATACTTCAAAAACAGTGATTTTGACAATACAAAGTCTTAGGTCTGACCACAAAACTATTTTGTCATTCACTTTTTTGAGTTTAACTAATATTTTTATTCAAATAGAAAGTAACAAAGAAATAGGAATAAAATATAAGAGGAAACTGCTTAGAAATAGTCTAAACAGCATCTCGGGAATTAAGATGCCTCATCCTGAGGTGGAAAACCAGTAGCGTATCAATCACACAGTGGTTCAGGAACCACAGAAACCCTTGTTCTACTGGAAACTCAGCAAAACATGCAATAACTCTGCAAAAGGACAGCTTATTTATATACTCATCAGAAAACCATCCTAAACTCTTCAGCACAACACAATGAAATAGCTGGTTCTACGTAGCCTTCTTTCCTTGTTCCAGAGGAATTCTAGCTCTAGTTAGGCAATGGGGGACAACAGAAGAACATAGTGAGAAACTAATTTTCATTGCTAAAACCTTCTGCAATGCTGTCAAGTTTGCAATAAAGACTTTTTGATTGCTCTCTCAGTTGGCTATACTACTATGCACAAGGGTGAAGTTAGGATGAAAGATTCCACAAACAGAATACTCTTTGTTAGACCTGATCCCACATAGTTAAAATAAACATGCTGCCCTCATAATACCAAAACAAAATAACTGGACCAAAAATTCTACTACATGTAGATTAGTTCTTCATTTATCTGTGCAATCATTTCAAGGTTTCCTTATGCAAAAGTCTTCAGATTCTTATTGAGAAATGTATGGCTTAACATAGCCCCAGCACAGTGGAAGACTTACATGGCGTACAATAACAAAAAGAAGCAATTCTTAAGTCATTAGTTTTAGTATAGGAAAATCAACTCAAAGTGGTCAGAATAATAGGTATGATGTGCTTTTTCACTAGAGTGACTCTTCATTAAACAGTTGTGTAAAAGTTTTAGGACAAAAATTATAATTACACAGGGAAGGAAGTTACACTATAACACAATGGAAAGTGCAGCAACGACAGCAAAGTAGTAAAGAACGCCGCTGCAGCAAGCGAGGACTTGCTCAAATATAACAGTTATGAGCACAGAAACAAACAAAAGAAGCCACTTACCTTCAGAAGGTCTCAAGTACATAAGGATCTCCAGCAAGATACCTTTTTCCTCCACTGCCAACCCTGGCTCCACCCCCTTCTGGTCACTCAGGTGCATTGTATGTGCACCTGAGTTCCCCTGCCTTGGCCCTGCCTTCCCTCCAGGTGCTCGATCACTGCTTCAAGCTGTGACTTAGCATTTCTGCTACAGAAGCGCACTGCACTCATGATATTTTAAATGGTGGAGTTTTGCTTTTCTAATACCTTCAAAATAATAGGCTAAACCTAGAAAATTAAGGTTGGGTTCTGTTCTGTCAAAGTCAATGATGATTTTCTTACCTTCTGATACCAGCAAAATATGCTCCTTCAAATCATTTGACAGGAAAAGTATATGAATTTATAATTTCAAAGATTCATGTTACTAACATTTCATATATTTTTAAGAGAAAGCATACATACTGTAGCTGTAACTTTCAGGATACAGAGAATGCAAACAAGGAAAAGATTGAAAGGAAGTGCAGAGGAGTCAAGGTCTAGCAGCAGTTATAGGAGAAGTTGAGTTCTACTGCTCTAAGAATGCTCTAAAATCCCTTTTATCATGAAGAAAACAGAGAACAGCCAAGGTTTCGTTAATAACTTTTGCTGGAACTCAAAATGTCAGCCTTGGTTCTCCAATGTCACTGCAGGAAGGAAGGGTTGGAGCTCTTTTGTTCAGTGTGGGAAGCATGTTTTACCTTCCTGTACTAGCTGCCATCCCATGTCCAACAACCTCTTTACTTGTAGCTAGAAGTTTCCTGTAACCTGGATGCAGACAATTGCAGACAGCAGGGTCACAGCTACCACAGATCACTACATAGCTTACTTATGTAAACTACCCCTTAAGCTTTCTGTTCTTTTCCTGATTCTAACAGATGGTCTAATAAAGAATACTAAACTTTGCCTCTCTTGTCTATAGTTCATTACTTGCCATTGCCACAGTGAAGTTATGAGCAGTTTTGGACCACGTCGTTTGACATGTACTGAAGAATGTCTTTAAACATTCCTGGAACACTAATGTAATTATTGAAAGAAAAACATGATACACAGCACTCAATACCTTATTGTTAAGAAGAATGAATTTTGTTACACTATGAACATATATAGCTAGCATCCTTTTTGATATGGAATGATAACAATTATTTTTGTTTCATGGTGCTTGATGAGCAATTTGGTGAAATGTGACTTCAGCTTACAAAAGCCACAGTGCCTATAAGAATGCAATTGCTAATTTAAGTCACTAAACCAAATTTGAAAACATACATTTTATTTTTTTAAACTGAAATTGCCATAACATAGAAGACATTGGAACATTAAAAACAATCGGTTATTCCGATAAGCATAATATATATTGCATAGCACCTCATTTTTTTTTTATTAAGTTAGTAGAGCAGTGTACCTAATGTCATTCCTAAGTGGCAGTGTGTATGCTTTGTGTGAGCATATGACTCCAATATGATATAACCCAGCCTAATTAGATTCATAATTCTATCACAAAGTAGGAACAGTCCACACCTAAATGCAGATTTTTCTCCTGTGCTTGCATGATTGTCTGAGAATCCCAGAAAGAGTTATCTTGCTTGCTAATACTGACATTCACTACTTGTATCTCTGGCAGGACTTTTGCTACCACATGCAAAGAGCATGGGAAGTTTGCTGCCATACTCACAGAGACCTGCATTTCTTTTTTCCTTCTAACATGTATAAGAACACGAGCCTTAAAATCCTCCCCAGTAATTAATCTTTCTCCACTACACATGAAAAATACAGAAGCTAAATATTTTTTACCAACAAGTACATTTACTGGTTACATTTGTGTTTAGTTTGTTTACTTGCTAATAATTTCCTACCTGTAAGTTCAAGCACAGTATGCTAACAATTCAAGAAGAAGACCTTCTGCAGTAAGTGGAAATACACCAGGATTCATGTGGAGCAGTGTACTTTATTTGCATTTTGCATTTTTTTAAGATAAAAGATGGAAAAGAAATTGTAGAAACTTAGTGGAAACTTTGGAGAAAAACCAAAGATAGATACATTTTGATCATGTATTTCTTCTTGCCAATTGGCATACATAATAGAAAGTGGTAGAGAATAGGTTAAACAGTCTAAAAGGATTTTAACCTTAAATTTGACAGAAGCTAAATGGCTGTGACATTGGGTTCTTCTACTTTATTCCAGCTAGTAATCCACCTTCAAAGTTCCTGTCAGGTAAATGACCTTGTATTTCATTAACTGATAATTAAATGGATTTATTCCACTAACGGTTTTAATTAAAATGCTAGAAATATTGATTACCCCTCTCATCCTTATTCCCCCAGATGAAAAAAAGGTTTTAGGAATGTTTATTTAGAGAAGACAGAGAATTAAATTAGATTGAATCTCTATGAGACCTGAAGACTGGTTCTTTCATTTCTGCTGCTCAAGCAGAAAAAGGTTTCAATTTTTTGATGTTTGATTAATTATTTTGAAATCCATTTATGCTTACCTTGGTGTTTAATTAAAAATGTCATTTTTAGCATAATTTAATTGGCTATCTGTGGAAGACTAACTTCGAACTTGTATTTTAAAAATGTTTTTTTTTTTTTTAATTTGGGGTAAAAGAAACTTTTTACTTATTTGCTTTTGCTATAAAGGTATCATCTCATGAATGAAGAACTAAGGGCTGGAGCTTAAATGGATTTTCTACATTTGAATATGAAGCTACATATGCTTATGAGTAATGCAGCTTTATTTAGATGAATGCTTGAATCCATTACCAGTTATTCAGAATCTCTAATCTAACAAGTATGGTGTGTGTGCCTCCAAATATGCTGGATTTTTTTTAAACATTAATTGAAAATTTACTTACTTGGTTCTCCTCACATAAAAATATGTAAGTTCTTTACTGTTTTCATACCCTCTGTTCTTACCTATTGAAAATTTGCTTTACATCTGAGCCAACTGTCCACTGAAGAAGCAATTGCTTTTTTAAGTATACAGGAGATGAAAATAAAACACTTATCTGTCTTTTCAAGACATGTTGTCATCTTATAAAGAACACATCTTATTACCAGTTGCTAAACATTTAAAACATTTGGCCTAAAATACTCAGTGGAAAGTCACAGTACCTTAACTGACAAAACCAATAACTAAAGCCCTAATCTGTAAAACATGCTTAACTTCAAGCACATAAGTTGTCACACTGAAGGGCAACAGGATTAATTCCTCCAGTTACCACTACAAACTGTGGACTTGCTTAATGGCTTTGGTGAGTCAAGACCTTCATACTTAGATTTTTGTTCCTTTTGCTTTACTTACTTGTGGACGATATGCTCCATAAACATCAGGTCAACAATCTCAGAAAAACACTATTATGAAAAGACTAATTGCACTATCTTATCTCATTTCTAAACTGAAAATGAAGAAAGCTCTGCTCTGCAGACACTGGATTCTCAGGCTTGTCAAAAACATTAATAGTCTACTTTCTGCAGGCAGTATAATTTATATTCCTCTCTTATTTCTTCAAGTATTTATTGAAGAAAAATTTTATAGCCTGATTTTAAGCTTGATGAATCAATGAAAATACCCTTAATCAAAATATTTGTCTCCAGAATTCCATCTTTTTAGAGTTATTTCAAAACACTGTGTGAGCTCTGTGCCTGAGAGCAAGCTAGATGGCAGTGGTTTGTGTATGGTTACTAGTCATTTAAAAATAGAATGGTTTTACAGTGATTTACTGTCTAGAAGTTATCCTTGTCTTTTCACAAATAACTGCAAAAAGCAAAGGAAAAGAAATACAAATAAACAGCTTGTGCATTTGTGAGCTGTAGATTGAAGAACTTGAAGGGTTGAAGAAGATGAATTGCGTAGAATGATGTTGCCTCTTTGAAGTCAGTGATGTTCCACTCCCCTGATGTGCTCATTGTTACATTTTCAAAGTGCTGCATATGGCTTTACTCATTCAGTTTTCCATGATGTCCGTTTGAGTCCATTATCTAATGTACCAAGTCAGAATCCTTCCTGTGAGTATACGCTCATATACATTCCTTCCAAGTTCATGGCAGCTACCCCAGTGAGTTCTTATTTCCATGTGTATATGTTTGTACAGTGAGACTCCAAATGCTTTCTTGTTATAATTCTAGCTATGAAAGGGAATGGACTTACTGACTTCTACAAACAATGTACTGGCCTAGTGAAGACAAGATAGTCAGTCATATCTTTGGTCAAGACTCTGCTACTTTGACATATTCAATGCAAGAACGTATTTCTCTCACTTTTCAGAGTAGGATTTAAGCACGTGGTCATAGTATTTTATTTCTAGGTTACTCTTTAATGCTGCCTTCATTTTCAATACTGCAAATGTGGGGAAATAAGAGCAACAACATGCTTTTCATTTAGTTTTCTGCTATTGATTTGCTCAAGATTTAACAGAATCATTTTGCCTTATTTGGTTACACTTTCTATTTTAATTGAACAAATCTATTAAATTACAGAACAATCTTTGAGCATGACGATCCGTTGGGTGTTTTCCATGATTTTAAATGATGATTTCCATTATTGATGAAGTGAGCAAAGAAAACATTGCATAAAGATTTTCCCTGTATGTTACTAACTTGGATGTTCATGGATAAAAGAGAATTGAAAACATGCAGAAGCTTTTCAACAAGGGGTAATCACTATTAAAAACTACAGAAATTACAGAAGCACAGTCATGTAAAAGTTCTGCCTGCACTATTGCTACCTTCAAATTAGCTTGATTTCAGAAATGTGAAATAATTTTTAAAGACACGTATGGCATAGGTTTTACTGCCTTTTTTTCCTGAACTTTAAGAAAATAGCCAAGATGAATAGCTTTATTTTTAACACTGATATATGACACATTTTAACCTGTCTACATACAAAAGTGGTGCTGTTAACAACTGCAACTTTCTTCAAGTATGCTATGAATCACTGTATTCCTTTTCCCTTTTTTCATGCACCATTGCCACTATCTTACCTTCAGCGGTTTTGCTAGATTTCAGCGAAGATGGAACCAGAGGGCACACATTAGAATTTTATATCAGTTCAAGAAGGAGAGAGAAGAAAGACATATGAAGCTAGAATGACATTCATTGAAGGTTCCCTAGGGAAGATAACACATGTTTTTGTCTTTCACCTGCTAGGCATGCTAAATCAGTGCAATGATAAGCTAATTTATGAAATATATTTCATTGAAACGTGAACATCTTTACTGTTTCTAGTTTGGCTATTAGCTTTTAAGAAATAAAAGATACCTAATTCTAAAAATGTTAGGGGGCTGTTTTTCTTAGATAATACTTACAGTATATGTTTACCAGGACTCTGTTTCAGTGTTTAAAGAAGCGTTTCAAAAGCAGCTAGGATGAGCTGAAGGTTAAAATTTATACTCCTTCAAAAAAGGAATAGCTTTATTTCAAAATAAGAGGATTTTACACTGTTATCTTTCAAATACCCTGGAATAAAAACAAAGCAAACAAATAAACAAACAAAAAATGCTGTACCTTTGAGTATTCTCACTGTACCAGTGAGAATGGAGAACGTGTCGTACCAAAACAATGGCTCGGCCATCTTTCATAAAAGATACATTGCAGTTCAACACTGAGCAGTTCATTTCTTAATCAAGGCAGGCAGTATAGGCTGCCTTACAGCTCATCTGCCCAATACACAGAAGCTAACTCTTCAGAAAACATTTTCAGAATACTTGTATTCAGGGAATGCATGCTAGAAGATCTCAATACTTTTATTTCAATTATGGGGGAAAAAAGCTTCCATTAAGATTGCTGTTAATGGAACATAACATTGAGGCAAAGCTTACAGATGTTCTTAAAAAATTTTCTTAAAAAAAAAAACAAACAACAAAAAAAACCTGGAAAATGCTGTGATACTGCTGTTATTTTTCAGCAAATAAGAAAACCTCAAAAATTCACAATCCTTGCTGAACGCAGATTCACAAGGAATTTATAGACAGTCCATAATGCAGATTTAGAGACATACAATCCAAGAAGCATGTACTAATGAGGTTAAATTTTATAAAGTAACCTAGCTGTCTTGCAGATAATTGTGTTTAATTTTAACAGTTTCATGATCAGATACAAATGTGAGCAAAATATCAAAGAGGATTTAATGCTTACATCAGTTATATATCTTAATTTTTTCTATCAGTTTTGGGGGTACATTATCAATTATAAGTTGGTGGTTTTTTTTTCTTTTTTAATAACATTCAAGGCAATGGTATTAAAAAAAATTACAACATATTGTATTAAAAAAAAAATTACGACATATTGGACATAGACATCTTATATATTCTTCTGGCTGTACTAGCAAGACTTAAATATTCATTTCTCTGGGGGGAGAAAGGAATACGGAGAAATTGGAGCACCCAAATGCTTAAGCACCATTAATAAATAAGGTTGCCTACCTTCTCTAATGCCAGAACTGAAGACCACACTTTCCAAAACCTTTACATTTAGTCTGCCCTTCAGTGGCAGGTTAATGGGGCAACATACATGTTCTGTGTTTGAGCACGTTTAAGCATGTCACTGAAACAGTGCCATGATCTTTTTCTACAGATTTATGCAAGAGTTAGAAGAAAATGTGTCAGTTAAAGTTACCTGCTCATTGTAGGGAATGAATAAAGTCTCCTTCATTTTGTCTTATTCCCTGGATGTTTTCACATCTTTTCTGATGTTCTCTCTACATGTTAACATTTTCTTTATTGATAATTTAGTTTGAAGCATTCTGGATTTAGCTACACTCATAGCAACTTTTACAAACCTAGCAAAAACATAAACTTAGCTAAGTTTTAATTTATTATTTCTCCATGTTGATTTAATCACTTTTATAATGGCTGAATTAAATCAGCCCGAATTATTCCTCCTTTGAATTCACTTTCCTAGTGAAAAGTTTCCAGAGATTGAATGTCTCTAAATCCTATCTTTAGTTCCTGCACTCTGTTGCACACTGACATGCCCATGTTGACCCCAGTGTAGAAAGCTCCACTAAAATCAGTACATATTTGCTCAAGCATGAGTATTTATTTGGCAAGATGAAAACTTTAACAATCAAATACAGAGAAGGCTCAAAATGTCCAATTGCAATGGTGTATGTAGTGCTCAGGGATTTATCAAGTTAATTAATGATAATTCAAAAGTATACATGTATACATCCAAATTCCAATTATTTTCTGGGGAAATATCAATGCCTAATTCACGCAAGTAGTTCTAGAAAAGCTTCTAGAGGTACGCAAACCCCTAGGATATTTGGGCAACAAAGCATCTCAGCAAATTTGTCTCTAAGTGGCTGCAATGGTATAATATTTTGTTGAAGCATGAAAATAACATCATAGAATCACAGAATGGTTTGAGTTGAAAAGAACCTTAAAGATCACCTAGTTTTACCTCCCCTGTCATGGAAGTAACAACTGCTAGATTTGGTTGCCCCATCCAATTTGAATACTTACTGGACAGGATAACCACAGCTTCTCTGGCCAGTCTATTCCAATCCCTCACTTCCCTCACACTGAAAAATTTCTTCCTTATATCTAATATAAATTTGCCCACCTTGAGTTTAAAACCATAAACCCTTTTACCACTGTTACACGCCCTTGTAAAATGCCCCTCTCTAGCTTTTTTCTAGGCCCCTGTTAGGTACTGGAAGGCTGCAATGAGGTCTCCACAGAGCCTTCTCTTCCTCAGACTGAACAAGCCCAGCTCCCTCAGCTTGTCTTCTCGGAGAGGTGCTCCAGCCTTCTAATCATGTGTGTGGTCCTCCTCTGGAATTCCTCTGTACTGCTCTTCAGGTGCTCTCTTGCTGACCTATGATCCTTCTTCAGGCTCTCCAGGTTTTCTTCTTTCATCAATGTTAGTTTAATGTGGTCTTTGACTATCTGAATTTCTCTCTTTTATGCTTGCTAATTATCAAAACATATACCTACAAATAGCACAAGAGTACCTTTTCTTTTAAAGACACTTCTGCGCCTGTCAAATTTCTTGTTACAGTACATTGCTTCTGCAGTCTGTTTTAGAAAGCAAGGCAAAACTGCAAAAATGAACTTCACTCCAGAATACAGGACTGTCTGGATTCAGACTCTCAGTTTGACATTTGCACTGTTGCAAAAGGATAAATTAACAATATTCTTGATTGCTTCCTGTGATTTTAATGAAAGATACTTTCTCAGCATCAACACGACTCTGGTGCTATAAATTTTAGCCACTAGCATCTTTTAAAATGTGCACAGATTTATGCATAGAAATTAATAATAGCTTTTCCTAAGCTATTTTCCCAGTGCACAATGTCAGATTGGCAGTGACTTCTCTTGACCTTTAGAAAGAAGGAAGGTCTTTTAGGAAAGCAGATATTCTTCTTACACAGGTCTAGGGGAACTGTGTAAACATAAGTAATGTGCCCATGAACACTTTAAGTTCAACAAAGGACTTAGCTTCAGAATTCACCACACAGAGTAAATCTTCAAGAGTCACTGTTTTGTGACTTCTTCAGTAGAAAACAGTGGGTGGTTATGCTAACCAACTCTTCCGTGCTGGCAGCCTTTTGAGAACTCCCAGAAAACCTTTCCTGGCATTACACATTTTCAGCTGGTCTCCAAGTGAAGGAGCATCCAGCCCTCATCAAAGCAAATACCATCATAAGACTATGAGAAAGAGGGGAGTGAAGGTAAAATTAAGTAAATCAGGGAAAATAGAATTCTGAGGAGGATATGGAAAGTATATTAAAAAAGAAGTGAAGATCAGCATCTTGCTCAGTACATATTTGAATATTCCTACAGGAAAAGAGAATATAAAATTGAACTACTGATCTCCTGAGGACTAGATCATCATAGGCACGATATTCTTTTTCTAAATGGACAGATGGTGTGTAGCTGAAAACCGAACACAGTTCCTACTTACTACCAGGAAAAGGTATGGATGTACAATGAATATTACTTTAAAAACAGGCACTATTAGCTTACATGTAATGAATTTTTCAACCTTGTGGGGCAAGGGGAGTGAAATTTAAAATTACCAACTGTAAATTAGGATATGAAAGGCTAGATTCAGGAACATTTTTCCAGCATAATTCCCAGAACCACCTAAAGAAAAATGGATAAACTTTTAGGCTGAATACAGTGGCTAACAGGAAAAGCCCATGCTAATGAGCTAAGAAGACTATAGACAATATGCACATGCATAGCTGATAGTTTGTCCTACATACTGTTTGAATCCTTAAGATTCATATTGTTTGACTGCTTTTCTTACTTAACGAGGTGAAAGGAAACTTCAGAACAATAAATGATAAAGAGATCTAGAGAACCTCTCTCTTTCAGGAGACAATCTGATAACAGATAAGAAGAAAAAAACATTTTGCTTAAATATACATCTAAACGATTACCTGGACTTTACAATAAATAGTCTGCTTGTCAGAAATGGTGCCTCACAGCTCTAGCAATTGCCAAGAAATCCTAAGATAAATAACTAACTCTCTGTTGACATATATTTACTCAATTCAGCACTCTAATACAAGGATCTCTGCTGTTTAATCTATTCTTTTTCAGCATGAATGTTGTAACTAAAATCCTGAATTTGCCTCAACAAATGTGCTGAACAGTTTGTTAGTACCTAACGTGTGTCAAGTTAAAGAGATGCATGAGATCCGGATACACAAAAAGACATACATGCGCGAGGAAATATAACAATAGAATTCACAGCCTAAGCATGGTGGCCAGTTTTTCTTGTGAAGCATGGAGATGTCTGGTAGAAAGAATGGGATTCCTGACACTCAGTGCTCTGAGCAAGACGTTATATATGGAACCAACAGAAAGTGACAGAGAAAGGCCAAATTTCACACTATTGCCTATAAGCCTAAAATAGATGGAATTCAAACTGTAAAATGTCTCATGAACATAAAAAATGCACATAAGTTTTCTCTATAGGCTAGCTCTAAAGGAGAAGTAGATAACTGCGCTCTTTGAAAAAAAAAAAACAAACTGAAGATTGGAGCTGCTACGATAAATCTGTTCTTTGATAGGTCGGTAATTAGAGCATTCTCTTGGGAAGTTGAAAATAGTGATTTGATTTCTTATCATAGCTGCTCAGACAGCTAGACTGCATGTAAGATATTTTCTGCTCTTCCTGCTGAAGCTAAGTATTGAAAATCAGAAATACAAAATTCCTGATGGCAGAGAAGAAGTGGGAGAACCTGTATTCCTGAACCTAAGCTTGTGATTGACTAATTTATCAGCAAAAACCAAAAAATCACTGGGTAAAACACATAAACATTTCAACTGGAAAGAAAAACACCATTTCTCCCATTCAGAAGAGAAAGGATATTCCTTATATTATTTCTTCTCTTTATAATGCATTACTATGTGTTTTCTGTACATTTGTATACTTTAACAGTATTGGTAGTTTAGTACATACACTAGTTCTGTGACAGGCTATGGCTGTGTCTATTTTAACAAAAAACACAACATAATGAAAAGACCACCAAAACAATCTGGATTTTCATCCATGTGGACCATTTTCCAGTATATTGTAGTATCATCGAACATTTACCCTGGTAAACATATACAAAAATATACTCTACTAGGATACTCTTAAGGCTTCATTTATGCAAGCACTAATGCTTATTCTAAAATAAAACAGCCTTATTTACAAGAAGGATAATAAATCCTTCTGAATCAAGATAAGAATATACTCCTATGTTAAAAAATTTATTGGAGCACATTTAATGCTTTCTTAACAATTCCATTTTACGTTTAGCGAAGACATAGCTTTTTAGCATAACGTAACAGTAACTTCCATGATTTTATAAATGGACTTTTTTCCAATTTGCTTCTATTCACATCATCCATTTAAAAGGAAGATATCTAATTTCAAGGATTTTGTCTTTATATTTTATTAAATAAAACCTACACTCTATAAGAAAAATACATAGCTGCCAAGGAAGTATCAGTGAAAAAACTCCATTGCCTGAAATAGGGAGGCAAGAAATTACATTAAAATTTTAAATGGAAAGTTTTCCACCAATGTAGATAAAAATCTTTTCAAGATAGAACTGTTTTGACAAAACTGTACAAATACAATGCTCCTGACTGCAAGACTATTATTGAATGCAAATGGAAAAAAATTGTAAGATACCAAAAAGGGCTATGCTAAACTTATAAAATATAGGTCCAGACATTGCAGCATAATTTTTCATGTTAATTATGTTTTTTTATCATCAATATATAGCCAAGTATAACAACAAAAACAAAATAGCAATAAAGTTAGTTTGCAAACATGAAAAAAATAAAATAATACTGGTACCTAGTTAATTAGCTTAACAGCCTTCTAATCTTGTGGAATAGCTTCCCTCAAACAAAAAGACTGTATTAATCATCTCTTGTTGATAAATGATAGTAATTTTTCAACTGAATACTAAATAATAGTATTTTTCTAGAAATATAATGGTTCTCATTTTTTTCTTAATGATAGAGCTGGATTCTTCAGTGATCAGAGGGCTGGAAAGACATTTTTCAACAGAAATACCTTAACAGGACTGTGCCTTTTGACATAAGCAGATGTAATATCAGTGCTCAAATCAAAATTCCCATGTATTTCCCAGTAGGGTCGCTCTCCCTTCCTTCTTAAGAACTGTGTACCTGGGCCCCAACTTCAATACATAAAACAGAATATCAATATGTTTTACTACTCTCTTCTTTCAGACTGATGATACCAGAGTCACACAATTACAGAACTACAGATGCCAGCATGATAAATAAACAGAGATAAAAACTGTGATATTATTACTATAACTCTTTCCCAGGATTCCTTAAATTCTTCAGAATTTCTGAAGTGTGCTTTTAGTCCTTAAAAAGTAGCATGTCCTACAGCTACTTAAAAGAGAAAGAGTTGAAATACAGACGTCAGTTTCTCAAAACTAGCTTGTGCTCAAGCATCTTTCCCCATTCACCGTTTTCTTCCCTACTGCTTTCCTAAAAATCTGGAATGAACCACTGTGCTACACTCATTTGTCCAGTAAAGGCTCTTCATCATCTTTCACACATCTAATCTGCTTCTGACTTTTAAAATAATTAAAATTTCTGCTTCAAATGTATTTTTTAATATGTCTTGCTCTCACAAACATTATTTAAATGATATATATCTGTATTTCTAATACGTAGCAATGTGCGAATTGAACTGGCTATTTTGTCAACTCCATATATATCCCATTTGAATACCATTCAATGCAGGCTTTCAGCCTTTTACCAACAATAGAACAGACATTGAAATGACACAGAACTATAATACCAAAGTATTGTAATTGTAAGAGCATCTCAATAAGAGCATGAAGACTTCTATGAATAAGTAACCTTTTCTGAGGATTCATTAGAACAGATGTTTATGTTTGCACTTATGTGGCTGTTTATAGATGGTTACAAATGAAAATGGATATATTAAGTTTATTTTCAAGCGTACAACAGGCTGGAGAAAAACAATGACAAGTATCTGGGGCAAGTCCTTTAGGCCGCAGAAAAAGGAGGGACTATTCTTTCCTAAGGCCCCATAATCATTTAAAATGATGAAGTTTTTTTAATGATTTAATATAGTGAGTTGAGCTACATTCCATTAGATATAATTAGACCTAGACAGGAAAGGTAGATCTGAAAAGCTAATGAAATATTATTCAGATTGAATCTATGATTGTTGATTAGGATAAAGCTATCCCTGATTAGCATAAACAAGATATGTGTTAGATACCTTATTTTTCTTTTTCTTTTAATTTCAATTTTATGTTACTCTGAGGAGAGCCATACCTTGCCATACTTAAAGGAGGTACATCCGGAGATATTATTTTCTTTATATTTCCTAATAATGTCTCCATTCATCTTCTCGTACTTTCAGTCTTCATCATTTGACCTCTTCTATACCTGAATTCTCATTTCATTATATGTATTCCATATGGCTCCTACAGCTCGCTACAATCCTCCATATGGCAAGTGTTCATTTTGCATTGGGTTGGCACAAGATCAGTGCTCTGCCTGAGTCCTACTTAAGCCCCATAACTTCTTCAAACAGTCTGTATCTATATAAACCTCTATGCTGAGGGATTAAGATCTACGTGATGTATAGATTTTGTGCTGGCCTTCTGCATTGTAGTGAATTTCATCCTTAATCTAGTCCCACTCCTAGCTTTATACTTTCCCCATACTCCTCCTTATGCTTTCATCAGCTTTCCAAATCCTACGTGTCAAGCAATCTTTGAATCCTCATACAAATCTCCCTTTAAACCCATTTCTTTCATAAAATCATCCTTAGTTCCAGTGCCTAAATACATTATGCTTTTGGATCTTAGAAACTGCTCAGTGTAAAAAAGCTTTCCACAGAAGCAATGAAGAAATGTTGCTAGACTTCATATGTCCCAAACAAAACTTCCAGCAATGGTGTTCAAATAGTGAATTAATGATGCAAGTTGCCTTATCTTACTGCTACCTAGTATTTAAATACAGATTTTGAAAGCTTGCAAATGGAACTTGAGAAGTCCAAAACAAAACTAATTTTGAAAGGTCTTTTGGAACACATACAATCTGAATACTTTTATCAGTCTTCTTTGCTCATAGAAAAATGTCATGCATTAATTTAGAAATATTTCTGGAATGTAGAGGTTGAGGTGTATATTAAAATTTCCCTAGAGTTATTATCTTGCACAAAAATGTTTATAAAATTATTATGTCATGCATTACTTCTCATATGGCAACTAATCCAGGAAATATCCTGCAGGTATAGTCTGCATGAGTAACTTTTAAGAGGGACACTTCATCTGCCTCTGGGCAGATTTTAAACCTAGAAAAAAAAAAATAAAGGAAAGAAAACCAGAGCTCTATTTAATATATTACCTGAGATGAATTTTTTTACCAGATGATCATTAGTAAATTGACACAGTAATGAGTCAAATTATACTGATAACAATATATTATATACGGAATGTATATATATGTACTTACATACATGCTTCTCTTATATTTGGTGAATTTATGCCTTGGTTGAAATACACATGCAGAAGGTATTAGGTGGGTAGAATCCAGTGACAGACTCAGCTAACTGGTAAATGAGCATTATTTGTGCTTTTGATTATTCTTACGAATGAATTCTTTGAAAACGGACAGTCCAGAGCACAGATACTTTTTGTAGACTGTGTTGCTGTAGGAGCATAATAACATTCTGTTTTCAGTCAAGGATAGGAGTTACCTTGGATTTTCAGACATAACTTCTATCAATACTATTTCAGATTACATTTTAATTCATTCCTCTAATCCATCTACAAAAGACTATTAGTCACAACTAATTTACTAATACGGCTCTATTATAGGAAGTGCTTTCTGAAGTAACTCTGATTTTAATTAATCTCTATTGTGTGCTCAGTCCAGATTTTGGAGTGACAGATTCACTAATAAAAACAGACAATGAAATACACAAGTACAAATCCTCTCTCCATGCATGTGGTACATCATGCTTATATTTAATATGCAAAAACAAAGAATTTTATATCTTACATACTAACACCTCTGTAATTCTTTTTTCTTGATGGCCTTTTAAAAGATTTCTTCCTACCTTCCGTGAGTCTGTCACTGAAGATACCTGTGGCAAGGGCTATAGAATTTAACTTAGAGGTGTCAAAGGAGGATGTAATTAAAATTTGTGCTAGCATAATTGTGGTGTAGATGGATATCAGGGATATCACACGTCTGTGATAAGTTCTTTACAAAGAGAGTAGTGAGGTGCTGGAACAGGCTGCCCAGAGAGGTTGTGGATGCCCCATCCCTGGAGGTGTTCAAGGCCAGATTGGATGGGGCCCTGGGCAGCCTGGTCTAGTATTAAATGTGGAGGTTGGTGGCCCTGCATGTGGCAGGGGGGTTGGACATTCATGATCCTTGAGGTCCCTTCCAACCCTGGCCATTCTGTGACTGTGTGTGACTCTGTGTGCACAACAAGTGCTGTTAGTTGTTAATCTCCTAGGTAGCCAAAGAACCCCTATTCTAGTCTCTGAACAAAGATGAGCTGACTGGGGACAATGGAGAAAACTGAGAAAAAACTGAGAAAGTTGAAGGGCCTAACTAATTGTCTCAAGGCTCTCCAGGTGAGACTCAGTCCTGGAGATACCTGCAAGCTGTACTTCAGCATGCTTATTAACATCCTGGGTAGGCAAACAGACAAGACCAGAGATCTCAAGGCAATTTCTGTTGCAGAATCAACCAAATAGGAGATAGCTAATAAATCTGCAAATAGTAGGAACTGCCTCTCTGAGATGGTTATGCAGGACATGATTAAGACAGTTAAGAAATGTTTGTAGCACGTCATACAAAACAGGTGGTAGAACTGATCCTTCTCATGGCTGGATTGGTCAAACGGGATCAGGGACAGCCAGCTAGAAGAATTCAGCAGAAGAACACTTCTGGAAGCCTCATCTTATCCAGCTGATGCCACCATTACAAAATAATTGCCCATTGCTACCTGCAAAGTGACTCGTCACCTTGTTTGAGAGATTTGATTCCCTATACAAGTGCTACCCTATGTATAAATTCAATAAACTGGGGTGGGGAGCAGGGTGGTGACACTATTGGGATCTTTTGACCAACAGTTCACAAGTGTCTGTGCTACAAATTTCCAGGGAAAATGAAGATTAATTATAGAAACTGAAATAAACAAACAAAATTGGACCAAAGCAGGATAGTCTTTTCCATCTATCCCTATTTTGTTTTAAAATCATTTGAACTCATGTTAATCATTTGAACAGAAACTCTGCAGTGTGCAAGAGATTTTTTTTCTTATTGGAAAACCAGATAGACCAGAACACCTAACACACAAAACAAAAGTAAAGGTTACATCCAGATAGAAAATTGAAAGTGAATATAAACTTAACATTAGCAGCTTTACCAGGTTATCACAATCTGAAAAGAATGAGATCATATCAAACTAAGAATCGCTTTCAACATTGTCTGTCCCCATAAAAATGCAAAAACAAGCAAATCCCTTCTTCTTTAGTTTCTCTGAACTTGTAAGTCCATTAGAAATATTTTTAGCATTAAAACTTTCAGATTCAGCAGCTTTAATATAAAGAAGCTGCCACTGGTAACTGACTAATTGCTACTAACAGTTATTGCCAAAACAAACAGATTACTACTTAAAATGAATTAGATGCCAATTTTTTTTTTATGCTGAGTAGAACATGTTGAAAAATTCCCAGCAATTGTGTTTTTCCAATAGAAATTTTTAAATTAACATTTTTTTTTAATTTGTGAGAAGTGCTGCACAACAATTTTTAACACTGCTTTTCAGTAAAAACTGTGGTTTTAGATTTCTGCTTTAAAATAGTGTTGTTTTTTTAAAAAAGGTTTTCATTGACTGAAGAAGATGGGCTGCATTCCAACCAGCAATAGTTGAGACACTGAGATCCCTCCTGACTGTTCTTTTTTCTCTTTTATGATAACGAGAATATATAAAACTAAAAACTTAATTAACGTAAGTTTTTAATTATAGGTGTACTTTAATGAACTGACACGTTTGCATGCATGATGAATAAGGAATTACCTTCTTCCCTTTCAGGACTTATCTTCATTTGGTTATGGGGTTTTTGTCTGTTTTTTGTTTGTTTCTGTTTGTCTCTTTTTTTTTTTTTTTTTTTTTTAACTGACCCACAATATAAGTAACAAAGTATACCAGGGGATAAATCAATATCTACTTAGCAACATAAGAAGGCGTTTTATTGTGCTGTGTTTGCTGATCTGAGCTTTTTAACTCCTGTTTTGAACACATTGTGGCCAGGGATGAAAGAAAACAAGCATATCCTACTGGGTGGTTTTACTGAGGGTTACTTTTATCAATTACACAATACAGTGTTAAGCAAGGGGAAAAAAACAAAACTTGCCATGTTCCCTATTTATAGCTACCAGCTTCCTATTCAAACAGTTGTAATTAAGATGAAAATTTAAGAAACTGATGGCAGATAAATGAAGTCAAGTCAGTAACTGCTTTCATTTTTTCATTTTTAAGTGACTCTATTTAAATTCATATTTGGCTGTCCTTGAACATCCAATTTCTGAATAGTTTTACAGGAATTACATTTATTCTGGACAATTTTACTACTCACCAGTAGTCATTCTTTACTTGCAAGACTAGCATTATATTTTGAACACAATATATGTTTTGTTCAGTATCCTTCAATAAGCCAGTTGCAAATTTTAATAAAAATGCTCTGGAAAATAAATATTTTGACCAAATTGAACTGTGTTGCCAGGTTTCTGACAGATTACAAGGATATTTCCACAAACTGCTTTGCTGTCACTGATACAGCCTAACTCAGCAAATCAGTTGTAAAAGCTTTTATATTTAGCTAAAATCTTAGTGTAGTGTGGAAACTGTTATCTAATCCCATAATTATGAATTGTTTTTTCCTCTCAAAGATTATTGTTATTTACTGAATAGGAACAAGTTCAGAACCATTATGATGACAACAAGTATCAGCTAATTGAGATGATGTTTTCGATGTTTCATTGAGTAAAGGCAAGAAACCACCACATGTTTTAAAGTCATGTATTTAAATACTGAATTTTAAATGTTTAAGAATATGTTCCTTCAGAAAATGTCATATTGGAAGAGATACAAAAACAACCCATTCAGCTAGTGCTTTGGGAATCACCATCTCTGGAAGACCTCCCTGTGGGCTTGTCTGCATGGGGACAAGACTTCTAAGATTAATTAACTAATGCTGCAAAACTAATGTGTGTAAGTTGAAGTGCATTAATCCCCCACGTGGACATTTATTCAGGAATAAAGTGGCCTTCATTTGCTGTAACTTAATCCCTCTCTAAGAAGCTAGTGCAAGCTAGGGCCACTTCACTTTTGAGGTAGAACATCTTTATGGGAATCTAATCCTCTTTAACTTACACACAAAATTTTCATAGATTCAGTAACGTTTCTGAGGTTCTCACCATGTGGACAAGCTTTTAGTTGCAAAGAAAGTAATACCACTGCTGACCACTACATGATCGCTTCCACCACTCTTTGACTTTGCTAATTAAGGGTATTACATTGCCTTCTTCTGCCTTAAATAGCAAAGAAAAGACTGAAAAATGAAGTAGGCTAGACTTAAAAAGACTACACATAGAGGAACTGAGTGTAAGGGAGATGTCTTTTTTCTGACATGCTATATGAGCTTCTTAACAATGCCTCCATCTCTGTCTTCTGATTACGTAACTATAAAACAGATCTTCTATAAAACAGACACTATCTTCCTTTCTATCCACTTTTTTTTCTGGTCTAAAAACTGATACAGATTTCCCACACCATACATTTTCTTACATTATATGAGAAAATGCGTTCTGAGTAGAGACTAGAAACGATGAAATCTAGGCACAGGTGGAGGCCTGCAGTGCAGCTGTAATCTTCTACATATGTCTGATCAGCACAATTTAAAACTTTGGTTTACAAATGTAACACACAATGGCAAGATTAGTTCACAATTCCTACAAATCAAAGTCTAAAATTGAAACCAGGACCACGAAACACTAAGCTGTTTCAATTACAGTTAAAAATCAATATGTGGTCATTGGACTTTCCAGACAAAACATTGCTCATATAGTACCTGTGAGCAGAAGGGTACAATTCATGCAAGAATTGTTGAAAGATGATTCTTGTTTATTCATAGCCAACAGTTTTTAAAGTGATTTTTTTTCCATTCTTTTGAGGATAATGATACCAGTACTCATATAAAGAAGAAACTCAACTCATATCAATTGTACACAAATACAGCAGAACATGAAAACTGACCTTATTTCAGTGCACACTTCAAAGAGAGTGTAATTCTTCAGAAACAGGAAATGCACTATGTTTTAGCACTAATACTGGATAGACAGACAAAATAATCTTTCCAGACTTCAGCGTCTTCTGCAAATAAAGCCTCTGACACTACCATGCCTCTTGGAAAAACTCCTGAAAATGTGAAAGGACTGTAATAACTCAAATAAATCTGATTTTGACTCCTAAATTTTATGGGACATTGTCATGATACATACATGGTATGCCTACACCTACTGTTTCCTCCATTTCTCAAACTATTACCACGACTACTTGTTACCATTTACCATGGTATGTTTCTGCATGCATTACTGTTCTGGCAACCCTTAAGAACATGCTTAACTTTAATCAAGATAATAGTTCCTTTATCTTTAGTAAGACCATCACATGGAAAAATTCATGTGTAAACAGTTACAGAATAACTTTTAAAGCTTTTTGTCTCTGACAAGTGCCACACCTTCCCAGCTATTCACCTGTTTGTTTTTCATTAAGGTTTCCTTAACAGAATAAATTTGAGGATCAAGCCTCAAAAAAGTTGATGCTTATACAAAATTAATTACTTTTTTTTTTTTTTTTTTTTTTTTGAACACAGAGATTAATACAGAACATAAGGTCCAGCATAAAATATATTATACACTGAGGAGAAATTCAAGTAGTAATCAAAAGAGTAGGGGAAACAATACATCTCTTTGAGTAAACAGCTGTTTACTAACCAGCTAAGTGTCAAAGATAATTTCTAGTACAATCAAGGGATATTTATACATAGTAACTAAAGGGAAACGTACTTTGTTCTACTAAAGAAGATGTCCAGAGAATCTTCCCTAATAAAGGCAAAAACAGGAGTTTTGAAGAGTAAAGGACTAAAACAGCCTAGACTTTCCAGAAGATCTGAATGGGAAACTCATGCACAATGCCTAACTCCCATTGTGACAGAAAGCAAGCAGCAAATAGGCTGAATAACATACTTTTTTGATGTAACTTTAAAGTAAGTACATTAGGTGGACAATGTACTTTATTACTTCATTTATGCCTTTACATTCTTATGGTAATCTAGCTTACGTCTTATTAAGTATGTAGGCTAAAAATAGTAAACTCCTCTGTGGAAAAATGGTAAATGTCTAAATGCGCTCCCTTTAGACACTCTTGCAGTGCATCAACTTCCAGGCCTACCTTGTATGATGTCTAAGGCATTATGAAACTGTGGAAACGGCAGCAGCCAGGACAGATGGAAGTGTCTGCCTGTGACTGATGGTACGTTCTCTGGGATGCAGCAGAGATTATTTGGATAACATTTGAATCTCAACAGGCAAAGGGAAGAGGATGTTGTTTCTTTTGCTTGTTTTTACAGTTGAAGTCATTCATTTTGGTTATAATTTATTTTCAGTTTTACACTGTCTTTATAGTTTGACAGAACAATGTGACACAGATTAGCAAATTGATGATGATCTTCAAATATGTTGAAATTTGTCACATAGATTTCCTTGTATCTGCTGGGGGTAGGACTAGAACAACTGTGTATAAACTGCTGCAAGATAAATTTAGGCAAGACAGTAGGAAAAAGCTTTCAAGTTTGCAAAACCTTGTAATAAACTGTTTTAGATGTTACTGAATATCCACCGACCATTTTTAAGAAAAAAATATACAGTTGAAACAGTTCAGATATTAGTTTGTGTGTGTACGCATGTGTTTTGGACAGGGCAGAGGAATAAATGACCTCCTGAATTCTCTTAGTACTTTGCTTTATGATTTTATGAAAATGTCGTACACATATGAAGCAGAACTGACAAGCGTTGCACGTCACTTATTAGAACCTATCTTCTCCCAGTTAAAAAGCTAATACATTAGACCATTGCAACAGGCAGCCCCAGGAAAAAATTCTAAAATACTCAAGTAGTCCTTTGCATGGAAATATGCACACATCGCTTTACAATTTTTCAAGAGGAGTCAGCATCTCAGCAAATCACATTGTTATGCTGTGTTATGATTCATGATGTTTTCATAACGATGTGACATGTCTAAATGACAAAAACCTGGCTTCCTACCAAAAATGTAAAGCAGTTTAGTTAGGTTTTTTTTGTTGGTTTTTTTTTTTTTTCCACAGGAAAAAAGCCATTATCAGTTCATATAGTAAATTCCCCTGCAAGAAAATGGCACCAGATCAATTTAATACAGAGTATTCCCCAAGTCTGTAATTAGGAGAAAACAAAGAAATTCAAAGAATTTTAATAGCAGTTTTCATAGAACTGTGCATCACTCCTAGAAATGCAAATTAAAAATATATATATTCCAAAGAACAGAACTGCATCTTGAACATCATTTGGGAAATTTTGGAAACAGTCACAGCATTTCCAAAAGCCATAATACCTTTTTCTGTATTAAGGTCACATGTAATTGGCAATGAGTAAATGAGTTTGGCCTACTCTCTCTTTAGACTGCAAAAAAAAAACAAAAAAAAAAAACAAACAAAACAAATAGAAATACCCTGACAGATAATAATGCAAGAAATTGCTGCTATTTAACATTATTGTTTTTATTTGCTGTGTTAATATGAAAGCAGTAAACACTGGGGGGCATGCTACTTTGTTACAAATAACTCACTCCTGATTCTTTTCCCCTAGCTACTTTATAAAACTGCTAGATCTCTTTTAATGTCTGTTTTTAATAAATGCAAGATAGTTTTTGGCTTTCAAACTGTACCCTGAAAAGTTGTCATGACAGCACAGAAGATTCTTCACAGCTCTGCTGTTCCTTTCTTACCAAAGTCTCCCAGCACCTGCCCAGACATGTACTAAGCAATGTGATTAGCTCCTATCATATGATTCATTCTTCTGCTCATCATCCCCCAGTGTGAGTGGAGTGTTCAGCATTTTGTTCTGGTAGCATCTTAGTTTTTCTGCTGTTATTTTAAAGCACGTTACTCTGCCCTCAGGTTAGACAGGCAGAGAAAAAAAATTCTGTTCCAAGGTGGCATGAGATGCAACATCCCTCCACTCCCCTGGGAGATCATTCTACAGCCTCACATCTCTTCTCAGCTCTCTAGTATTCTAGACCTACTCAGCTGCCCATTTCTAAGATTCTCCAGAGGAAAAGACAACATAGAAAGATGGAGAAGGAGGGCTACAGATGTATTTGCTCAATCATCTAGTAGCTTATACTTCAGGTTTCTGGGAGTCCTTGCCATGCCCTCACTCACAGCAGTAGTAAGTACAACAGTTAATACCATCCCTGCTTACTTGTATCAGAACACTCCCTGTATAACAAGTACTGAGCTTAGTATGGAACAATAAACTCAATTCAGAACAAATTCAGTGCCTCTGGCACCATGCATCAGGTTGTAAGACATGATTTTAGGCATCAAAGGATTTTTGCTTTAATTCAGCAAGTCTTCTGAGATCACATGCAACTGTATTTGTAAAAAGATGTACTTTTTGACTCAGAAAATATACCATATATACTAGCCAGGATTTGCTCCTTCATCAGTCACCCAACCCTAATTCTAACAGAATACCTCTGAATAGTTTTACACTAATAACGGCTCTGTAGAGACTCTTGAAATTATAATATATTAAACACCCATTCGCCTATCAGAAGAACATGCAATTTTATGTTCATTACTTCTTGGTTCCTGACTATAGAATTTGGATGGTTGCACCTCAATTAAAAGTTGAATCAAAGTTAATATAATTTAAATAAAAGCTTCAATAAAAAGTTAAAGTTCTGTTCTTAATAGCATTAATACCCTCTAATGACCGCTACAGTCATTACCACTAGATAACTGACCTTCTTGAACCTCTCCTAGCATAGAAACCTTTCTTCCAATACAGTCAATTATTCAGAAGTAATGAGCACTCTGTAAGAGATTATTGTTTAACCAAGTACCTTGACACACTGCTTTTTCCTTGTTATCTCTACTCTTCAACAAATGGTAAATTTTTTTCTATTATTGTCTTTTCAGCTCTGATGACAGAAGGCTGCAGTCTTATTCTTTCCAAAGCAGAAGTTTACCATGTAATTGGAAAAACCCCAGATACCATTAAAATCTTGAGAATTATGGTGTTCTGAAACTGCTTGAGAGCAGCAAATGTGGTCCTGTAAGCAGTTCTGAGGGCAGGTTTGAGATACCTCAGGAAAATGAGGTAGGAAAAATGACATTTTGAAGGATGAAAGGACAGAGGATTCTCTGACAGCATGTGGACAAAAGCAGGGGTAATAAAATAAGAGAGAAAAAGAATAAAAAAGACAAAGATTCAGAAGTATAAAAGATTTGAAAAGAAGTGAATGGAGGAATAAATTTAAAAAAAGGAAGAGAAGGGAAAGGAGGGAAGATAAAATCAATTATATTTAGGTGGACAGAACTAATTTTCATAAAGAAAAATCCTTTTGGCAGAGTCCTGTAAGCATTAGATATAAATGGATCTTTGTTACTCTGGAAGTGTGAAAATTGCTGTCTGAGCAACAAAATGAGTTTGGAAGAGAAAACTCCTAATGACTCTGTAAATGGGAAAAACCTCTTCATCCCTGACTCGGCTTCTTTGTCTGCAAAGTGTAAAAATTCCTTTTTTCAAAAGCCATTCTGGAACTAAAGTATGATGTGTTTCAAAATTACCAAGTATTAGTAAGTACTAATTCTATCAACTATGTCCTCATACCTTTCTTAAAGATGCTGGGCAAATCATTTTGATTTCAAGTTTTTAATAATGGTTTTTTAATTCATGAAGCACCTTCCGATTCAAATGTTCAGGTTTAAGTATCTTAAGCATGTTTCACACAAATTCAGTCAGACACCACATTTCTTTCTAAAATAAATAAATAAATAAATAAAACCAAGAAAGAAAAAGCCAAACAACTCTTGTCTAATCACGTTAAGAGAGAAAGCATATTATAATCAGTTTAGTTTAAATGTTCTCTTCACTGTTTCTGCTCTTCTACGCACAGAGGAAGCTACAATCAAACTGTGGAACAAAACTTGAAGAATCTAGAAGAAAGATCAGTATTCTATACTTACAAATAAGGCAAAAGCCCAATATTTGAAAATTACCTGGCACTCAGATATTATGTGCTCTGTGACAGAGTATTATAGCATCATTTACAATAAAAAGGGGTCCATGTAATGCCTCAGTACTGTATATAGAAAATAATGCACTACAATGAGTCATTTGCTAATTTAAAAACAGTAAAAACATTTGGCCATATCCCTATCTGCTCTTTCTTTTAAAATAGTGCCTTGAAAATCGAAATGGGGGACCGTGATTTTGCCATTGTCAACACTGCTGTTATTTAGATGACAACACAGGAGATATTTGGCCAAATGATTTTTCTATACTCTCATGCCACTGCCTAAAAAATCAGCTTTTCTTTCAATATTATCCGTCTTACATTGGTTGAGGTTTCTTTTGTGAAGGAGCCATGTTGCTGAGTAAGGGGACAGCAGAGCACAACAGGCAGGGGACCTTCAGATCAAACTGCTTACATCCCTGATGCTAGACTTTATTTTTTATTTTTTAACAAGACTATAGGAAGGTATAAAGCTGTGTTCAGTTCTGCAAAACACTACAGGTAAAACTGCTTCATACTGAACTCTGTCAAGTAAACACTTTACTACACTGGAAGAAAATGGAGCAAGAAGGTATTTTTTTTATTATTTGTATAAAATATATTGTTCTTTCAGGCTCTACTGAAATAGTTTCTATTTAATTGCAGAGAAATCCTAAGAAGGTTACAGCAGTGAAACATTAAAATTCTAAGGGCAACTAATAACATTAAAACTTTATAGCCCCAGATAGAATAATTTAGACAAAAACAACATGAACATATGTTTTGTGTAATAATAACAAACATTTATAGCTGTCAAGAGAGAAAAACACAGGTTTATGCACACCTTAATGGCGTGCATGGGTGAGCATGAGTATATTTAAAACATAATATATTACAAAATTGACAGCAGGCATGACTCTTCTGGGTACTATGTTAAATCAATGAATAAATTACCAAAAGTGTGCTGTGGCTGTTTGGATGTGTAATTGAGCTTAACGTATGTAGTGTTATTTCAAAAGAAACTGTTCAAGGAGTTTCTAGACTAATCCACTATGCATCTTTACTAAGCTGTTTACAAATAACAATAAATGGAACTGTCTCACAGTAGGAAGGAAGTTTAGTTATACACATTACGTAAATCGAAGAAAAGTTAATTTTAATGTTCTTGAAGAATTACAAGCAAACTTACAATAATATTGCTAGAATTTACTGAATTGGAAATCAACATTTTTCATTTTCAGCTTTAGAATTATTTAAATTAGCTTATATTCTATAGACAAAAGTTTTTTTAGCAATATGTGTCAGGAGTAGCTCCAAAGAGATAAATATAGCTGCCTCATAAAATATCTACCTTTAAGAATCAAGCCCCAAATGAATTAACTAGGAAAAATATGAACCTAAACATATTCTATTTATTTTCTTAATACAGGGCTTGTCCAACAGAGAAACAATATATTTTAAAAGCATTTTATTAGAGTAGAAACCGATGGAAGTAACTTTTAAACCTGATTGTTTTTGACTGGTTAATAACAAAAATAAATAGTATTGCAAACCAACACATTCATTGTGAAATGAAGAAGAAAATGCCTGGACACATAGTGCCACTTCTTGTTTTGGGGCTATTTCATCTTACTAAATCCAGAGTTTATAAAATAGTAAACTTCCTTGCATTCCCCTTTATATATTTCAGGTCTAATACTAGCTGGTTACTACACAATGCTCTCAACTCTTGTACCTCAAATGTAAGAAACATATCCTGTACAGGTTAATTCTTACCACTGCAGTCTCCAGGTAAATTTGCTGACTTCAGTCACCTTTCTTGCCTCTTTTCACTGAATTTAAGTATCAGATCTCAAATGTAAGCAACCATAAATGCACCCATTCCAGACTTCTGATGTGTATTACAGCTTTAAGACAGCATTTCAGAACATGGTACAAAACTCTTAAGCACTTAATCCTCTGTATTTTTCTCTCTGCTTCCTCCCCATATTTCTGCATCTCATAAGGGATATGACCTGTCAGCATCAACCATACTTGTGTGATGTTCTTAGGCCTCATAAACTGAAGAATTAATTTTGCGTTCTGTTCCAAACACACAGCCTTTTTCTATAACATGACTGTAAAGAAGAAAAAGAGGACAAAGAAATGAAGTGTACATGCCCAGATGAGCTATTCTTTCACCCAAGCCCAGTGATGGTTCATAAAGCATGCTATGGGGCAATTATAAAAGAATATGGTATACCACCTGCATCCTGGTCAGAAATCCCTTGTTACATTTAAAGCCATCACAGGTTAACTGTTATTAATGTTTACAACTTCCCATGGGATAAGGCTAAGTACACTACTACTGCATTTATTTTTCCACGGTTTCTTCCAGGAGTTTAAGGAACAAGCCTAACTTCCTAATGTGATGCTGTTCCCAGTGCATCTTCCACATTTTTTTATACTACCCTGGGTAGCTTAATAATGAGTGAAGCTTAAGTGAAGATAGTATAGGGATAGTATAGGAAATCCTGTCAAAATACTTAAGTACTTAATATAATGATAGGCTTATCCACAAGACACTAGAGCTGACGTATAAACTTGCATATGCTTTTACTAAATGCTCTACTGAAACAGTTGTTTTGCCATACTGTAGACACATATAAAGAAATCGGATCATACATTGGATCATCGGATACAACACACATTCTGTTGTTTTCTAGTAGTACAGCTTAAAAAAACAGCAAAATCTGTAACACTGCTCTGAATCAAAAGTTTAAGTGTAGCCAAGTGTACTCTGCTACAAGACATTTAAGAACAAGTCTTATTTAAAATGCAGGATGTCCACATATATTTTTCCTTTAAAAACAGTTTTACCTTAATTCCCTTTTGTGACCACCCCAGTGAAGAATAGCTGTTTTATGTATACAGCTGAGACTAGAACTGAAAGATATTGCAGATTAAATCATTGGTAGAAGATGTTCTGAATAACAAAAAAGGGAGCTGAACTGAAAGAAAAAAAGAAAAGAAAAGAAAAAAAAAAGGAAAAGCACCCAACCACACTGAATATAAATGTAATTAAAATATTTTTAAAAGATTAAAAACATCCAGAAGATAAAATTTACCTTTATCTATCAGTATCTTTATTCACATCAATGTTCCTTTTGTTCTCTATTACACATTTAATCACTCTTAGACATCAACCATAACAGCAAAAACTCAAATATTGACTGATAATTAAACAGAGTAATATTTATAAGATGTTAGTTTATTCTGTAGATATGAACACTCAATTTAATGCACAAATACAATGAAAGTAAAATTTCTTTTGAAAGATCAGAGGAGTGCCATGCCAGTCACTCTTCAATTGCATAAAGAAGTAATTTTTGTTTTCAGAGCAGTAATATAATTTTAATAAAATGACAAAGAGAGAATGCTTTTAACCAAATCTTTCATAATTACAATTGGCAATAGCATCCATATTAAGTTGCCATTTATGTATAAAGTACAGGGTTTCTAGGAGACTGTATTAAAAATGGAAAATTAGCTTCATAGGCATAATTTTTTAGAAGATAAAATATTTTGCAACAATTGGGCACCAAAAAGAGAAAGTACTGCAGTACAGGAAGGAAGATGAGTTTACCTCACTCAAGCCTGCACTGCCAGAGTCAAACAGGCAAAACAGTCTTGTAGAGAAAGTAAAACAATCCTGTAAGCTCATCCTGTGGCACTTTAGGCCATGTTATCTGCATACAGTCTGAAATATTTATCATCGTGGTGACTGGTAAGCAGCATATGGGTAGAACACACATTCAAACTTTGAGCATTTCAGAACCATTTTGGTCTGCAAAGCAGCTATGATAGCTACCAAAAGCTGCCTTCACTCCTGCCTGCACTTCCCACCTGGGTCTGGCCAGGAAGAAGTGAGACAGTAAAAAGTGTCCCCATACACATCTGTGTGCTTTGCTTGTGATCCTGGGGAAGTCCTGAACTGCTTTGAAGAGTAACAGATGACACAGAGTACAAGAGAGCAGGAATAAGAACTGAGGAATGAAAGGTAACGGAAAAGATCACAAACATCAAATAATTTGCTTCATTAGTGATTACTATCTCTTACTATTCTTGCTATTTATTACTATTTACAACCACAAACTTGTTTCACCATTTTCAGCCAGTGAGGCTTCCTTCCTTTCATTTGCTTATTTATGATTTTTCTTCTAGTGTGTTCCATCATTTTCTGAATTAAGACTCCATAAACAGGTCGAGTAAAAAGGCTTTGTTTCTCCTTGGGCGATATGAACTTGGCTTTGAATGGGCAGATTCTATGCACAGACAGAATGGGGGAAAAGCAATACTTCTAGTAAGCTATTCTGCCTTTATGGGTGAAGGAGACACTAAACTTCTGTTTTACAATGGGAGATGACTAGTCTTCAGTAATATTAATCTGTGAATTTGTGCATGTGTGTTATCAAAAACTCATTAAACATGGCTTTCTCTAAAAAATCTGAGAAGCATATGAAGTAGGCAGATATGAATGAGAGAAGTCTTCCACCAATATTCAGTACTGAAAATACTTTCTATTAAAAATTACAGAACAAAATGCGTAAGTACAGTTGTAGAGAGAAAGTATAAAGAACAGATACAAGCAAAAACATAAAACAAATGCCTTTGGGTAGTTAATACTTAGAATCATAGAATCACAAGGTTGGAAAGGACCTATAAGATCATCTAGTCCAACTGTCCTCCCACTACCATTGCTACCACAAGCTACTAAACCATGTCTCCATACTAAACCACAAACCGTAGCTCCTCATCCAGATGCCTCTTGAATACTGCCAGAGACAGCAACTGCACCACCTCCTGGGCAGCATCTGACCACTCTAAGAGAAAAAGTTTTTCCTTATGTCTAATCTAAACCTCTGGCACAACTTGCGGCCATTTCCTTGGGTCCTGTTTGTGGCCTGGGAGAAGAGACCAAACCCCTCCTCACCACAACTTCCCTTCAGGAAGCTGTAGAGTGCAATGAGGTCTCCCCTGAGCCTCCTCTTCTCCAGACTAAACAATCCCAGCTCGGTCGGCCACTCCTCATAAGATTTGTGCTCCAGACCCCTTACCAGTTTTGTTGCACTTATTTGGACATGTTCCAGGGACTCAACGTCCTTCTTGTAGTGAGAGCCCAAAACTGAACACAGTACTCAAGGTGTGGCCTCACCAGTGCTGAGTACAGGGGGATGATTATCTCCCTGCTCCTGCTGGTCCCACTATTTTTAATGCAGGCCAGGATGGTATTGGCCCTTAGTTTAACTGATTTAAGATAAATGTGCTTATATGCACACATACACTCATGTTTCTACATTTTCAAACATAGGCCAAACCCAATTGGGAATTCTGGCTAAATACAACTTGTCAGAGTTCGTCCACATGTGAAGTTACAATAGCCTAATATACTTTCAGAGTTTCAGATAATAGTGTTCAAAGATTCAAATAGCATTATGATAAAATTTGCCCCCTGGGCGTATGTCAGTTTAAATATCTGTTCTCATCAAGTTCTCAGTCTGCACTTGTTCTCAGTAGAGTGATTTAGACTTAAAACACCTTTCAAACTGAACTTGATCTATGCTTTGATAGAAAATAGACTTCCTATTCTAAAAGTCAAAATGTGTATTGTCTTTGCTACTAAATGTTTCAGCATAACTGTTTTAATTAAAAGTGACGGTCTGCTGAAGAGTCTAGGGTTGACAAAATGTAATTCAATCTACAATATCTAGAATCACTAATCTGTAAAAAATACAGAAGCATAAGACCACAGAGATGTTGCAGTCCTTGTTCACATTTTCAGTTACTATACAGCTTTCAATATTTCTGCAATAAATATTAGAATATGTTGGATTAAAAATGTGCATATATTTTATAACAGGATTGAATACTGTACCTAATTGGGGATGCAATTTGGCTTCTTACATTTTATACTTGGTATGCAGCTTAATAAACCTGAGAGGTAACTTTTAGATTAAATAGAAAAATATGAAGAGCTCTGGAAGAGTTTTAGAAATCTGGCTTGTTAAAGCTCATTAAAATTATGTCATATACCAGAAAATAGTGTCATACAGAAGACTATCTTTGAGCTAAAATGGGAGCCAAGTTTGCTTAACTTCAGACTTCAGGGAAACAGGTTCATGAAAAACTAACAAAATATTCATTTAACTAGTGATATAGAGAAGCTTTAACAGCTTTTTTAAAAAAAATGCCTTGGTTTAATGACCCTAAAACTCAAATTCTACAAGATTGGAAACTTATAATTTTCATCCGAAAATTACCTACCCAATTGAAGCATTTTATCTAAGGAAGAACCTGCTCTACTGTATAATTTCTGTACGGTAAGATATATACAAAATACAAGGGAGAAGAATCTTAGCATTTTTACGATGAACAGAAGGTTTCGGTGAATATTATTCTGTGTGTAATGTCTGTACAGAGATTACATGACTACTTTGGTTTTGCATGAGTTTTTGAAAGCTTCTGCTTATCTGAAGAAAATTTTCCTTCAAAGTATGATAAAGGGAGGAGCTTTCTTGGCAAGGCACAGGCTTTGCCAACAAATAACTCTGTTCCAGAAATGCACTGATACACAGCAGTGAAAAGTAGTAACTATTTAACTGTACCCAATGCTCTGCAGTTGTTCTGAGCAGAAAACACAAATACATTCAGCTGATACTGCAGATGGTAACTACTCAGCTAGAAGAAGGCGTGGAAAAGACTTGGAATTTTGGTTTAATATCTGATCTGCAAGGTGTTGCATTAATGGCAGAGGACTTTCTCGTGTCTAGATGGGAAAGTGGTTCATTATGGACACATTAGAGAAAATGCCTTCTACTAAAGCACCAGCACCAACTCTCCTTATACATTCATCTTCCAAGAAAAGACTTCATTAAGCCATGAGATAAACACAGACCAGGTTGGTATGTGTATCACCAGATGAAAGTCCCTTTCAATATATGTTCAATGTCAGAGATTTAAGTCTGATTTTCATTTCATTGTCTTTCAAATTGTTACTGATTAAGTGATGGCTTGTCGCTTGTCATTTTATTACACAACATGAGATACAGGATTTAATGCACGCATCTGATTCTCAATTTGTGAACATGGAAGAGAGGAAGAGAGACTGCAAGAAAAATAAATTCAGTTTTGAGTGTGAAGTTTTAGAAGTCCCCTGTGACTTAAGAAACTCCATCAATTTAAGTAAAATGGTCCCTCTAACATATGCTATTCCTGCCCTTTCGCCAGGAGCAACTAAATTAAAGAGAATGTGCCATCTAACAACTTCTAAGCACAGCCATACTATCTGCAATACTCCAACACAAAGTACACCAAAAACTCAGTTTTCAAAGTGGTTATGTAAGTAAAAACACTAGATACTAAATTCTTGCTTTCTGCTGACAATTTTTCCTTGTTTTTAAGTAGTGGAAAACACTAAAAAACATACCAGCCTGTTGGCTTTAATACAATGCCTGCTCTGAAAGTAATACCTTCTATTTTATTACGTTGACCCAAGACTTCAGAGGTGGACAATGGCAGTATGGCAATTAGAGGCAGAATCTCCCCACCAATATTCCATTACATTTTGTTGCCGTGAGACAGATGGCAACAGAGTGGCAGTCTCAAAAAATGGTATCTGACATGGATATACGTATGAAGCAAAGGTGTGGAACTGAAGAAAAAATGTATGGAGACCAAACAGTGGATGTGAACACAGTGAGATGGTTACAGCAGCGTGAAAGACAAGCCATGATGGCTATGTGCAGCTGCCATAGTACGAAATGAAGAACATCTCAATCCACTCATCCACATGAATCAGCAGATTATGACCAGGGAACTCTGCACAGAGCTTAATATTGGCTTCAGTGTGTTGGAAACAATGGTAGCAACATTGGAATGTTGCAGTTTGCACCAGGTGGATCCCACAAACGCTCAGACAGGAACAGAAAGAACACTGTAGGTAAGTTTCTAAGGACCTGCTGGACCACTATGAGGCTAAAGGTGACAATTTTCTGGATTATCCTTACCTGTGACATGGTGTCACCACCATGAGCTAGAGTCAAAACAGCAGTCTGTGGAGCAGTGACATATGAATTCCACACCAAAAAAAAATTCAAGATGAAGCTGTCAGTAGGTAAAGTGATGCATACTGCCTTTTGGGATAGGAAAGGGGTTATCATTTTGGATTTCCTTGAACCCAGACAAACCATTGCCTCTGACCACTACTTTGCTATGCTAACTAAACTGAAAGATTGAACTTCCAGATTCAGACAGGAGAAGACGACAATTTTTTTCTTGCAACATGATAACGCCAGGCCCAATACCAGTTTGAAGACTGTGGAGGACATGGCCAAGTATGGCTGGACTGTCCTACCACACCCATTGGATTCTAACTTCCATCTGTTCAGACCAATGAAGGATGGACTGAGTAGGTATTTTCCTAACTGCACCATATTAGCTGTGAAACAGTGTGTCACCTCTGTTGATGGAAATTTTTATGAGCGTGGCATGTGGGCTCTTGTTCGCTGCTGGTGAAAATGATCAGCTAACGGTGGTGACTATGTTGAAAAACAACGTTTTGTAGCTGAGAATTTGCTCCATCAAACAGTGTTATTTTTCTCTTTGTTGTACTATGTATTTCCATGGAAAAAAATAGCAGGCATTACTTTCAGAGCAACCTACCGCAACATGCTGATGTCTGCTGATTTAGAAATTTAGAACTGATTAAAGACACTGAGAAAAAGAAAAAAAAATGTAATGACAAATACAGTATTTCTCTGCACTAATCACAGAGATTCTAAAACACTTCATTTGTATATTCTTTTTATAACAAAGAGCAAGTTACAATTCCGTAGTAGTAAAGAAAGGACTGTCACCATCATAGAATGGCTTAGATTGGAACAGACTTAAAGATCTTCTAGTTCCAACTCCTCTGCTATGGGCAGGGTTGCCAATCACTAGAACAGGCTGTCCAGGGCCCCATCCAACCTGGAATTAAATTCCTTCATGGATGGGGGCATCCACAACTTCTCTGAGGCTTTTCTGAGGTGGTGTCCCCTAGGGGTCCATCTTGGGACTGCTACTATTCAAAACTTTTATTAATGATACAGACAGTGGGATCATTAATAAGCTGAGTAGTGCAATTTGCACAATAGAAGGAAGAGATGCTATGCAGAGGGATGAACCTAATGAGGTTTCAACAAGGCCACACGCAAAGTGCTGCACTTGGGTCAGGGAAATCCCAAATATGCATATAGACTGAACGAAGAACTTACTGAGAGTAGCCCTGTGGAAAAAGGCTTGGGAGTCCTGGTGGACAAAAAGTTGGACAAGACCTAGCAGTGTGTGCCTGCAGCCCAGAAAGCCAACTGTATCCTGGGCTGCATCAAAAGAGGGGTGGCAAGCAGAGACAGAAAGGTGATTGTCCTCATCTACTCCACCTTTGTGAGGCATCATCTGCAGTACTGTGTCCAGGCCTGCAGCCCCCAGCACAAGAAGAATGCAGAACTGTTAGTAATAGTTCAGAGAAGGCCACAAAGATGATCAGAGGGCTACAGCACCTTTCCTCTGAAGAAAGATTGAGCATTTCCTCTGTTCTCCATTTTGCAAATTTAGTCTCATATTATAATACCGAGCAAGACGTAATTGTTCCTGACTACAGTGTTTATTCCACCCACTAGGTCTGAGACCAGTGTCACTATAAAACTGTCAAGGACAGTTCCCAGAATCGTAAACTGTGGTTAGATATTAAATAGCTTCAACGAGTTTTCATTTCTTTTTATGCAAATCACTTTTCTTTATATGGACGACTTTGTTTGGAATGTCTGGAAACTGTAAGATTACGCACAACTGAGTGGGAGATGATGCTGAAAACATGGGATGTTTAATTACATATGAAGGGGAAATTACGCTGGTTTTCTTTTTCCATTTAGACAGAGGTTTGTTTAACCACTTCAAACGTTTGAGTGGAAGATCTACTAATTCTACGATTTTAGGTTTACCTTATATAAAGTTTTTATCTCTTCTAATGTTCCTCGAATGCTTACTGCTTCTATCATTAACCTACTGACAGACATGGTCATTATAGAGACAATCTTCCCAGGAGTGTTTTTTTACCCGTGACAAGTCAGTCAAATTTCAATGTTCTAAGCACTAGGCAGTTTCATAGTTATTCCTCTGAAGCTAGAATAGAGAAGTACAGGTTTTTTTTCAATAATACAGTAATTATTCTGGAAAGGAATATGTCCAGAAATATAGACTACATTCATATTTCTAGTGTAGACTATTTTCTTTTAACTGACTAGCTTTTAAGTTCTGATGTTATGCCCTGAAATGTTTTATTGCAGAATAAAATTGTACAGCCCAAAAATTACAGACATGAGCTAACTGTCCAAAAACATACTGAAAGTAGAACTTATAATGGGCACTAAGAGTACTATTTCCTACAATTTTGAATGAAGTTAAATGTTCATTATGGACAAATGCTGTTAAGATTTCTATACTTTTCATGTACATTAATTGCAATTTACAAGCTCTTTAGTAAGCAATGAACTTTTCCACTAAACCTTCCACTAAATAGACCAGCATCATATTAGGGCAGTAACACTCATTGGTTCAAGGTAATAAAGTACATAGAGTTATTTTTCAATACCATTGTTTATTGAGAGCAATACTGTCCCCATAGGCCTTTCTTGATGGAGAGGTACTGGCCACATTATTAAGATGTCAGTTATAAAACAAGCAGTCTGAGACCCCACGAGAAGGTGGAAAAAAGCAGATATGCTCACGGATACAAATATTCCTCCTCATTTCCAGGTATTTTGGAATATTACTATCAGAAGAAATCTCTTATTGCTAAATAAGTGTCCTTCTAAAAGGATGACATATATATCGTACGAAACATTGCTAGCAATGTTAGATCAAGCATTTTGTTGAAATGCATAGAGGCAATTCTGAGATTTATTTTTAAAGGTATTTCTGAGTGGAGTAGAAAACTCAAAATTTACATAATCCGAGATGAATACAGTAGTAATTTTTTTTTATTTATAAACACAGCAAAGTAGTAGTTTTGGTAAATATGTAAAAGGAGATCTTACTGCATTTCTAAGAGCTAATACAAAGAATGCAGTATATTAGAAGAGTATAGGTATCAGAAATATTTAAAAACCCGCAAGTCTTCTGCAGCAATCACTACACTGAATTTGAAAGCACAAGCTGCTAGGAAAAATACATACAATAAAATAAATAATCTCATAAGCAAAATCTGAATTCTTCAATACAAATGTTGGTGATGTATTTCTAGAGCGCAGAATCTCCCTCTCTCCTTTCAACTCTATTCCTTGAAGAAAAGATGCCATAGAGCTATAAAAACACATTTAAAAACTCCTAAGGGAAGGTTTCCTAGGGTCTTTGAAATTCCTCCTTTTCCTATTTCTTCACAGATTTCTAATGCCAACACTGTTTCTGTAGTTTCTCAAACAAGTCAAAAAAGAAAAATACCCTCTAGATATAATCTTTAAATTTTTCTATTATACTTCTCAGGCTCCTTTTGGCTTTTGAAATAAATGCAAACCAAAATCTACAGTTGTAATATCAACTGTATTTTAATTTTAGTTAATCTTTCAGCATGAATAAGTGGATGGTATTTGACAGCACTACTGCCCATACCTACAAGAAGCATATAGGAATATGATTTAATTAATGAAATAACCTAAAAATTCTTTTCAGTTGATCATTTCTGTCACTTGTGGTTTTATTTATACAGCTGTATTCACAAAAGTATTGCTTCAGGTTCCTATCTCTATGATAAAAAGGGTTAGGCAAGGAGCTGCTACCTACCCACATAAGAAAATGCTGAAACAAAAACTATACATTCATTTTTCCCTCTTTAATCAAATATTTGAATGTATTCATTCTATGTTCAGATTTCCATAATTTTCAGTGCAAAATCAAGCTGGATTATAGAACACTTTTTATGTAATGACTTTGATTGAGCAGTTAGGTGTTTGGCCTTGGAAAAGTGAAGCTGTTCAGAGGCACAGGGATATATTACCGGGGGGTAAAGACAACTTTGTGCTAGCCTGTTTACCTAACTGTGAAAATCAAGAATTGCTCCACCACCTAATTCCTAAACTAAAAACCTATGAGATACTGGATCATTTTGAACCACATAAGTGACAAGGCATATTAGTTCAAATAGCATTTCCTGCCTATAGTTTTTTCCTGTATTATGATAAGAAAATATCAGAACATTCAGTGACATTCTAGCCAAAAACTATTGCACAAACTGATCTCTAGAAAGCAGTGAATACCAATACAAAGAATTGTCTAGTATCAGAATCAAATCTACTCAGCACAAGCACCTCTTATTTCTAGAAACAAGAATCTTGATTTCTGCCTGCAGCATCCCAAAATGTTAGAGTTACTAGACTCCCTGCTTGGGATTATTCATTGCTTGGGATGCAATGGAAAAAACACCACCTTCCAGTGCAACCTCTCAACCATTTTTTCTGCTGATATTAATACAAGGGCAGGGACTCTACGCCTTAAGTTTGTGTTTTCACAGTGTCCTTACACTGCTTGTGCTAATTTGAATTAGTATGCTTTGTATTCAAAGTGTTCTTAGAAATTTCAAGTTCAGCAGTTGGTAAGTACTATAGCCCTCTCTGATAATTAATATCCACAAAATGGTTATAGGTGTCAATACTTTATTCTTAAAGTACTTGTTGTATTCAGCACATGCACTATTATGGAAGACTTAGAGGAAAAAGATTTGTGAAAAGGCATATGACCTTCTTCCCACTACAATGGCCATCCCCTAATTAAGCAATGCATCTGATAGTCATTAACAGGAATGAGATAATGAATCACTTTCTCTCTTCTTTGTTAATTTGCTGTAACCAAGCGGCTAATGGATGTCAGAGCTGAGTGATTGCACTGATTATAGTGATTTATAGTTGCAACAAAACAATTTAAAACCATTCTGATTATTCATGTTAAAGATGCTTTATGTTTTGTTTACTAAATGTTTTATGTTCCCCCTCGTGCCCCTTCGCATACAATGAGAAAGGTCTTCCAAGAAAACTTGAAAGTTCGAAGATTTTTTATTGTTTCAGAGTAAGGCATTTCATTTTGTTTATAGAAAAAAAAGTTTACCCAGTAGAAATGAAAAGCCTTAGGGTGGAAAGAAAACTTCAGTGGTGCCTAGTTCAAAAGAAGACGGAAATAAGAGGAAATAAGGCAAACTTCAAGCCACTTACCTTAGGGCTCCCAGTCCCTTCCTCATTCTCTGCAGACACATCAGTAGCCAGTATCTCTGCTTTGATGATATCCAGAGCCCTAAGAATCCAGCTGTGTTGCCGTTTGATTTGCCTCTGTAGCTCCTTCCATTGACTTGCAATCATTTGCAGCATGTCCTTCAGTCCTTCTCCAAAATGAAGGGAAAAAAAAGTAAGTTGTAAGCTTAACTGCATCTTTAAATATTATTTCTTAATCAAAGAAGTAGCAGGATATTTAAATAAACCTAACAGGAAATTTGGTGTATTTTCTCAGAAATGAGTACAAGCATTACTATTGTTCACACTGTAAACAATACTAGAGGGTCAAAAAGTTATTTCAGCCATCATTTTAAATTTTTATTATGTTTATGCCAAAGTTTTCAAGAAAAGGAAAATCCCACATAAACTGTGACTGCAATAGGAAAAGCTACAGTAATCTCACCCCCTAATATCTAATCCTTAAACATATCATAATCTACCAAATATATTTTTTCCTACCTTCATCTGTTCACATTTTCAGTAGTTTACATATTACCAGTTTCTAAGTATAACATGACATGCAGTACCCTTCTCTGCTATAGCTTCTATAGCTTTTTGGCCTATGCATTGAAGTCATTGATTTCCTACAGCTTTCACATTAGAGAGATCTGCCTGAGACTGTGAAACAATAGAGGCACAATGTATAACACGATCAGAAAAATGCAAACAAGAGGATAACCTCTACCTGGGTGAAAAGCATGCAAAACGAAGATGGCATTACCTAGCAATATATGCTGATTAAAACCCTGTTATCATACAAGTCATACAAACATCTAAAAATATAGGGGTTGGTGGGGAAATAGAAAGGGATATCAGCATCTCTCTCCCCCCCCCCCTCAATTTAAGGCCTCTGCAGAAAAAGACAAGCCTAACCAAAGGAAAAAGGCATTTTTAATTTTAGTCTATTCCTCATAAATATATTAAAATAATGTAAGAATTAGTTTAAGAGACAAAATAAAGTTTTACCAATGCAATTACCCATGCAGGGTATGTAAAAATATATGTGTATATATTTGAAATCTTAATTCATTATCTTAACGTTATTGCCATTGCTCCTACATTAAAGAATGTGTCAGTGTAAAGTTCTCACTGATGTGATTTCAATT
Organism: Tragopan temminckii; assembly: GCA_028571105.1. Classification (NCBI taxonomy): domain Eukaryota; kingdom Metazoa; phylum Chordata; class Aves; order Galliformes; family Phasianidae; genus Tragopan; species Tragopan temminckii. The sequence goes on along the minus strand of JAOWBP010002559.1, from coordinate 29,452,289 downwards.
GAAACTCGACTGAGCAGCAAGACCAAAATAAAATGAACAGACTATTTGCAGGCAGTATTTCATTTTATAAGTATCACTACATTATATGCAGTATATGAAACATTTATAAATCTTGAAGGTCAATCTGATAATGCAAATATTAATAATACATAAGGAAGTGAATATATGCAGTAATTTACAGCAATGCTTCTTCATTCTTTAATAGTCTGGAGATATAAAGACTTGCAATATTTCAGAAGGATTTACCTGATTTGTGAGATACAATAAGCTCAAGAAGTTGACGTCCTTCCTCTACCACTGCTTCTTTTAAAGCACAGTGGCTATCAACATTCAACTTAAAACTCTGGGAGAAAAAAAAAAAGAAAAAAAAAGGGAAAAATCTCAGCATCAAACACTGAAGAGACAGTTCTCATAAAACACATATGCAAAACTACTTCTGCTTTTTATCAAAAACCACATCCCCATTTACCCAATAGCCTACTAATCTGCAATACTAAAAGCTATTGATATTTTGGATCTGGGCTCAAAATGTTTCCATTTGATCAGCAAAGTGCATCTGTGCTGAAACAGCTGACAAATCTAGAAATTCATTAGCTTTTATGAAAAGTCACAACCTGTAGGCTATATCTGGAGTAAGAGTGTTCTATAAAATACACTAAATTTATGCCATCACATATGAGCTCTGTTTTTTTCAGATTTCTTTGAAATGTTGGTGATAGAACTATTTATGAAACTATAAAAAAAATTACAACATTGAACATATTGGCCTTATGTGCATTCATACAAATCTATTGTTTCAGCATTAGCTCTCAAATCCATTTTCAAAGAACAAATCAGATTGCTTTAGATCTCTACATTCTTAATTTGTAAAGCAAGTATTTTTCATCCTTTTTGCTCTAATATTTTTATTAGTTGTTCAATCTTGTGTCTTTTTATTATATTGAAAGCTGTTAATAGAGAGATGAACTGGAAACACGATCTACTCCCCGTGTTATGACATTTTGTACACCACTGATAATTTAGTTGGAATAATTTGTGAATTAGTTGGCAGAGTTTCTCACTCATACTTGCATGAAAGAAAGAGAAATAAAATACAATAAAGAAAAGAGTTCTTGCTATATTTAATCATCAATCACGCAGCCCTGAACACACACATGCAACCCTTGTTCTCTTTGAAATGCCTACAGAATGAATGAAAACAATATTTGACTCCTTGGAAGAAAAGACTTTTGCTTTCTCTTGGGAATGAATTAACTGGCAGTGATTAAAGTAGACTTTGCGAGTGCAGATTTGTAGCTTGTGGATTTCATAAAGCTTATTTATATTTCTCCAAATACTACCAAGTATTCTAGTACTGAAGATATTACAAAATACTCAAAAGTCCTCATTTCTTAGGAAAGTGACCATATTTTTTCCTTCCTAACTCTTGTAGTCAGATTGATTGGCATAACAGAAAATAATTTACCCAGAACTGTAACAAAATGATGTTTTTTCACTGTGTTTGTCATGGTTGAAAGAGGAACTTTGCTCAAGTAAACCCTTAGCAGTCTTTCAAGCAGCAGTCTACCTGACAGTAGTGACAGAATATTTTTGAGAATTTTCCACTCAAATTGAGTAATAAACAAGGATTTTGCTACCTTCAGCATTTTGTCCATCCCAGTTTTCACGTATAAGCATCTGAAAATAATGTTTTGAACCATCTGTTGAGCAACTGGTGAGTCAAGAAGTTAAGAAGGAAAAATTATGCCTGAAATTAGACTGGCCTGTTCTTAAATCTAGGGAGTTTTATGAACCTGAACCTAGAAGTTCTTTTTCCTTCATAAGAGCCTGTCTGAACAAGCACTGACAATATTTAATTTACTGTTTACTTAAAACAGGCTTGTACTGAATAGTTTGTAATCACGCACTTCACAGGAAATGCACTGTGCGTGTGCCTCAAACAGCAAAAGGGAACCTAAAGGACCTGAGAGTAGGTTGTCTAATTTCATATAATTGAAGCTGAGTATTGATGCAGCTGGATGTGGTAGTGTCTCAAGATGATGTGGATGTGTTTGATAGGAAAATTGGAAAAGATGAGGTATTCTTTTTCATTAGGAAAAAAAAGAGACTTGCTGTCCTATAAAAGATTCATTTAACATAATGCACCAGATAGTACAATACAGCTTGATTTTCAGGTGCACCTATTAACCAGTAATAATGTTAACTGAAGAAGTAAAATATGATGAATAAAGATGGAGCCAAACTTTGGGTTCTGACTAACGATATTCTACTTGTACAAAATTCTAATTTTATGGATAAATTATGCATGCCACAAATACTGTGAACATACATAAAATTTAGCAGAAATAAACTCTTATCAACATGTACACATCAAAAGGAGTGAACTATTTATTTAGGTATAAATACCAACAGAAGCAAAGGATGTTGGCAGCTGATGTACTGAAGTGTGAGTTTTAGCTTTCAAATTACATGCATATATATATATATATATAAGTTCTCATGAGTGGAAATTTCCTAACAAAAGGAAGAAGTGAACAAGGAACACTGGAAAGAACAGTCCTCAGTGAGTGCATCGGTGCTCATAGTTCCTCATGCTTACCTAACTGAAGATGTGACACATAAAAAAGGCAAACAGATTTGACAACGTAATAAGATTACATATATATGTAAATCTATCTATGTTTATATACATATATATACAAATCTGCACAGCCAAAAGCAAAAGCAGACCAAAAAATTGTAATGTAGAAGGATCTTCAAATAGAGGACCTCTCCCATCCCAGATATTTCCCGTTCCCTACTTTTTACATAGGGTATTTGGAAAATTGTAACTCTAACAACGTGTGACCTAGGTACTCTGTTCCTCTCCTCTGATCTTCCCTGATAATGAACTGAGCTCTTGCATCTGAGAAGGGGAAAGGAGAAGGAAAGGGAAGTCAATTAATCAAAGCCATTTTTCCAGACACATTTGAAGCTATAGAGCAGTCTAAATATCATACATGAGCACATATACATTATGGAAAATGCATGGGCAATGGCCTGGCAGCTGCTTTTAGAACAACACATTAATGTCATCCCTAGCAGTAAGGATATATAATGCAGTTTACAAGCTGCAACAAGCAAAATTACCTTATGAAGTTCTCTGCATTTATTTCCTACAGTCACCATGCACATACATATAAATATCAACTGTTCTTATTTAGCACAAAAGAGAGGCAAGAATCACATCTTTTTATTGAAGCTAGAAACTGTAAATAAAGACTCCAGAAGTGACAACTATTAAGTTCCAGGAGTGCTTTCTCGTAGTGACTACATGGAGGCAAAGGAGCTCACCCTTCACAGAATGAAGCTCAGCACTGAGTTTTAGGAAACCTATTGATTCATTGGATAACAGTACCAGGCAGCCAAGAAGGCAAATGGCATCCTGGCTTTTATCAGAAATAGTGTTGCCAGCAAGGTGATTGTCCCCCTATACTCAATTCTGGTGAGGCTGCACCTCGAGTACTGTGTTCACTTTTGGGCCCCTCACTACAAGAAAGACACACTGAGGCCCTGCAGTGTCCAGAGAAGGGCAATGAAGCTGGCGAGGCATCTGGAGAACTAGTCATATGAGGAGCAGCTGAGCGAGCTGGGATTATTTAGTCTGGAGAAGAGGAGGATAAAGGGAGATCTTATAGCTCTTTACTGAGAAGGAAGTTGTGGCAAGGTGGAGGTTGGCCTCTTCTCCCATGTAACTAGCAATAGGACTAGAGGACTTCAAGTCGCACCAGGGGAGATTCAGGTTGGATGTTAGGAAAAAATTCTTCTCTCAAAGAGTGGTCAGGCACTGGAATGGGCTGCCCAGGTGATGGTGGAGTCACTGTCCCTGAAGGTGTTCAAGAAATGTTTAGATGTGGTACTAAGGAACATGGTTTAATGAGGAAACATTGGTGGTAGGTGGACAGTTGGACTAGATGATCTCGGAGGTCTTTTCCAAACTTGGTGATTCTGTGAATGCTCCAGAACCATAAGGGGAAAAAAGCAGGATCTCCTGATCCACACTAGTCTCTGAACACCCTTGGACTTTCTTTCTTTTTTTTAAATGAAATTTAACTGTTCTCTGTTCTGAAAAAAAAGTGTATTCCCAACATACCCTAATCTCTCGTCACATCTTACTGTCTGTAATTTAAATTTTTCAAGTAATTATTTACATTTTTTGAGAAAACAACAACAGTACTACAATAAGGATTTGCATATTTAAGTGAGAATCTAGCAATTTTAATTATAACAGACATTGTGGCAAGAGTCATACAACATGAACCAACATGTTGATTTATTTTGGAGAACTACTGTACTCACATATATCATCTCTGTAACATTTTTGCAATTATCTGTCACTGTCTATTGAAAAAAGCAGTTCTGGCACATCTTTGTTCTACAGACAGTTAAGATAATTCATTAGTACTACCAGACTTCTGACAACATTTGTGCTGTGAACTGGTAAGTAACCTGTGCTCTATCCAATACATATTCAGTTTGAAGCTATATAAATACAAAGTAACACCAGGGCAACAGAAAAAATATTTTTCTACTAGTATGTCAAAATGGTGATAGGTATAGAATAATTATATATATAGAATAATTATATACATAATATAGGTGATGGTACAGGATAATTACAGAAATTTCTCTAATGATTTTAGCTTTCAATCAGTGATGCATATTCTCCAACTTTCATTTGTCCTGACAAGCACATTTATAAACAGAGAAACTGGTGGAAGTTTAGTGAAGAGCAAGCAAAATATGTTAAAAGGTATAAATGGCAGAAGACTATGAGAAACAAAGAAGACTGACTAAACAACGATTAAGAGAGAGGAATATCACTATCTTTTTTATACGAACATAACTTGTGTGGAGCCAGGAGCTGGACTCAACGATCCTCATGGGTTCCTTCTAACTCAGGATATTCAGTGAGTCTTTGATTCTAAACTGAACGCCAAGCAGAAAGAAGACTTGTTAGCACAGTACATTATAAGAGAATACAGTAGATGGGACTAATGGAATTAAATTAAGAGAGAGAAAATTTAAGATAAATACAAAGGAAATTTCCCTTGAAAGCCAGATCTATTAGATTTTGTAATAATCTCCTAAGGGAAACAGTGAAAGCTCTGATCCCTGGAGATCTTTAAATTTTGACTGCAAAAGATGCAGAAGTGCAATGCAGTGAACTTACAGTGCAATATCCTAAGTCTTTCATGTGCCACTGAGTTTCTGACTGGCCAGATGCTACAGGCAAAGGGGCAGACTCTATTCCAAGTAGTCCAGCAATAGCTTGCACTTTTGTGAGACCACCTCACCTCTTTTCTCTGCCCACAACCTCTGTCATTACAGTATTAGGAAATCAATGTTTTGCCCCTTTGTTGCCTCTTAAATGTGAGTAGCACAGTTCTCCTACCCTTAAATAAATATCTAAAGGGAAAGTGTCAAGAGGATGGGGCAACAGGACAAGGGGCAACAGGCACAAACTGGAACATAGGAAGTTCCACATGAACATAAGAAAAAAACTTCTTCACTTTGAAGGTGACAGAGCCCTGGAACAGGCTGCCCAGAGAGAGGTGGTGGAGCCTCCTTTTCTAGAGATATTCAAGACCCACCTGGACATCTTCCTGTGCGACCAGCTGTAGGAAACCTGCTTTAGAAGGGGATTGGACTAGTTGATCTCCAGAGGTCCCTTCCAACCCCCACAATTCTGTGATTCTGTAAATACCTTAGGACACCCAGTTTCTGTTTCTCATTCCTCCTTGAATTTGTCATCACTTAGGCAATTTACCCAAGTTTTGAATGCATAGTTTCAGATGTCAAAAAAAAAAGGATAGTCACCTCAACTCTACAAGCCTTTTTGGCAATTTAGTTTAGAAATCACAGAGAGGCTATTTTAGCAGATACGTCAGTATTTCATATTTTAAGCTCATGCAAATTTTTCTGCTGCCTACTCTAATCTCTATTGAGTTTCAATACATAAATTTCTATTTGTTATTGCCTACATAATAGAAATTTTTAATAAAATGTTAACTTAAGCTTTCTCAAATCAAGTCTCAGTTTCTTTATTATCAACAAACAAGAGATGGAAGCACAAAGGTAAGAAATCAAATGGACAAAATGGTCATAAGCAGGGTGAACCACACATCTAGTTGTCCACCCTGGATAACTGTCCTTGATCCTTTCTGGTTTTCTAGAAATACTCAGGAAATAATCTTCAAAAGTCAGCGTCTTCTGGCTCCTTTTTCTATCTAGATGACATTTGACTACTGATCTCATGTTTCTAAGCACATCTCTTCCACAAAGACCTACCAGTCGCAAAACCAACTATTTAAACAATGTTTATATTATGCTGTCCTGGCACATGCAGAAAAAAAAGGCCAAGCATGAATAAAGAGTTTTACAACACGAAGATAAATTAATGGGGCGTGATATCCTTTGCAAATATGGTGTTACTAAGGGAAAAAAGAAAAAAAAAAAAAAAAAAGAAAAAAAAAGAAAAAAACCCACAACACCACATAGGTATATACTATTTAAATATAAACTATCTTATAGACCAAAAAGCACACCTTGGAAATAAAATCACCATCTAGTTATAGAACAGTTCTTGAAGGATTTTCATATGACTGAAATCTCATGGGAATAAAATACAGATATAATTTGCTTTTTTTATATCTGCAGAGAAAAAGTTTTATGCAATTTAAGGATTGATGCCTCCTCAGCAAAATTTGTCTAATAAAATACATAAGATTCCAAATTACTAACCCAATACATCTGTAAAATTAAGAAATGAAAAAGAAATTCACAGGAGATGCAGAGAGAAAAATTTACCAATCACAACCTCCATTCATGCTCTGAAATTTCTACATTTCTATTGACATCTTTGGCAAATACCAAAACAGACGGCAATTGTATTACTTCCAGTACTTGAAGTGTGAATGATATTTTGCCTTTGAGAAACATAGCTGAGAACCCACAGGAGTAGACCATAGCTCTTGGGAACTGAAAACAAATATACTTTAAATGCTGCATCTTGTTGGTTGTCCTTAGAGATCCTGGTCCTATACTCTTCCAACGAGTTTCAATCTTAGATATTTTTCTCAAAATTGATTTTGTTCCACATTCAAAACAATTTTCAGACTACATCTACATTGATGATACCAGCATACTAAAACTACTAAAGCAACAGCATACATTTTAATAGACATAAATTACAACTAAGTTCCTACATAATCATTATGCAGTCTATTAATAAAATAAACATTAGTTTCAAATCAAAGTGTTGTGTTTTTTTTTCCTAAAGGTGTTTCAAAAGTTGTTACATTGATAAATTAATGTAAAGACCATTATCAAGTTGTCATTTCAAGACTATTCTACAATTGCTATAAAGCTTTTAAGTCAGAACTCCAGTGAAATACTGTATGTTTTCTGCTCCACAAATACGTAATTCAGGTAGATGCATAAACAAGAACACCATTTAAGTAACAACCCCACTCCTGTCAAATAAGACACTTTCTGTGCTCTGTATGTGTAAACCATATCTCAACTAATGGGATACGGATGGGCCCAGCTAACAGTGTCTGCTTTTAGTATAGCATCCTATGGGCCTCTCATGCACAACTGTGGAAATTTGGGTTCACAGCAAAGAGAAAAAAAGAAGCGCTGAGGAGGTCTGAACCCATAAATAAAATATGTAGGGGCAATGTCCTTTTTTCTTCACAGCTGTACAAAGCACCTACACAGGGTTAAGTATCCACAAATTTGGACAACAGATTTAGGGGAAAAAAAAATAAAAATAAAAATAAAAAGTGGTACTCAACATTATTAAAGTCATTCAGTCTCTGGAAAAAAATGACTGAGAAACTCTTGCTGCGCTACTGGTTTGCACAGAGCAGTCCAAAAATGTTATTGGTTTGCTCCTAAGTGGGAATGAATTATGGCAATGGCAAGTAGCAAGAATAAAGGACAGAAAATGGACATTTTCTTCCTTCATGAAACAGACATGATAATACCACATCTCCCTCATAACTGTTCTCCTGTTCCTGAGGTGCTGGGAGGAAAAGTGTCACTCACTTCTCCATACACAGAAAAGTTATGTGCCAGTTCTTCATTGCATTATCTTATAGGAAACAGCTTTAGATCAAATGTAATATTTCTGTATTGGTCAGCACAACAGCACTGTCAACAGTAGGCTATATATCTGAATTTTCTTAAGAGTTTTTTGTTTTGTTTTGTTTCTTATTTAGTCCCCAAAATCTCACAAGACACTCCGATTCAAAAGAACAATCCAAACTGTTTTTCCCACTGTCAGCAACTGTACATACTGAATGCTGAATGCATTAAATGACAGCAACATTTAGCTCTGATGTTCTCATTTTCATTGAGGAAACAGAAAAGCTTACACAAAGGTTATTTTGTTTCCAGAATTTGTAAGCTAAATAATACAACTGAAAATATACATGCATTCTCTTTGTTTAAGGTTCATTTCTGACCTTCAATTAAGTCCTTTTATTTTCATGTGTTATTTTGCAACTGCTCATTTTAGTTCTTACTTCTGATTGACACATTCTGCAGACTGGTTCCTATATAAAATGACATACATTCAGAAGCCAATGCATGCACAGAAGACCTTTTCTGGTAACAGCATGACAATCAGAAACTGAAACTAACAATAGGCCAAACAGATTTAAAGCTAAGTCCTTAAAGAAGCAAGAGATCTGTCCAGTCACAGTGCTCCAACTCTTTATCATAATCATTCTGCAGATGCTATTGTATATTTTGAGGAAAAAAATCTAAATTGGCTGCTATGGACATCAGAAACGTTCATACAGGAAAAAACACAATACATAACTTAGTCATTTCAGAGGCTTTAATATCTTTAATAAAACCACTGTTATTATTGCTACCACAAAGACAGCCAGTAGATTAGCCCAAGGCATGTGTATTTAACATCACTTTCAACAAGAACAGGTATTTAATACTTCTCTAAACTGATGTTTTTCAGGAAATAACATTTTCCAGGGAGATAAGAATGATTTTTTCTTCAGACATAGCAGACTTCTTGCAATAAGACGATCAGTTATCATGAAAAACCACAGAAGCTTCTTTATGTTACCAACACAATTTCTTAAAGGCAAAATTCAACCTATTTTCTGTATGAAAACGTCTGCTGTTTACAGCTAAGAAAGTGATGAGACATGATGTAGCCATAAATATTTCTATTGGATTCTGGAAAATTTTCATTCTGCTTCCCTTTAGATAACAACATTCTCAAAACCCCCACACTTTGAGAGAACTACTTTTTTAAAGAATGGAGATGGCAAACGTCCTATCCAGAAAAAAAGCAAGTGCTGGAGTGAATCAACTTATAATTTCTCTTGAAATACTAATGATACTTTCTGCATGATTAAATGAAGGCCCCTTCCAACCCAAACCATTCTATGATTCTATGATATTTTTAAGTTTCAATTAAACAGAACATATTCTCCTGCCTAAAGCAAACAAAAAATCTTGATACAAACAATGAATTATTTTTAAGGAGGTCATTATCTCCCATTCTTTAATGAGCTGCAAACCACTTTGTGCTGCCTTAAAGGAACAGGAATCCACTAGTTCCCATTTTTTTAAGGACAACATATTTCCACGGCTGCAGTGAGAGTAAAGTGAAACATCTGCCCAGTTGCAAACTGCAAATTTAAATGTAGGGAGGCTATAGCCACAGTTTTACTCAAAACAGCAAGCGGCAACAAACAATCTGTAAGTAAGCGCATCATCACGGGAACACCTACCATACCTTAGATTATTTTAAAGAACAAAAATCTATCATTTTATACATCCAATCATTTATATATGTATAAAATGTTGCCCGCACTCAATGTTTCAGAACTTTAATTTACAGAAGTTCTGAAGAATAAAAGTTTTAGGATAAAAATGCCTGACTACTGGTTCCAAATTTCTAGCTAATTTTAACTCTACTGAAATATATTTAAAAAAAATAATAATAAAAAATACTTGCACACACCTATTAATAATGCAAGAAAGATTAAAAAGTTTGAGCAAATAAACTTCATTTCTGGTATTTCTTTAAAGAAGTCATATTATCTAGTTCTAAGTATGACACAATACAGAAATGGCTTTGTGCAGAATACACATAAAAACAAACCAATGTTGCACTGTTTGGAAGCTATCAAGAGCAAAACAAGAAAACTGAGTACACTAAAAACAAACAGAAAACTTAAGAATTTAGATTTAAAAATCCGAGGTCTCAGTGAACACACCTATTTTACAGTGCCTTAGATTTTAACCTTTTCCTCAGTGGTTCCTCAGATTTCCTTATCTGCTATCTTACTTCTTTACTGTGCTAAAACAATGCAGCTTTATTAATAAAGTATAAAAATGAGTAAATGGTCAGTTTAGCAAACTAAAATATTCAAGAGCAACATAACGAATTATTTGTTGAGCCAGTAGGAAAGCCTATCTGTTTCAAAAGTACAGCAGTACCCATCTAGACAGACGCTTTTTTCTCATGAGCTGCCTTCAGGATACTGGTTTTGATGAGAACTGATTTCCATGTCACCATTTTCACTGACATTACTCCATGGTGAAGACTCATAAAACTGAAATATTAATTTTAGTCACTATTTCAGGGGTCTGTGAGAGCATATTTTCACTGACAGCTTCATGTTTAATGTTACGTAAAACTAAGTGTAAAGGAATGCCTGTTGAAAATCAGGAAGAAAGACTTTCAAATTTGCAATGAAAACTATCCACCAAGTAGAGGATTGCCTGTTTTGGCACATCTTATCCTAGCTGTAGTCTACCTTTCAATCTGAAGGAAAATTTATAATCGTCAAACCTCATGTTTATTCATCATGGGACATTCTGTGAGACTTAAGTTTTATTATTCTGTGTTTATTATTTATTCTGTGATATAAGAATGAAAATCCAGTGTGTCCTATGGTTAATAATTGTCATGTATTTGGCAATAATTATTATTATTATTATTATTATGTTTATGTGCAAAAATAATGACTGAGTGTACTCAGGCATTAATTTCATAGGTGGCCCAGGACATCCCCGGCTAGTCTCTGCACAGATGAAATAATGGGCTAACTGGAGACAACAGACCAACCTGAGAAGAGGCAACTGTTTGAGTGTCTTATCACCTTCACAGAAGTGCTGCTAATTGCTTTAGGAGCTCTCACTGTGGGACCTTCAGACTCATGCATGCATCTCCTGATGGATGCTGGTCAGTACATAGATACTACGTACACGCTTAAAAGCACTGATTAACATCTGGGGTAAACAATCTTGCCAGGTCAGATGTAAGAATTACCTAGAACAATAGTTTGGGGAAGTGCAACAATTTAAGATGAAGATTTTGTTAAGGGACACTTGTAACAGAAATTCACATGGCCATCATCTTCAAGAGATTTCATTCCTCGTGTGAGCGCTACCTCATGCAAAGATTCTAAGAGTGCTGTAGGTTTTGAGGGTTTTTTGGTTTTGATAATGATTCTGTCTTGAAGTGTCTGCATCACACTGTTCCTCAAAGTGCCAAAGATGTAGAAAAACAAGACAAAAAGTGAGGAATAAACTGAAGATTGAATCCATTACCAACTGTGGGCACTTATGGCCCTAACATGACAATTAAAAATTAAAAATTGTCATGTTAGAAAATTTGTGGGATGCTCACAACCTTGTCCTTGTTTCCTCTGTAAGACTTTTCTCAGCAAGTAATAAGAAAAGGAATGAGTACATTTTTCTGCTTTCCTGTTCCCACATTTATTTTTCTTAGAATTTGACAGCAGAGATTTAATTCATGAATGCAAAATATTCTCTCTTTATGGCTCTAATTCCGTTATTGCAACAAACATACTTCCAACAAAACAATATCACAGGTGGTGAAATTGATAATTTGTGCCAAGGGCTAAGGCCTTGTCTCTACTAATAAAAATAAAAATACTAATCTACTGGTTTTTCACTCCTTCTATGACTAGAAAATTTGCATTAGTGAGGAATAATAGTTATGAGGTTTGATAGTGCAGATGCAGTTTGCAGAAAAGAACCAATACATTTTCTTTCATTTCAGTTTAGTTTGCTACTAGAGTTCATGAGCCTGAAACCTAAATTTAAAAGTGTTAATCTCCTTTTACTTCAACATGTCTCAGGTTAGTGGGGCTACCTTTATAACCTGAATGGCAAAAGAATAAAATGAGCAGTGTACGCACATTCCCAAAGGCCTTGATCAGCACTGTCTTACAATGATCAATCAAGGAAAATTTTAACATTCAGCTCAATGTGATTCGAAGTTCATACACTTCTTTTTAAACACAGATTAGGATTTCTGTCAGACAACTGCCACCGAAAAGTTGACAATCTAATTAATACAAATAACTATCTTTCTGTTATAAAAATGTTCTGTATTTTAATAATTCAATTCTGCTGTATAAAAATGAATATGATAGCATATGTTCCTGAAATTCAAAAGGAAAAGGCATAATTACTATTTTTCAAATTGTGCAATGGTTTTTCACTGACACTATATGCCATGAAAATAATTATAATACCATCGAACTGAAAGTGAACTGTTCTTTAGACATTTCACTTCACATAAACAAAGAACAGAACACCCCAAATATCCACCTTGTTTGATTAAATAGTCATCTTCAAACATACAACATTTCAGGTACAGTCCCACAATACAACAACAAAAAATATTTCTTTTACCCCCAAATTAAAATAGTTATCAGCAGATATAATACAGAGTACAGCTGGGAGCCTAAGAACTTACAGGGGAAAGTAGAGCTGTACAGGTGCCCACACACTCATTTGTTCTGACTGCCCCTAGCAATGAATGAGCTTGTAGCTACTAGTCCACATTCCAATCCATTAGATGGCTTTGGCCTTACCTCCCAGAGAACCAAAAAGCAAAGCTGAAAGTAATTTGCCTGCAAAGAGCTACTGTGCTTCTCCACATGGAAGAAGTAGAAAAAGAATCTGACAGTGACTGAGAATCAGCCTGGTGATTGTCCTGTTCCTAGGACAGCATAGGTCTGTCTCTTGTTATTCAATCAGAAATGAAAACTACAATTCTACTCATAAAAACTCATGTCTCCAGAAGTTTCATGTTGTAAGGGGAAAACAAACTGAAATCACTAATGCCTTTTCTGAGGTCTGATCTCTCTATGCGCTCTGTATCTTTAGAGCACCTGCAAACATAATGGAAATCCACATTAGCACATGGGAGCAAATGTTTTTAGTACAAGACAAAAATCCAAACTCTTTGCAAAAACAATATATATATATATATATATGTATCAAAAACCTGCTGTGCAAGGCAAAACTCTTCATACTACATTTTATACACTACCACAATACACACTGTATCTAGTTGCTACTCATAGGTACTATACAATAATGTTTAAGAACAAAAGACACAAAAGAGTTTGCTCTATAGCTGAAATTCTGAAAACACTTTTCCATTAGTTACTAATGTATGTAGTTAACTTAAGTGATTAATTTTGAAATGGTCTAGTCTAGTATAACAGTAGGGATTAAGATGACATTTCTTCCTCTAATGCATCAAATTATTTCCTGGGACTATCAAGTAATTTTTGCCATCGGATTATCAGAGAATGGAAAAGAATCTGAGCTTTGCGGGTTCACCCAATGCACTGTTCTACCCAGCTACGGTGTCTAACGCATCAGCTAAGAATAATACTCATGAATAGG
>JAOWBP010002559.1:29414826-29431225 GCA_028571105.1 Tragopan temminckii | reverse complement strand
CCCCCGCCCCCCACAAAATAATAATAATAATAATTTTTAAAAAAATATATTAAAACACTGAATGTTTTCATTTTTGATACAAGATTGCTTTATATGAGGAATCTGGATATATGCAATAAATTAAGCACTAGCATGAACACTGTCAAAATTATGATACAAAATACAGAGGATGCAGCTGCATCCAGTTAACATCACTGTAGAATGCTTTATGTATGCCTTCCTTCTATGTCAAATTTTGCTTTTACTTTTTATGGATAAAATTTCCCAGATGTTTTGTGCCTCTATATAGCACAGGTAGGAACATTAATTCAATACCTTTTGGCTTGTAATTTTAAGCTGTGGAGGGATAACAGTGCTCAGTTTATTAGGCTAACATTTTCATTTAACACACATGCTGGCTTATTGTATGAAGGCATACTTCTGGTCATTGCATTTTTGAAAGCACAAAACCCTTCTAATGAGTTGAACTAAGATTAAAATCAGAATAAAATAGAAGTGGCAAACTATTAAGTGCAAACATACTAAGCAATCTATTATGGCAGTTAAGTGCGACTCTATAGTGTCTACACAAACCTTAGTATAGAAGCACCAGACAACACTGCTTGTTAAATAACTAACCCAGACCTTTTTTCTCTCCACCTTCCCTTTTATTACACAAAGGGAATTCTCTTCTTAGAAGAATTGGTTATGAGGCTGTTGCTTAAAAATGAATGTCCAATTTTGTTGCAAGCAGACAGTGTTGTAAAGTTTGTTCCCAATTTACAAAAAGACTGAGCTCACAAGAGGGGTCTGTGTGCAAGGATGGGCTGGCTCTAAGGGCTCTTCTATCACAGAATACATTAAGAAACCCTTTGTCTGACCACAAAAGGACTTGCATATTAGTCTCAGGAGGAACTCATTCCTGCTCATGGGTTTTATTTTCAAAAGGATAAAAGTGCACTTTCTTCATAGGCAAAGGTAACTCAAAGAAATCCAGGTACTCAAGAGGATGAGGCTGCAACAAACTGCCATGGACAATTTAATTGGAGTTGGACTCAGAGACAACAATAAAACCATTAGCAGTACAGATGTTAGGGATTCCCAAGGAACAAAAATGCCACAATGGAAAATATTCTTTGTGTTACGTTGTCAAGATTCTGTGGCAGATAATGACTTTGCTGAAATACAGAACTGACCAAGCACATCAGGAGGATGCTAATATTTAATATGCAGTTAGGGATACATTCATTCACAAACAGTCAGAAACTAGCAGCTTTCAGCTAAGAACTTACTACACTTACTCAATAACTTCAGCGTATGAGAATATGGAATTTAAATATTCACTCAAAACAGGGAAAGAGAAGGATAAAAGACTTTTCATACTGGACATTTCTGTAGAGATATATCTTAGTCTTCTACTATATACTGCTTAGTTAGGCATTTTTAAGACCAAATATTATGCTAAACAAATCTTTCAGAAGTGCAACCTCTTGGTTTTGTATCCAACAACCACATATAAAATTAGAAGTGACTACTGAATGTACTTTCTCTGATGGGCATCCACCTTATTGGTCACAATTTATACAGTTACAGAATGAAAAACAGCAGCACAGGATGTTTACTGGCTCATGATGTTTTCTTATTTAAAGTTCACATTATATATCCTGATGCTGCAAAACAAGGATTAATATGTAAAAATATGGAGTCAAGCACAGTCAGTCAGATATAATTCAGCTTTTCAGGGAGAGGTTCTGGAGAGTCAAGAGTACTTCTTGTGTGACAAAGCACAGTTCTTAGAAGCCTAGGAAAACACTGCAAATTAATTCAGTTCTAATTTTGCCCCTAAAAGTCAATGAAAGGATACTCCTGACCTTACTTCTTGCAGACTTTTTTTTAGTCCACTACTAAACCTGCAGACTTTACTAGCATTCCTAAGTTATACTGTAGTCTGACTAGAGCAGGAATGGCAATAAAAGCTTTTAAGAAGCTCTTGTGTTCCCAAAGCCTTCTTGGTAAGAGAATCACAAATATAAATGGCTTAAAAGGCAGGATACAGAGGAACACACAGTGCAGTTTTACTTTTCAGTCCATTAAAAATAACTACATCTGAAGACAGGGAACCTGATTCTGCAACAGTAATGTCACTGCCCCCATGGGATTGTTGTGTAGGAGCAGAAATAAAGTCAAAGAGCAGGTTACACTAATCTATATCTTAAGAACCTTTCACGAATGTATCTCTCTATATTACTTAAACCTTTCCATGATGCCATAAATGTGATTCTTTCCTTACTCTATGCCTTGTCTTGCCTTTGCTCAAGGCGAAGATCTAATTTCTATTTAAAAGAACCACCACAAGCCCTCCAATACAATTTGAAATTTACAAGATCTAAAAAGAGACCTTGACAGTATCAGCAGATAGGCTCTGGAGCAAAACTAAAGATAGTTACAGGAAAGTATGCCAAAGTCTTTCAACGCCCTATTCCTGAGTGGTGTTTTCACAGATAGCAGACAAGCTTCCAGCCCCACTGATAGCACTTCCCCAGCCTTGTGGCCAGTGAACACCTACAGCCTAGAGGCAAAATCAGTGGGCTGGAAGGACACTGCTGGGGAGCAAAGATCCAAGCAGCCTTGAGGCCAAACATGTATGCACCTGTATTCCATACAGTGGCATAGAAAAGGTCCTCAAGCCTTTGCAAGTGTTATAGAGTAGAGAGGACCATTGCAGAGAAGGGAGGGGAACAAGAAAACTCTCTGATACATTCATCATTTAAGGAATCATCTGGTGTGAACTTAACAGCAATATGGATTGGTTGTAAACCTCCAGAGATGCCATCTGCTCAGAAGGCAGTAATGCCAAGCATACAAAATGTCTGCTGATCTCTCACACTGATGTGACCAGGCTTTCTAACAGAGACCCAACGTTAACATCCATAATACCAGTAAGGCTTCAGGCTTCCAGTGAGAAGAGAATTCATGCTGCAAAAGTATAGATCGATGCTGTATCTCAAAAGTAGTATGAAATTCAAAGCACTCCTGGGAATCAAATAATTAGCATATCTTTCTTTGCATGGAAAAAATTAACATACATCAAAACATATTAGATGACAGGAAATTCTTTTGCCTATCTACCTCCTAAGTTACCATGCATCACAACTGGGAACTGGGCTATTTTCAAGGCAATATTTCATTCAGATCAGCTGAGGCTTGCCATACTCATGGCCACAAGAGTAGTGTTTGCAGCCTCACCTGGCAGAGCCAGACACTGGCATGATTCTTTCACTTGCCTCATTCAGCATCCCTAATCTGTCCTCTGATGAAATTTTGAATGGGAAGAGGTTCTTGGGAAAATAGTTTGAAACTATGGAGTAAATGATATGGGCAGCAGAAAAGACAAATACAAGAGTTAAAGGATACGAAGATCCCTGAAAAGGAGATAGGACAAGGAAAGAATGGCTAAACAAAACAAAATAAACAAGCTAATGGAAATGAAATTGACACACAAAAGAATTAAAGGCAGTGCAGTCAGCAATGGTGATGCTATAAGGCCTGAACAATGCACAAACTTCTGAATGATCACCCAAATCCGGTCCTTGAATGGTCTGGTCAATGCTACATACTGTTTCTCAATATACATTCCTTCACAAATAGCAATGCCTGTTATTGATCATGTCTCCCAGTAGCTTTCACTACTCTTAAAATATTTGTTTCTGAGTCATTTATTTTCTGTATAAAAAAAGATATGCACCCAAAATGTGTTCCAATAGAAGATAAGTTTAAGTTTCTCATGCATGTTAGAGCATCAAGTATCTCAAGCTCAGCCTTTTTTATATTATAATCCTAATATATATGTATAATCAAAGACTTGCCCTGTGTAAAGAACAGCCAAGAGACGTGAATCTTTTTAGGTCACATACTCTTGGACTCACTCAGCTGATAAACCAGGGAGCAGTTATAACCGCAGTCTCCAGAAATTTGTAGCCAGAGATGTACAGAGGGAAGGACAAAAGCAGCAAATGTGCCTGAGAGAAGACAGATCATGTTAGCTACTCCCAAAAGGGAACTTCAGCTCTGCAGTTGCAGTTGAAAGTGGGATCTGGGTTCTGGAGGGATCCTGGGCACAGTGCAGGAGAGGGCAGAGTGGTCTGGCTAAGAGGGAACTGGTAAAAACAGTTATTCTGTAAAGGTTTCCACATTCTGGTTAAAAAAAAAAAAAGAAAGAAAGAAAGAAAGAAAAAGTAACTCAGAATTATGGTTTAAAGAGGGTATAAAGGCACCAAAATGAGTTGCTATGTCCTGGTTACAGGATAGGGACTGATTGCTGGGATATATTCACATATTCACATCCATTTTATGGTCCCAAATTCTCCTTTTATCCACTGTTATAAGCTCTAAACTACAACAGAAAATACAGAAGTTAGTTCAGGATCTGTTGTTCCTAAGCAGATTTGTTATTTATTCTATAGAAAAAATCTAAAGCAAAATGTTCTGATCAGAACAGCCCCTATTCTTTCAATATGAAATGCTGTGCAGCAACCTTGATCCAAACTCCATGGTTAGTGAGAGTATGTAGTCATCATCTACATTTTCAGTGAAGCTAGTTGCCTACTACACTTTTTCTAAAAATGCTGTCAATATAACTATTGATGTTGAAGCAACTTATTGTGATGTAAGGGTACTTGGAAGTACTTCATTGCCTCTTCATGTAATTATTTTAAATGTTGTGTTGGCAACATACCTTATTTTCAGATTGTTTTACAGCTAATGTATGTATTTTTTATTATAAGCTGAACTTCATCCAAAAGATGAACTAACCTTCATTTGCAATTTTTCCATATAATGGCTTCTGTAATATATCAGACAACTTTATTTTGCTCAGAAAAAATAGGCAGTTATGGATGGCCATCGTTTCTTGCTTGGCATGCTCTGAGTATCTAGGCGTCAGATGGAGCTTGGGGGTGGGACAGCCATGTTCAGCTGTTCGTCCTGCTGAGGGTCAGCTGTGACCTTGCACATGCGCTGGGCAGCACCACAGGACTCAACTGGCACAGCCTAAGCGCCTCCTCCCACCACTCCCAGCGTTTCCTTACTGTTTGATCCTATAGTTCTTGGAAATTGACCTCACTCCCCCAGCATTTAATTCCTTTGAAACTGCATGTAATGTACATATACCATGGTTGTTCCTGTAGCTTAAATGCAGAGTGGGCCTATTGTGTGATTTCAATTTAAAAGAGGTTTGAAAGTTGTCTGGGCAGTTGCAAACAGTTTACCTTTTCCCAAACAAAGAATAAACCATGTTAAAATAATGACATTAACCAAATTGAGTACTTTCAGCAAATGGCACAAAATCAACTTCAAAGATTCAGTGCCGTTGTAATAAAAGATAAATTAATTATATTTTACGTATCATTTTCAGTAAGCTAGCTGGCAAGTGATGGAGAAAGGCAGAAAGCCATAATACTCTTTGCCTGAAAATCAGAAAGTCATATTAATCACTGCTTATCTATATAATGTAAATAAAGTTCTCTAAACGATAATAAAAATAGCATATATATGTTCAGTAAGACATTTATTATTTGCAGAGAATAGAGTTTATTTTTGAAATATATTTCACAATATCTGTGAAGTGAAATAGTATACTTCCACAATAGAAGTGGAGGTGCAGGTTATATTTTATAAAGTTTAATAATAGACATACTCATGCTATTATTTTAAATCAGAATGGCATTCCAACATTAAAATCATTGAAATAAAATTCAAAGCAAAATTAGTTGGAACCTACACTAAAGTAAAAATATCCTCCTAAGGATGAATATTCATAAGGAAGAAATATTATTGTTTACAATTATTTAATTTCTGAATTTCTAACAAATCCGAATATAAAGTTACGCAAATCTTGTTTGTTTGAGAAGCAAATTAAATTTCTATTAAATAGGTGCTGTAACAACAACTGGCCTCAAGAGGGTGATATATTACCATATCGAAAAGTTTTCCTATTGAAGGAAAAAATACCAAACCACTCTTTTTCACTAAAACAGAGAAGATGCTATTTGCTTATGAGTAATGTTGAATGTATTGACCTCTGCTAAATCCTTGACATGAATTAAGATACAATGACCATGATTTTCCCTCAAAATCAGAAAGTTGAATTCAGCATTTCCTATTGAGGTTAACTGGTGAGAAGAGGTTACATCTGCCACCTCTCAAGAGATATTTAAATTCTTTGACTTATGAACTTGTTCTGCAGTTAAGATTTCTATGTTTAAATACTAAAACAGGAAAAGCAGTGATTGCCACTATTCTGTAAGTATGACAACACCAGGAGAAATTAAGATTTGTCATCTCTTACTTTCCTCCATTATTATTGCTCCAGTTCCCCAATTTCATGTCCTGTTATGCGCTCAATTTTTGTTCATCTGCAGTCTACAAAAAGATCATGTCATTATTACTTCCTCCACTGATTGCTTTTCTTTTGCCTCCTAATTTACTTACCTTCCCTTCACTTTATTTTTTTTTCCAGTGGTCTCTAGTGGGCAGTCCTTTATAACCTCTTTAAACCCTAATTCTGAGTTACTTTTTTTTTTTTTTTTTTTTTAAACCAAAATTTGGAAACCTTTACAGAATAAAATAACAGACTCTGGTCTTTTGCTTGTTGTCTTTTTATTCTTTGTTTTTAACCCCAGAAGATTTGTTTTTAATAAATTTACAATTTTCTCTTGTTTTCTGTAGTTCAGCAGAGCGGTGACAAATTTGTACTGCAGTGCATAGGCTGAACCTGGTTTGGACTTATCTGGGCTAGTTTTATGCTAGCTACTAAACTTCAGTTACTGCTATAGTGTAGTAGTATTTATGTTTCAAATGATTCTGGGTGTCTTTGGTCTCATACAGCACAGTAAGGAAATACTCCTGTAGTCAGATGTTGGCATCAATGGGCAAAATTATTAAGTTTTTGCAACTTGAATACCTACACACATCTACATCTCTGTTTGCTTGTTGGCTCTATCTTGGTCAGCCTGCTCTGTGAAGTTTCCAAAGATTGTCCAACAGAAGGTAGAAGAAAATCTAGTCCTCATTCTGGCAAATTTATTTGATCTACTTGAAATAAGGGTTCAAAATAAGTCTTTGCTAACAACAAAGGAATATTCAGATAAGATGTAAGTTCTGTTAGCTAAGGATAGTTCAGCTCCTTGTTAGGATTATCATCTGCGCTCCAAAATCTAAGGCAAGGATGAACATTTATTTGTCTTTCTGGCTGCTTCTAAGAAGACTTTCAAAAATCTGTTGAAGCCTACAGATAGACTGAAATAAACCTCTAAGAGGCAGTTTTCTGTCCACATTTGTCACAAATCATATTCACTCTGATGCTTAATGATGACAAATATGATTTAAGAGTTAGTATGCTTTGATGTTTCACTTCTGATCCTAACATACTGGAAAGGATGGAGGAATGAAAACCAGTTGCTGTCAAAACACATAAAGACACGCAAAAAGAAAAGGATATGAACATATTCTGAAGAGTTATGCAATAATCTTACATAAGTGGACTTGATCTTTCCTCTCAAGTTAATCCACTCTAGACCCTTGAACATTTCTCCTGCTCTGACTCATCTCCAGCATGTACACATTTTAAGGCAATGATGCATTAACAGTAGATAGGTTGGAATTTAATTTAGTTGGAAGTTAACAACAATGTATTATTTAAATAATTAAATATTTAGACTAGACCATGGGGACTCTGCTGTACTGTATCTTTCTGGAATATCCTGTACTCTCTTGCAGAAAATACATAAAACATCAGTATCCAGGAGCCTAAGTGTATTATATAACAGAACAGCTAGACCTTAAAGCACTGGGAAAGGCAGTTCTATGAAAATAGAAAGCAATGAGTATTCTATCTTACCCCTCTGTATATAACCATGCTTAAGGGAACAACAGAAAACACAAATGTCAATTCAACAGTTATCTGTTTGATAATGATGGTACTTCAAGGAGTGAAAAAAAAAATCAAATCAATATAATATAAAAATCAATACATTAACTAGTTAACAGGGTTTCTCAGAAGTTATCTCAAACTGAAAACAAGAGGACTGGGATGTGGAGTTTGGCAGCAAGAATCATGAGGTGTTTGGAGCTAAAGATTTCGCATCAGATGTGAGCCAAACGGTTGATGTAGAACATCACTTGCAATCAGTTCTATATACTCATAAAGACATACCCTGAAATCATTGCTAAATTACTAAAATTTGGAGGTCTTTACACGGGGAATTAAAAAACAGTTTTGAACAAGCATGTGCTTCACAATATGTAACTCCTGCAGTCAGTTTTAGATGTGCAGTTACAAATTCAGAATTTGCACAGCTTGCATAGTAGTTGCTGGTTTTGCAAAGATTCCCAGTGACAAACTCACTCAGTTATAAATCAAATGCCAAAGAAAAGTGCATGCACTCAGAAGAGATGTCTAAATTCAAGCAAACTGTTAGAAACCTAAATGTTCACTGTATTTCAATATCATTTTTTAGTACGAAGTATTTGAGTAGAATTGTGAATTCCATATGCATTATTGCTTAATAATAATTTAACCAGCTTGTAAACCAAGGGATGGGTTTTTAAAGCAGGGGAGTATCATCAGATCAAAAGCAACAAAATAGTTCTTCACTACAGTACAGAATATGATGTGACATCCACAATTATGCTGCACAAAGCAGCAAAACTGCTGAGAAAACTGCAGTGTTGCCAAGGCATTTCTGGATCTGATACCTTTTTACTTGGTATTGTATTTTTGTTGGTAATTCTTTTTGTTGATTTTTGTTTTTGCAAATTGCTCATCAGCAAAGAGCAGTATTTCAGTATATTATGAAGCAGCACGGTAAGATTTATAAATGAAAAAATGTTAACAACCACTTTACTATTAGGAAAAATATGCAATCCATTTATCTTAAGGGAGTCAGTATTAAAGCACTTTTGCATAATTTATTGAAAGAAAGGCTGAGGAAAGCATTACAACACTTGAAAAATCCTTTATCTGGTAATTCAAAAGAAGCAAGTCCTGTTCCCTGTCAATTATCTGTGCTTTTTTCATCTGTTCTGACATTACTGGTCTATGTTCTGTTTTTCTTCATCACCAAGTCCTATCATTTTCTTCAAGCTTTTTTAGTACCCTTAGCACTACAGCCAAACTTCATTTGTCCTCTGTACAAGCTCTTTGCCCTAATGATGAAAATCATCACCAAATACAAGTAAACTTTGCTTCTCTTATAGCAATCAAGCTTCTACATTAACTATACCAATGCAATGTTTACATCTCATTTTCTGCCCAGAAGAAACTATGTCCTCTATCAATATAAACAATAAAAATTCAGTCCTCCAAATATTTTCCAGCCATCTCTCCACTACTCAAATGGACTCCCAACTCTATCTCCAACGTGTAATTTGCTCTACTGAGCCCATTAAAACCATTTGCAGAAGCCTACAGGTTAGTCACCTCGTCACTACCCTCTGAAAATACAAGTATTTCCTACACAAACCCATAGGTTATTTGTCACTCTAACAAGTTTAGTTTTGATAGTACACTCTCTTTTGTAGATTGCATACTTCACCAAACCTTAGTTCGCCCCCACACACAAGAATATTAATCCTATTACTCTAATAACTCAGAAAAGAGGTTTTTGATCTCTGCTCCACTGAGAGATCTTGGCTGCAAAGGGGACAAATGGCTGCACAAGGGTGACAATGCCCCTGACTGGACCCTGGAAGGCAGCACAAAGACTTGCAGTAACTCTTCGTTGGAAGATCCCTGGTGCATACTCTAATCCACAACATAAAAGTGTGTCAAGAAGGTGAGTAACCAGTGCCAGACTGAACTGCTCCGACAAAAGACAGAGCCACCAGAGTCCAGGGAAATTCATGAAAAGATGGGATCGATAGATATCAGACTGCTGTTTTCAGAGAAATTTATGTATTCATCTGACTCTTGCAAAAACTGAGCTTTCAATAAAACAAGCTGCAAGTCTGTAAATGGGGAAAATTTGGCAATTTTCTCCATACAATAAACACTGAGGCCTGCAAAGCCAACATATCTTCATTTGAATGTCCAGTATTGCACATGGTTACCTTTCCACCCTTTATAATTATGCCTTCAAAAATCAGATAGAATGGGATTATGAGTGACTACTGATTACAGGACAAAGATGTCAATACAGCTATTCTAGGACTGCTTTCTAGTGGACAAGATTTTTCTGGTTGAATTTCTTTTTTTTTAATTGCCATTACTATCTCATTACTGAGGTGATTTAAAATGTATTAT
Organism: Tragopan temminckii; assembly: GCA_028571105.1. Lineage (NCBI taxonomy): Eukaryota > Metazoa > Chordata > Aves > Galliformes > Phasianidae > Tragopan > Tragopan temminckii. The sequence goes on along the minus strand of JAOWBP010002559.1, from coordinate 29,420,946 downwards.
TACAATATCATCCCTAAGATGATCTTCTAATTTTTCAGTTTGCACATAAAAATGAAAAAAATATATTATTAGTATGATTTTAAGGAAAAATTAGTTTCATCAAAGAAAGGAAACTTTCAAAACTGATACTGTGGAGTTCTAGAATGATTGAGGTTGGCAGGGACCTCTGGATCCATGTGGTCCAACCCCTGTTCAAGTAGAAACACCACGAGAAAAGTGCCCATGCAGCTTTTTAAGATCTCCAAGGAGACTGCATAGTCTCTCTAGTCAGTCTGTGCTTCTGCTGTTATCCACATGGTAAAGTGTTGCCTGATGTTCAGATAAAACCTCCTTTGTTCCAGACTGTGCCCATTTCCTCTTGTCCTGTCACTGGGCACCACTTAAATAAACCTGGCCCCATCCTCTTTGCATCCTCCCTTTAGGTATTTATATGCATTAATAAGATTTCTGAGTCTCCTCCAGGCTGAACAGTCTTACTGCAAATAATGCCAGTGATTTTGCCTGCAGGAATGATGCTGTCATATCTTTTCCTTTTCCAGTTAGTATAACAGAAACTACCAACCTGAATCTGCACTCTAAAATTAATTTAGGGTAGCTACTAAAAGTGCTTTAATGCTATTTTTAGTGTAGAACTACATCTTGACAATAAAAGGAACACTGAGAATTTTCTATCACACATTCTCACATTTATCTCCAAAATGTAATTTCAGAAATGTACACAGAACTGCCACAAAAAAATGTAACATACCACAGAACAGAGATACCCAGTACTACCCAAATAAGCAGCATATGCCAAAGAATTAACTGCACTAGAGTGCAAAATATGGCAGAAATATGTAGTGTTTATCACAGAGAAAGTGTTCCAGTTCAACAGCAATTAGGCCAGTTGATCAGAATTCTGTCTGTGGATAGTCAGAAAGATTAACAGTATAACAGTACCTGATGCAAGGGCATCTGCATAATTTGGAAGTATGAAAAAACAAATTTGACTGGTTTCCTCAGCTGATTATATTCCATATAAATGAGACAATGGAAAAATCTTGCAATAAATACTTTAGCATACATTCAGCAAATTGCTTACTATCAAGGTATTTCCAGATTTATATTAATTCAAAATTATTCCCGTCAGTATAAAATTTTGAAACCACTTTCTTCACTCCAATAAAATAGCTAAAATACGACTTTCAATGATTTTGAGGCTGCCAGTTCTTTCAAAGCTGTTGTTCTCCAAAAAGGAAAGGTTGAGTTCTTTTAGTTTAGTTTTACAATCTCAATAAATAAAATACATTAGGCTAGACATTTTCCACAATGTAAGTGGATGCATGAGCTTGCTTCTTCTTAATTAGCTTCTCCTTTCATACCTGACTTCATTAGTATAAAATTAGCGCTAAAAAAAAAAAAAAAGATTTGAATTACTGCTAAGACACGTATTCATACAATTAGGAATCCTCTTTTTGGGACTGGAGATTTATTAAATAATAGAACTGAACTAAATGCCAAATGATGATAATTAAGTAATGGCACACTTTTCCTATTCGGCTTGGGGAATTATGAAACAGGAGATCTGGCAAAAGAAAGGACTCTGTTGCGACACAGGAATGGTATTTTTTAGGAAGATTTTGTTTGCAATTTTTCATAACCTCACAAAACGAAGGAATTTTCTATTTTTTCTATTACTTATGTCAAATTAAAGTTGCTCAGCAAGGCATCACTGAGGCAGGAATTACCTCAGTAAAAGCTCTTGTATTGAAAAACTAATCATTTTTTAGTTCTATAAACAGAAGATAGAATAATAACAACAGAATAATAACGTTAACATAAAATAAATAATAGTGTTAACTGCAACCTTTTTCCCTTTCTGAAGAAGAGGTACTTCAGAGTGATGCAAGAAGCCATAAAAAAATAAAAATAAAAATAAAAATAAAAATAAAAATAAAAATAAAAATAAAAATAAAAATAAAAATAAAATCCTGTCTCGACTCAAGTTAAGTTAAATTAAAAGTTGTTATGCTTAGTTCCACCAACACTGGGGGGAATATCATTGCAAAAAAGAGAACTGATTAAAGTGAAATGAGGTTATTATACATGATGTGACAGGAGTCAAGAAAATTATCCCCACGTTCTTGGACTAAAGCAACTTTTTCTGTTTTTTAATTTTTTTGTTAAAGAAAATAGGCAATATGAAGTGGAAACTACAAAGCATCATTTCACTAAAATGATGATTTTCAAATGCTTCCAAAAATAACCTATTCTGCACATAATCTTGGACAAAAGAAGCTCTGCTGTCTTTGTAGAGTATGTTTTGCCAAGTTTAAAGGCATTGGTGTAAGTAAAATAATCAAATTCTGTATAATTAGGGTTAACTGCAGCCAGTTATAAACACAATGATTATTACTGTTGTCTACTTCTATTGGTCAGTAGAGACTATTTGCATCATTAAAAGAAAAACAAAGCAAATTTTCCCTTGCTCCCAGCTCTACCTCTACATACAGGCTTATTAAAAACACAGCACAAAAACACAGGATTATGACCTTACCTCAATTTTTTCCCATATGGTTTCATAATTCTCTTGATGTTGTATATCTTGCATGAGTTGACGAATTAAAGCTGATTTATTTGAGGCAGAGGTTTCATTCTCAGTGCGCTCAGTGGCAGCTGTCCTTTCCGACTTTCCTTCAGTATATTTTTTAACGCCAGACACAGGCATAGAAAGATCTTCATCAGAGAGAATATCACTGAGAGGCCCAGATTCAATACTGTCACCCAAGGAAGATACTATATCACTTGAAGAGCTTGGTGAAATTCTACCCATTTTTTTGTGTTTTTTTACCTGGTATGTAGGATACATTTCCGAATCTGAGTTCATTTCTGACAACTCCCAGTCATCAATATTTTGAATAGTTTCTCTTCTGGGCCTTTGAGGCAGCAGCTTTGTCAAATTTTCTAGTTTTAAAGCTAATACTTCAGTCTGTTTGAGATGTGAAGGAAGTGCTAAATATTCATCAGAACCATACCAGACTTCACCATCTTTTCTGTTTGTATGACTGTAACTTGGTGATGAGGATAAACTTTTATTTTTCTTTCTTCTCGGTAAAAGAGGTGATGAGTTGATATGTTCAGAACTAGCTGAGGAAGCACTCTTTTGACTACATGGTGAATCAAAAGGCTCAGTTTTACCTTGTGATTGTCCATTTAGGTCTCCCTGATTACAAGCATCTGATGATGCAGAAACAGAATCAGTTTCTGCGCCCTCTAGACACTGAGAGTTATGAGAAGTAATTCCATTTTGTAGAGAACGACCTCTTTTTTTTACTTCTATTGGTGAAGCTGTTTTACACATACGTACAGACGTTCTGTCAGCTTTCACTTTCTCTGGAGTGTCATGAGATTTCTTGTGCTTTGATTTTTCTTTACAGGTGTAGTAAGCAGGTTTTCCTAGACTCACAGGACTGTTCTTAAAGTGATTATTTATTGTGTACTCAAGATTACTATCGCCTATTTTATTTAAGCAATCATAAGACTGACTAACAGCAGATGGACTACTATAGGCTGACTGTAAAGCCAGGCAAAGTTTGGACCTGTCTGGTGGATCTAACAGTGAGGGTGTACTTCTACTCATTTCATTCTTTACTATCTGAGAGATTTGCCTTTTAAAGTCATTGGTTTCCATACAGTCTTTAAATACATCATCTTTCAGAAACAGACCTCTTTTTGGCAAAGTAGGCTGTGTGGGGGAATCTTCATTATAGTTAAAGCAGTCTCTTATGGATCTCTTAGGATTTGAGTTTTCACAGTGAGGGTGTTTGATTTTTTCATCACTGAGTTGTGAAAGATTGTATTCTGGTTTCTTTTGTGCAGAAACTGTTTTGTTCTCAGTTGATGAGATGCCATCTTCAGAGCAAGGTCCTTTAGAAACAGAAGAATTAGCAGAAGGAGATTGTGAAAGCTCATGTAGTCCTTCCCTGCCCTTGCTTTCATCTCCATCTTCTGATGCAAGAGGTAAATGTTTTTTCTCATTTAATACTTCATTACACTGAGGAGCAATGGAATCTGTTGCTACTGCAAGTAAACCCACACTTCTGATAAGTCCTGGAAAGTCCTTATCCATCTCACTGTAGTTCCAGGATTCAAATGATTTTGATTTACCTTGGTTGGAGGTCATATCGTCTAGAGCACCAAGCAAATCTTCACTTGGACTGTAGTCAGATAGTTCAAATGCAGTAATACCGCAATCCAATGACAAGTAATTTTGAGAACATTTGATCGTTAGCTGTCCAGAATCATCAACTTCAGTTAAAGAGTCAAGTCGATCCTGAAATAGATGAAGAAATGGTACCTTTTAGAAGTTTAATTTCATATGTTACACACAAGATATTTAAATATCAGCTTTATGCTTCACTGCCTCAGATCCAATAAAGCATTAATCACTGAACAACCAAGAAACTGAAAAGGTGATCTAAGAAAAATAAAACTTTAGGTCAACTGGTTACAACAACTATTTAAAAACATCACAAAAGGCAGAAATTCATGTTTTAGGGTTCTAATTCTAGGTGGCTAAATCTGTATGCTGGTCTTTTTTCCCTGGTTTGGTCTACATAGTAGATATTTTTAAGGCAAAGTTTTACCTAGAGAAGGTGCAGTCACCCCTACAATCTCACAATAAGCCACTTGGACTACGGTCTGAACCAGAAGAGTCTCAATAAAGAAGGCTACTGTTTGCAATCTTCTATAAGCATAATGTTTGAGCTCTGTACTTACACCCACCGAACTTACATTAGTCAAAGTAACATACAAAAAATTCCTCTTACTAAAATGTTATTTGTGGAAAAGATAGATTAGAAAAATATTTATCAACTGAAATCTTGGACTTTGAAAATATTTTTTTATTTAGGATATTACATCCAGATGTAGAACCTATGCCACAAACTGCGCATCGTCAATAATCCAGAATTAAAAAGGGAAGTTTCTATAAAACTGTTGAATTTCCATTTTGGAGTTGCATTTATTAAGGAAAATAATGTTTAAACAATGATTAGTATTACAGCTGCATTTTTCCTCTAATCTCTGGAAAACATTAGAAGCTGTAAGGCCATATATAAATCAAACCCTTTCTCAAAGGTACAAGGGGCCTTCATTTCTCCTGAGTAATGAGCTCCATTCCTTCATCTCTTAAAAAAAGTGTTTATGAATCTTAACAAAATTTACAATTACGTTCATTAGACCATTTTGCTTGGTCATTTCCCAGGCAGCCATTTAAATGTGTGCTTCAGATGAGCATTATTTAATGCCAGTATTACCATAGTTTTATTATTGCTTTTATTTCAGGAAAACATTCACACAGCTACCAAGTAGAATAACTTACTTCAAAAAATCTGTTTCCACATAGTAATATTTCCTGTAAAACTCTGTAGGCTGTATTTCCAAAACCTTCTTGTATTTATATTTGATCCAGTACAATTCTGCATTTTTTTTTTACTCTTTCAAATAAGTTAAATTAATCAGCAAGGTTTTTCTACTGTGAATTTCACAACTGTATGAGAACATTCAAATTCACTGTATACTATCATGGACTTATACTGGTCCTTTTCATACTTCCTATTTTTATCAATTGTGAAATACAACTAGTAGATTAGCTTCAGCTAGGAGGAACTCAGGCTGCACTGAACTGATTTTTCTTTCCTTCTTAGCTCTCTGGGTAGTACCTAAAGGGGAAAAAGTCCTTCAAAATATTAATTTTCTAAAGTTCTTATTTAAAAAACTATTTTCTCAATTTGGCATCTCCATCATAGCAGCTTGCCCAATAGCTTTTTATTCTATTTCCATTATTCCTCAAAGGGTGAACTCTCATGTGTCTCTTCTGGCTGGCACCAAGATAACCAAAAGTACAGTTACTGTCTTCCCAGCTAATTAGTTGCGTTCCTAAGCACGTCAATACAGACTGTACTGTATGCTTTCCAAAATGCTATAAACAGAGCCCAGTAGGACTGTTCCCTGCCCAGAAAATTGTCTGTACACTATGAGAGATGCAGGAGCAACGATGCGATTTACCAAGATGCAACTGTCTCATAGAGCACAAAAGAAAACTTGGTACACCAATTCCATGGAGTTCCTCAGTTAACA
>JAOWBP010002559.1:29395945-29414726 GCA_028571105.1 Tragopan temminckii | reverse complement strand
TTAACACTAGCATCCTGAGCCACTCTCAGGCCACATTTACAAAGAAGATGGCTGACTTAAGGATCGAGCCAAACATTTGGTGAAATGACAGGTTCATGGACTACAGAAAACATTTGATCTGCTGGCTCAGATTAAGTTTCCATCTAGACTAGTATATTGTGCCTGCAATCACGTCTAAATACTTTCTGCCACTTTCTGCCAGCTAAGCTACAGGATGTGAGTATATATATACGTATATATATATATATATATGCACATGACCCTTTAACACAAAATATATCTACCTGCATCCTCAGCTTCTTCCAATGAGGACCATAAGAATTTCCTCATGCAGTCGATATCACTGTTCCTATCTTTCCTTAGTTTTTCAATTTCTTTTTTAAACCCATATATACTTTCTACTTTCAAGTGTCCTGAGGTAGTGAATTCCAAAATAGAAATCTTTGCTTTGTGTAAAAATTTTCTTCTATTCTTCTATTCATTCCAAACCTGACAGTTTCTAGGTCTTCTTTGGTGAAAAAATAAACTTCAATTCCTTGTTCATATTCCTCAAGAACTGAATTAAGGAAATGTTTCTGTAAGGAAGGGTTATCTGTTGGTGTAAACTTTTCTTGGTTTGCCCAAGCAGTTTCACTATCCATATATGCATGAAAACCCCTAAAAGATATACTCCTTACACCATGAGTCATTTTGTAGTCACACAACATAGACCTGTCTGGGAAAGGATCCAGGGGTGTAGGTGAGACCAGATACGATTTTCTCTATGTTATCTTTTATTATCTTTTATTTATTTTCTTCAGTCAAATAAAACCACTGCCATTATATTTGATGAAAAGCTTGAATAGATAGATTTTAAAAAGATTACAATCTACAGAGCAATTTCTGGGAATCTATTCAAGCATTAGAACAGAAACTTAACATTGATATTTTTTCCTGCTATTGCCAACCATTAATTTTACCAAATGCTGTTTATGCTTTACCTGGAAGAAATTAAAGAATTGCAATAGGATATACTGCTTATTATTATTATTATCAAGCAAGCCAATCTGGGGAAAAAAAAAAAAAAAAAAAAAAATCCCCACTGAAAAATAATCCATCCCTCTCCAGTCAGTCCTCCCTTTTTTAGAAGGACATTTTTAATAGGAGTTGTAATAAGAGCCATGTGGGACATTTTCTTAGTATCTGAATCAGCTCTTTTCTTAGGTCTTGAAATCACCACACTCGTGCCAAAAAATAAAGATTTCACCCTAAGTCACCACTCTGGATGTTCAGACAAGCATCAGTTTCTTTCACACTTGCCAGAGAAGATTTACCATCAACAGCACAGGAGAAACTAAATCTGAAGCATCATATGCACATATATCAGGAAGAGGGGGCGTGGAAGGTGGGCCTGGACATGTCTGAATATTGATTTCAGGGCCACCCACTTTGTTGTAGCAAAGACACAAAAACTCAAAAGGGAGCAGAAAGGTATGCACATTCTCTTTAAACTTCAGAGATCTGAAATTAAGGACATCTTTATAAGGTTTCGACTTCCTCTGTTGCAGAATCCAGACAGTGATGCCCCCCAGCGGTCAATATTGAGTACAGTCTTGTGCCTCTCGATTTTCGGTTACCTGGATAAAGGGACAGAGTGCAGTGCACCCTCAGCAAGTTTGCTGCTCATATGAAACTAGGGTTTGCTGATATTTTTCAGAATGCTGTGCTGACTTTCAGAGAAATCTGAGCAGCTGGAGAGTTGGGTGAAGAAGAATCTCATTAAGTTCAACAAAGGCAAGTTCAGGGTCCTGCACCAGTACAGCTTTGGGGCTGACGTACTGAAAAGCATCTCTGTAGAAAAGGACCTATGGGTCCAGTTGGACACCAAGTCGACCATGAGCCATCAGTGTGCCCTTGTGGCCAAGAAGGCCAGTGATATCCAGGGCTGGATTAGGAAGAGCATCACCAGCAGGTTGAGAGCACAGAGCACTGGAACAGGTTGCCATCAGATGCTGTGGAGTCTCCTTCTTTGCAGATATTCAAAATCTGCCTGGAGATGAACTCGTGCAGTTTACTCTAAGTGACCCTGTTTGAGCAGAGGGAGGTTGTGGCAAGGAAGGTGTCAGCCTCCTCTCCGACATTATTAGCAAAAGAACTAGAGGGAACAGCCTCAAGTTGCACCAGGGGAGATTCAGGCTGGACATTAGGAAATACTTCTTTGAAAGAATGGTCAGACTGATGGAGTCACTGACTCTGGAGGTGTTCAAGCAACGTTTAGATGTTCTACGAAGGAACATGGCTTAGTGGGATGTTTTGCTGATATATCCCACTACTGATACGTGCTTTGGATGGTTGGACTGGATGATATTAGAGCTCTTTTTCCAATCTTTGTGATTCTATGATTCATTTCAAGGAAAAGACAATTTAGCTAAATGAATCCAGATTTACAAATCATTTACATGTATGTGAATTCAACACTGCATTAGAGGAAAAAAAAGTTTGATTCATGCATAGTTGTTTCTCAGGCAAAATATGTGATTGTTTAGAGGCAAAGTGCAAAATCACACTCAAATAATAGTCCATGTTCTCCGCTTTAAAGCAATGTTGATATAACCTGGAAGGTTTGGGAAAACATTATGCAGACTTCCTGTTTCTGTATGTAAGAAGGGAAATGTTCAAGCTTTTTATTGAAGAAATTACTGCACATAAAAATTGGGTTTTGAATTGCATGTGACCTTTAAATTCAAGAGCAACTAGATACTCCTCTGTAAATGTTTCCATCCCTTTACAAAAATTATTTCAACCAAAAGATAACTTATTTACCACTAATATGACATTTTTGAAAGCTGGTCTTACTGGTTCTTCTCTTAGTTTGGTTTGAACAGATGCTAACCGAAAACACTCAAGATAGTTTCTTACAAAAGTAGCAATAAATGTCTGTATGCTGAGCTACACTTAAAATTGTCAACCTAGCAATTTAAAACGTGCAACAGGTACAAGCTTCTTCAAATACAGATAAAATTATCAAAAATGCTGAATTTAGTTACTATACCTCCTTTGTCTCTTCAGAAAATGCTTGCAGAATATCAGTCTGTCTGGTGTAGTTTCCATTGGCGTCTTGTAGCCCCTGGAGAATGCGCTCTCTCAGAACCAGAACAGAAACACGGAGCTGGTGCCAGAGTAGTTGTACAGTATGGATATCGACTATCACATTGACAGAGTATGAGAGAAGCTTCAGAGAAAACTCAGTCTCTAGTAGAGCATGAATTTGTTCAACATGATCGGATATATCTTCACAAATATCCTATAATGGAAAAATAAAATAGGTATTAAGCTACAATCAAAGTCCATCCATGGATCAGATTTACTTATCAACCACATTTTATTAATTGCAGATTAGCTTATTTCAGAGAGGAAAGATAACGTAATGAATACATCTAGGGTTCTCTATTTATTTATTTATTTATTTATGGCAATACTACAGCAACTGAACCAGCAGCTGTCTTGTTTGGCAGGAATGCTCAGTAAGCCCAGCATACAGTAAGGAAAGATGGCACAACAAGATCACATGAATCAGAAGCAGAAAACTAACACTGTAAACTGACATCCTAGAAGACAGAAATAGGAATGAAAGTGATAATATTGCCACAGTGAATGTCTCTCTTTATCCTTTTATTTTTTTTCCCCTCCAATTAAAATGCAGACTATACAATCTGTCCCATCATGAAGAAAATTCTTTTGGACAGTATTTCCCTTTAAACCAAGCCTTGATAGCCAAGTAGGGCAAAAGTCTGCAATGGCTTCAATGTGGATAAGCTATTTCTGAGATCCATTGCTGACTGCTGCAATGAGAAGTCGCTAATTTTTGCATAGTCTTGTTCTGAAACCAAATCAAACAGAAGAAGTTGCAAACAGTTGTGTTGAGAAAACAGTAAAGAAAATGTAAGTTACCAAGTTATAAAATAAAGATGGAATTGTATCCTCCAAATCTAACAACGTTCCAGATTTCTGAACTATACTGCAAACAGAGTATGGTCTTTATGATCGGCATCTGATTTTCTTTGTGAAAGGAAAAAATTCACTAGCACAAGACTTTAAGGAATACTTAGACAAAAACTACTGAGTGAATAATGCTGCTTTAAAACAATTCAGCTTGAAAGCTGTATCTAAAAAACATGTTATAAACAAGTAAAGAAATGTGATTAAAATATTAAAAAAATAGCACCACAATCCAGTAAGTGGCAGTATAAAAATACGTAACACTAATAAAAATGAGAATAAGCAACATAATTTTGATTCATTTCAAATTTGCTTTCTATCAAAACAATCCCATCAAACAATTATAATCAAAGCTTGTGTTTCTGACAATACTTGTGTTTTTGCACAGCAGTAGAATAACAAGATATTCAATAAAGCTGATTCCTTCTAAATTAACAATGTAGTACAGTAATTTTTATCTGTTCAGATTTGACAACTTTAGTCTGAAAGTAAAGCCAAATTATTGAATGTGTAGCTGTATGTACATAACAAATCAAACCAGTTAAATCTCAAGATAATATTAAGAAATACATTTACTACAAGAGATAGAATATTTGCCTTAAATAAACTGCTTTGGTTGAGCACTAGGAGCAGTAACATGATTTTATAAAGTCCTGACAGCTAAATCAAGTCTCTTTGCAGGAGTAGCTCCCAGAAATGCCACAGGTGAGCACAAAAACATTGGAGTTTAAATAAGCAGAGTTTAGGTCTGCCTTCAGAAGAAGGCAATCTCCCTTCCTCTCTCTCTCCTTGATCACTTGGTCATGACAACTAGCATCTATACTTCCAAGCACAAAACACATGGCCTCACCTGGTAATGCTCAGGGCTGCATGTGTTCAGAGCTTCAAATGTTCACACACTTCCAGAAAAGTTAACTGGCCCAAGCATTACCAGATTACTGCACTAAACCCATTCCCCAGGCATAAAGGCACAGCTAAAACTCTTGGCAAACCACAATAGAAACTTGACTGGAAAACACAGCTGTATTACTATGTTGTTGCAAATATTTTGAAAAACATTTTAAGTAAATTAGACTGAACTTGCATTCACTTCTCTAGTGCTGTTCATGTCTCCTTCCTTCCAGTAGTTTAATTTCCATTCTCAGTAACAGTACACTGTCTAGTAACTGTAACTTTATATATTAGACACAATCCATACAAAAATATTTTGTGTCAGCTGGATGTGCTTAATTATGTGCCAAAGTGCAAAACTAGTTTCTGCTATTTTCTAGCTTCTCAAGCACATACTCACCTGCTGAATTAAACTGGCCAAAAAGATTCTCAAAAGAGAATTTTGACAAGGAGAAATTGTCAATGTATGAAAATACTGAGTAATGAATCTAGATATTACAGCAAATCAGCAGAGTACAGAACCTCAATAAAGTTTTCTCTGGAGTTACTGTTACTGTCTCTCCCAAAGAATCTAAAGTTTGTGACATAGATAAACTTACCACAGCAACACAGCAAAGTTTGTCCTAAAATGCAAATCACAGCACCACTGAAGGTTTGAAGGCAGTCTATATTCAATGACATATGCTATTAATTTTTACAAGGTTTGTTATAAATTGCACATTTTCCTCAACAATTAAAACTCTGAAGCACTTTAGAGTTAAGGACATTACAGCAGCCAAATGCTTGATGTACTAACAAGATAATTAACCATTCATGACAGGTCCAGCAACATGGAGAGACCTTAAGGCCAACCTATGCAGTAAAGGTCACATAAACATAAACAACCTAGAAATGACTTTAACTTTACTGATAAATATGTTGACATTAGGTGCTTTCTACAGCTGTATGTTTGTGTTGTTTTTTTTTTCTCTTGCTTTTGTTGCATTGGTTTTTGTTGTTTTGTTTGTTTGTTTGTTTGTTTTCCACCTCTTATTAGATGAAAATCTGATTGAAAAGGTCAGGAAGTTTGATTTAATTTACAGTTGTGCCAGGCATAGATTTAAAGGAACTTAACTCTGCTATTAATAGATCCAAATATTCAATGTCTAGAAGTCCTGGACAGAAGTCTACCATGCATGCACAATATGTCTAGGTTGCATTGACCTTTTTTGTATTTGCTATGTGGTCCACTTGCACACACCATCCAAATCTGAAGAGCAGCAAGCACAGTTTGATTTACTGGAAGCTTACAGGCAGGTAGCATTAATGCAACAGGCTTACTGAACACACACAAGCCCTGTGTGACAGCTAGTAGTTTGATCTGCAGCCTCTGATGTGCCAGATCCTGCACACATGGTTCATGGCCATACACAAGTCTTCTGCGTACTTCTGGACAAGAACCATGAGAGACATAATATCATTTCCCTGCATCACTTGTGCCTTTTCATTTTCACTTGATTTTGTGACTGTTTTCACATGAGCTGCATTTCATTTCACCAGAGGGTTGGTTCCTGGATAAAATGGATAAGAACTGAGTTTAGAGAGACCACATCTTATATTAAATTTGGAAAAAGAAATTAGATCCCTGTTGGTATCTGCTTTCCTTGCTTTGTAACTGTCATATGAAGATGGAAGGCAAAGGCTCAGCAATGGAAGAGAAATAGCTGCCTAAGACTAATGCCAGCATTTCAGCAGGGAAAAATGATGGCTTTTGTCATACACATTACAGCTACTTAGTCCTTAGCAGTAGTGTCAATAAGGCTGCAACCTGTTTACTTATCTTTTCTTTATCCTTGCCTGGTACAAAATAACCTCTTGAGAGGAAACCATACAATCTCAAATCCAGATGATATTATCTAGTACAACGTTTTCTTACTACTGTATATGATATTTAGATTTATAGATAATTCAGCAAAATGAAATCATTACCTCTACCACAGCTACAAATTCAATATTTTTTTAATAATTAATGCAGTTCAAATATATCACGGAAACAGCACCAGAGATCCAATGTTAAGGGTAGAAATAAGTTATTCACTTTCAAGATAATTCAAAGTCAATGTCTTTCCTGCTAAAACCGCTGGAGTCAAGATATTTCCAGAGTTTATTCAAGTCTTGTCTTCAACTGTGGCACTTTTGAACAGTGGGGGTACTCATGGTAAAAAATAAAAAAAAGAGTTAAAAAATTGAGCAACGACCCACTGCAACTTACAAAAGCTGTGGAGATGAGGCAGTGCTTTAAAGCCATCACAGTTGAGAAGAGGAAACAGGAAGTAAGAAGACGACAGTAAAAGTGACAACAAATCTGGACTTAAATGAAAGTTCTTTGTCACGAGCAACTGGTATTGAACTATTAGACCATATTATTGATTTGTTGCCTCAAGACATCTTTTCAGATTTGTTAGTACACTTTTGCAGTGATGATACCCTGCCACCATTTTTTGCATGGCAAAATATTCTTCAGCTTTTTACACAGCTTACACCCAGTCAGCTGCACAAGTCTGCATCTGAACATGGTGGTGGTCTCATTCAACCACAACCCCACACAGTACACAAGCGACAGCGTTTTTGTTATAAATTCCTGATCTTCCTAGGGCTGTTAAAAGAGCCTGTTAAAATGCAGCCTCTTTGTTCTCGTTCTTCCTAACTCCTTGTACATGACTTAGTATTAGATAGAGCCAAAAAAAAAAAAAAAAAAAAGTAGAACATTGTCATGTATCCTTACTACAGTTTGTATTTATAACCAAAGAAACAGCAATATCATCAGATTGTACCTAAATGCTGCAATGAGTGCAAGGTGTTATCACCAGAAGTAATAAGAAGATAAAATAACTCATATACTTTTAAGTAAAAAGAAAACAGTGTTTATCAGCCGGCATTTATCTTAGGTCAACTGCAAGAATATATAAACTACAAATGAAAGTATAGAAATTCTTATCCATTTTATAATATATAGTTTAACATCAAGAACTGTTAGAGTCTGAATTTTACAGAATATCATTTCCACAGCATCTTTTTTGCAATCATTTATCTCAAACCATTCACTGCACACTTTCATTTTTAAATTACTTTCTACTTGAGTTAAGGTAAAAGTTCTGTCATCCTTCATGGAATATCCTGTACATGGACTGTGGAATTCCTTAGGCCAGAGGGGCTGTATCCACTTGGCTGCCAACTGCCCACTTCACTCAGTCTCTGAGGCAGCTGATCCTGTAATTTGCAGCTGCCGAATCCATCAGCCAGCTCATAACCCTTTGCATCAACTAAAATAGCCTGAACTGCAAACATTGCAGTAGACAAAGAAAAAGTGCATAAACAAACCCTCCAGAGCCTATGAAACGTAAGCTTTGATGCTAACTGTAAAAATATATATGCTTTTATCTGCTCTTCAAGAAATTCTGCTACAATGTATGTGAAGCTACTGAAAGATGAAAGGTTGCAATATGTTACTTCAGAGTTAATATCAGTAGCAGAGAAGCTGTACACCAGATTCCTCTTCTTTGATCTCACAGTAAAACCTCAATATGAAAAACAGGTTGCCATTAGTCTTACAACTACTGTACATGCAAAACAAAAACTATGATTTAGGAAAACATCTATCCAGTTGGTCTTCCCTTTTAAGTGTATTTTAATTGCTCAGAAGACAAAGTTGTGATCAATTGCTATCTTTTAGAAAAAAATGTAAATATGTCAATCATTTTTGAAACATACTTGCAAACTATGAATTAAATTCACTCTGCATGCCCTTATATGCTTACATAAAGAACACAAAAGAATTTTTATTGCTAAACAAATAAAGATTTATAGCTTTCAGTACAATATTTTGCCTTTAAAATGTGCTTTGATTTCACAAAGAGTAGTTTTTCATCTCTACTTGCCTCTATCTCCAAGCAGTGTTATAATAAGGATAAACCAATTTTCTTCTAATTTGGATTATTAGTGAAACTTTAGCAGTAAACACTACTTGGTCTGGTTTGCAGATGTTTTTAAGTATATTCTTTAACCAAAGAAAATAGCCATGCATAAAAAAACCCAGTTTGACCAACCAAAATCAGCTGCCTTGGAAAGCTCTAGACTTACTACAAGTTCTAAGTCAGCAAAGAGTTGAATTGCTGAAGTACTGTAGCTTGGTGTCATTGTGGCATCCAAGGACTAGGGGAAATGAAAGCAATTCACTGCTGCAAAGCACAGCAGCAGAACAGCTAACAGGAGTTCCAAGGTCACTGACCCTAGCTTTTGCTTACAACAGCAACTTAGGAACACATTGGTTCTCAAAGTACATTTCTGCACTCACAGCTTAACTTACTTAGTTTACTACTGAGCTTAACTTTCTTAGTTTGCCAGTGTTTTCTGAACATCGTTTTCTTTCTTGTTTGTCTATTATTTCAACTTAATATCTTTATTGTAAGCGAGACTTCAAAATTCCAGCATGTAGTCTGCATTTTACCTTTTTCTAAAATTCTCAGAAACTTGTTGGAATATGTCAAAATTATTAATTTGACAGGCGTGTTTTCCCTGTAGAATATCTTGATTTCTTCTTTCCCTTAAAGTACACTGTTTTTAAACAGATTTCAACATAAATTATCAGGTCTTACAAGAGTCTAGCTGCATGATACTCTAGTACATGATACTAAAAAAAAATTTCCAAATAACTGTCCAGTTCAATGATCAGGCCAGTAGGCATGTCCTTACTGCAATCTGTCATCTCAGGATTCAGTGACTAACATTTTTATATCCCCGTACTTCAGAATAATGTGAAATAGATGTCAAGTCACTGATTCTTTGACAGAGCTGTTGTAGTAATGGTTTGTCTGGGAATGCGAAAGATATGGAGCTGCTTTGTAATAACTTATTAGTAGCATGTATGATATATTTTATTTGGATATTCAGTGTGCAAGTATACTGGTCAAGAGTCTGCAAGGAAAAAGGCCAGAAGAAAGGAAGAAACGATGTCACTCACTAAGCACTTCAGGCTGTTTATGTAATGACACCTGAAAAGCTAATCACAAAGCTCCAGTCTTAGGATACCAGCAGCTTGCATTTGTGCTGCCATGTGAGCCACTGCTGGGACCAAAGGATAAAACATACTGTAAAGAAGGAAAAGGATTCTATTGTCCAGAGGAAGCACAGTTGCTGCTGAAAGATATTCCAGCCAACTTCCAGGACCAGCTGCAGTGCCATAAAAGCCTAGGCTAGCCTCTACCTTTACTGCTAAAAAGGGTGGCTTCAGAGAAGATAAACTGCTTTTAAATGTTTATTTCACCTATTAAGCTTTGGTTTTAAAAGACTTTCTGGTCACAGCATTCACCACAGTCCAGATTCTTAAACAGAATGGATTATTCAGTCCACCCAGCAAACTTCAGATAGCTGATGTCCAAAACATTTATGGCAATAAGGCCTGGGGTGCAACGGAACTGGAGAACAACAGGAGAAGTTTGCAACTGTAAAATGAAAACTACTGAAAGAGTGACACATAAATAAATCTGAACAAGCCATTTCTGGGATATTCTTGCCATTTTTAAAATGGAACAAGACAATTTCTAGAATTCACCAGGCCTTCTGCAGGACTGTAAGATATTTGTTGTTTGAGCTCTATTTACTGATAAGAATCTCCTTCTATTGTTCATATAAAACAATCAGACACCTTCTCTTAAAATATTTTCAGTTTAGAGTAGGAGATACTAAACTTAATTGGGACCTTTACTGGAGTTAAACTCCTAGGAGAAATTCTTATTTTAGACAAAAGAGAAACATTTCTTGGTGAAAGACAGAAGAATTAAGTTCCAAATAGCAAAGTGTAACTACACATAAACAGCACAAAATACTTTAGGCACCAATAAACAACTGAGATGTATGACACATCAGAATAAATAAAAGGATCTGCAAGTTCACACAGGACAAAAAATATCCATCCTTCTGTACAGACATACAAAGCACAAGGGAAAAAATGTTAATTAAAACATTTTGACTTGCTTAAGTCAAAGAATGCTGATCTGATTTATTCTCTGACTAAGGAGTGGTGGCTATAACAGAATTTCATAAAGGATGGTGAGACTTCTACTCTCCCATCAAATGCTCAATATGGTGACTCTCTTTTCTGGAACAAGTCAGAAGTGAAGAATCACAGAATCATGTGCAAAATAGAGGGGGACCTCATTTGGTTTACACAGGCCCACCTTTTGAGTTTATCAAGGTCCATCTTGATGGTGTCCCTTATTTCTGCTGTATCAAAAGCTTCACTCAGGTGGGTGTCATCAGTAAACCTGCACTTGCTGAGGGTGCATTCAATCCATCATCTGTCATTAATAAAGATGTTAAAGAGTTAACCAGACCCAAGATAAATCCCAGGGGCACATCACTTGTTATTGGCCTCCACCTGGACATAGAGCCATCGACCACAACTGGCTGTGACACTCCAACCAATTCCTTATCTACCAAATAGTCCGCCCTTTAAATCCGTATCTCTCTAATTTAGAGATAAGGATGTGATGGGGGACCATGTCTAAGGCTTTGCAGAAGTCCAGGACAAAGGTATCAGTTGCCTTTCCTTTGTCCATCAGTGCTGTTACTCTATCATAGAAGGCCATCAGATTGGTCAGGCATGAATTTCCTTTGGTGAAGCCATGCCAGCTGTCTTGGATCACCCACTTGTCCCTCATGTGCCTTAACATGTCTTCTAGGAGGAACTGTTTCATGATCTTCCCAGGCACAGAGGTGAGGCTCAGCCTCGTAGGGCCCTGAGTCCTCCTTCCTCCCTTTCTTGTAAATGGGAGTGATGTTTCCCTTTTTCCAGTCCCCAGGGACTTTGTCTGACAGCCATGACTTTTCAAATATGATGGAGAGTGGCTCAGCAACCACATCAGCCAGCTGCCTTATGGCCCTGGGATGCACATTATCTGGCCCCATGGACTTGTACAGTCCGTTCAGTCTCATGAGTAGGTCTCAGACTTCCTCCTCCCTTACAGTGGGGTGCAGTTTGCTTCCCCAGTTTCCACACAGAGATTCAAGTTCAGGGATGTGAGAACCCCGGCTGCTAGTGAAGACTGAGACAAAGAACAGGTGCTTTTAAAAAGGAATACAGTGGAGACTAAACTGGAAACCTGGAGTTACAGAAACAGTATGATGTTGATAAACATATAAATATATGCAAACCTTCCAAATCTACTTTAACCAACTTTAGGGAAGTACTGAAACATTTGAGACTTTGCATATAAAAACAATTAAAATACAGTGGTTTGTTCTGTCTGATTCAGTTGATTTCCAAATGTCATTGTCATCCCATAAGTGGATCTTTCTTAGATTCTGATTTAAAGAAATGTGTATCTTCTTTTCAAACAAAATAATCCATAATGACCTTGATTTTTTTGTTAGATCTTAATAGTGGAATACCGTCTAAACATCAAATGATCAAAACTAATTTTATACCATATCTGCAGTACCTTAACCACAAATATTTCTAACATAATTAAAAAAAAAAAAAAAAACCTGTTGTATTTAATAGACACAAGGAAGCATGTACTTCCAAATAAATCAATCCTAAGAAACCTAAAATTCAATATCATTAAAATAGATGTTTGTTTGGGCTGTTTGTAAGATTCAGAGTACAAGAGGCTAATATTTTAATACTATTTAAGAACTAAGCAGTTTAAAACTGGAAAAAATATTGTTGCTAGAAGTATTTAGAAAGCAGTGTAACTGTAAATTAGAAATGTGTTACAAGACTGTAGAGTCTTTGCTAAAATGGTACATAGACTATTCTAATCCAGTAATTCTGAAAGTCAACTTGTGCTCTAGCAGGATAATTCTCTTAAAAGCACCAATTTTAGCTTTACAAGAGAACTTTCCAGTGTAAAGCACCAGGCCTAAGGTTGTTAAGCTGTTGATGCTGCTTGAGAAAAAAACTCTTGTGCTTAACAGAGTAGGACTGAAGTGCCTTGAAAGGAGCAGTGAATGAGCAATACTTATTTAAATACTTATTCATTTATACATACACACAAACGCATATATAGGCAAATATTTTTATTACATATTGCTATCTAGGATAACATCCTTGATTTATAAACCACTTCACAGTCAGTGTCATTCACACCTTTGAGCACGCAAGTCAGCATGACCTGTGGTTGTGGCTGAGACAAACTATTATGCTGACAAAGAACAGTTTTATCGACTATTCATTTCTTTGTGTGTCATTTCATTTTGTTTTCTAGCTATACAGAGATAAGTTATAAATTGTCTTTGTCTAGACTGTAGCTTTCAGTGATGAGCATAACTCCTACCTCCATGAAGGAGCAATGAGAAAAAGAAAGACTGTCAACCAGTCAGCCTGTAACTAACTCTGAATTTCAAAAGCTGAACTTGTCTGTGTGGAAGTTAATGAACTTCTGTGATTTCAGGCTTCAAATGCAAATTTATTTGATTTGCTTGTACATAGTTACATTTCCTCCAAAACTAATCATCATTAATTTAGTCTCATTGAATCCTGAATTTATACTACCTCAAATCTTCTGTCTTTCTCAAATCAGATTTACTAAGAAATAGTAAAGACCTCAAGATTACGGCAGCCTGAGTACATACAGAGAAGAAATAAAGGTAAGAATTAAATGGAATTGTTTCTGATGAGAAGGACGGAAATGTCTCTCCACTTTTAGCTCATTTACAAAATGAAATATTTAAAGTTTGGTTTCAAATAAAATTGAAACAAGAAAATTAGTATGTAATAACTTCAGATGAACAAATTTTATCAGTTTTAGTGATTAGTTATTTTTATTTCCCTGGATGACTTTCAATTTCAATTAATTAAAAGATGGAATATGACCATTATCCAGTCAACTAGATAAAGGAAATAAATATCGTTCACCACACACTAAATCCTAGGTTACATTCAGGTTTTATTTCTGTTAGAACTACCAAGAGCTTTTCCTGTAGTTATCAGTCAACTTCCCATTTTCTAGAATCAGAATGACTGAAATGGAAGAAAAATAATGGCAAAATCCAGACATAATAATATGGCTTTGAGGCTTTTAGAGTTTGGCAAACAAATCCCTCCTGCCTTCTTGCTAGGCCCCATGGAGCTATACAAGTGTTCTTATTTCCCTCTTCCTCTCAGAACTACCGGAATGGTTCTGCAGATACCTAGCTTTGTCCAAAGCCCTCTATGATAAAAGTAGCTGTACTGCTGCCAGACTGAGTATAACCCTGAAATTCCATAATTCTACCCTCAGGATGTCATACTTGAGCTAGCATTCTAGCTAAGGCCTATCTCACTCTGCTTAGCACAGGTAGCTAAAATAACATTCCAGACCTTGTATGGATTATGTAAAACACCCATGGATAATGAGGTACAAAGTCCAACAGGCTAAAGACACTAGTAGTATATAATACTCATGGAAAGAAAACACTTGCAGCATCCCTGAACACAAAAGCATGAAATCTGGTCAGGAACTGGTAAGAAGTAACAAACAACGCAACAACGCACTTCCATCATGAAAACCTACATTCCCAGGGAATTCTGTAGCTTTTATATTTTCAACACACTTCAAATGTAAAATTATTTCTCCATGGGTCGTTTTCTACCAAAATAGCAATACCATTAACCATAGAAAAAGCAAAAACCACAGCTGTTTTCTTTCTCAACAAGTTACAGTAAGATTTCAGCTGATCCTGCAATAATAACTGTCAAGAGGAAGTAGTGTTGGTATTTCTTAAAAATCTTTTGATTACACTCTTAACCATTGAGATCTTTTCAGAGAGGCTTTTCAACATTTCATCAAGAGCCTTGTGAGAAAAATGAGTTGCAGCAAGCCAATAGGAAAGTTGGTCAGCTAAGAAAATCTTGAAACAGTACAATAATATAACCGCAAGTCTGTCAAACCTAATGTTTCCTCTCCAAGCTCTCTGTTAAAAGTCCAGCACTGCCTTTAACTCAATATCCTTCACTCCAAAAATATATTAACCAAACAATAATGTTTGTAGAACATTATGACCACTCTTACCTGCTGCTATTAGTTAATTTTGAGCAAGACATCCTAAAATCTCTATACTCTTTAGCCCTCTTAGCTAAGTTCCAAGAGAGGCCACAGTTCTTAATGAACAGAACAGTCTTTCACTGCAAGCCTGAAGCACGATTTGTAAGAATGACAAAAGTGTTCACTGTAATAATTCTTTTCCAAAACATGATCGATGCCTTTTCTTGAAGATCATTTGAAGAATTTCTAAAATGCAACACTGCTGCTTATTTTTTTTTTATTAGTATTATATTTACAACATCAAATGGGATTAGGAGGATCAAAATAATTTTAAAATCTTTCCTAAATGTATATTGTGCTTGAATTTATAGAAATTAGTAATGAAATCTCAGTTTTTATCAGTTAATGTCAACTTTTTATTTTTCTCTTAGAAAAACATCACTATGTAAAAACAAAGGAAAAGCAGCAAAAATATTAATGTCTAATTAAGTTTCTTCAATTATCAGTACTGGCAACACAGGAAATGAAATGCTATGCCAACTAACTGATTCAAGGCAATTACACATTAAATGTGAAAACTGCTCACAAAGGAAAGCATCAACTCAGATGAAACGAGAAAGTATTAATACAAAAAACAAGAAATAAAACATGAATGAAGATGAAGTGACTGAGGAAAGAAAGGAAGAGAAAAGCCCTTAATAATTGCAATAACTGTGAGCAGGAGCAAGCAGCTTGCACACAGTGAGACTGTTCTCCTGCACAAACATGAGAGAGCTTAATAGAGAAAACCATCAGATTTAGTTTGAAATCATACTCTTGACCCAAACTAAACCGCTTATATAGAGTGAGCCATAGGAGAACACAGAGACCTTTCTAGTTATTGTATGAAGCAGAAAGGATTCAAACTCCTGAAACAGCATTCAGAAGATGATAAGAAACAAGGCAATAATATTTATGTAAAAAGCAGCTACAACACTTCTATTGCTAAGCACATATAGCTGTAAGCAGAATTTTGGAGAACATGATGACATGGATTGCCATTATAGAGTTGAAGGTTGTAACATACTTAGCTAGTAAAGAGCAATTGGCAACTGATGTATGGGCAGCTGAACAGCAGAACTAAGAACATTTTAAAATGTGATGAGAAATTTCTATCCAAATAGCAGATGTAACAGTTGCCATAACCTATGGCTGATTCCTCAATCTTTTGGCACCTTACACAAACTATGTATCAGTCAACAATTTCCCATCCAGTGCCAACTTCTGCTTCAGGGAAGTCAAAATATCATTTTACTCCAATGCAAATCTTTGAAGAAAATCACTAACCAAAAATACTTGAACTTTTCCTGTAGATACAATTTCAAAAGAATAATTTTTTTCAAAAGGAACAGATGTTTTGAGCAGTCTAAGTGTATTCCTTCAGACATGGCACACACGCAACTTTAAGAGCTGAGAAAAAATAAAACAAAGGGCCTTTGGAAAATTACATCTCAGAATACTTTCGAAACAGTCCTCTAAATGCAATTCAACTGTACTAAGAAAAAAAAAGGAAAAAAAGAGTATTCTTCACTTGCCACTATCCACATGTCACATTCAACTTTCCTGTGAATGAGTTTCAAATGAAGATTATAAAATTTTGATAAAGCAATAAAATCACCATATTTCCTATTATTGTTTTTTTTTCAGTCTGTTGGTTTCCTAAGCCTTTACTGAACACATCACAATATAGGTCAAAGTTTTCACGAAGTAATGTAATTATAACCCTACAGTGTCTATTTCTAATTATACCGCGACCTATAAACGTTAGCTGAGTAATGTCTCAGGGAATAGAGAAGACTGAGCATTCAGTTTCACCTACTCAAAAAAGTTATAATCTTCCCATTGAAACATGGAACACATGACACTGAACTGTTTAAACACGACAGAAGTGAATGACAAATTGCTTAAACAAAAGATTGTGATTGCACAAACTTTACATTATCTAGTACAAAGGCTGAAAGAAACTGAACAAACTTTTCTCAATATTCAGAAATCTACATCCATGGTTAGATTACGGCACACAGGAAATGAAACTTATTATTTCAAACCAAAAGCATACTAGTCATGCAATTCTTCTTTAGAAGTTGAAAACCCGTGGATTCAAGGGAAAAAATAATGCCTTTACTGATAAAAAATTGCAAACTGATAGTTTATGGCTTTGGATATTTTCAACGTTTTATAAAGTTTTTCACTTCAGTCCTGTCTTACCTCATTTATACTGGATGGAGAGTTCAGGTATCAGCTTCGCAAAGAAAATGATTGTCCCGTTTCTTTTCCTCAGCTAAAGGAATTACATTCAACCAGTAATTCAGAAACTGTCTGTTTAAAAGACAGCGAAGTAAGCCATAGATTATATGTCACTCAATCCATCTTCAAAGCAAAGTCAACAGCTTTTGTTTTGCATGAAACATAGCAAATAATGTGCTGCCTGTACCTGAGTGACTGTGCAGATCAAGTTTAGGCCTGTCAGTTCTTCCCCTGCACGTTCAGAGGTACAGTCGTGATTTCTTAGCATCCAGATCTGCTGTATGGCGGCTAACTGAAATTTCAGCCAACACTTGTAGACTTGCAATTAGCAAGGTTATTTTGAGCAGTGACCTAAGTTCCAGCAGAATGTTTATGGCATTTTGACAGGAAGGAATCCAGTACAATATTGGTCACTTGGTAACCCCCTAGAGCTGATCTCAGAGGAGAAAGCCTCTGATTCTCAGAGTAAAAGTAAATATCTACCCCCCAGCTAACTTTGATTTTTGCTTTAGATTAAATGGAACTGTTTATTGGGTTAACATTAGGAAGTTAAAATTTATTTTAGGATCCGGTAGATCATCTGCTTGGAACAAATGTATTAATAGGAAGTCATGACTTCCCCCCTAAAGTGATTCATCATTTACAAAATAGAGACTGTTGTTTTTGTAATGCTAATATTTGTAATAATTATCTAGTATATTATGAATGGGAGAAGAAAAACACTCCAGAGCTTAACTCACTACAGCTGGTCTCTGTCTTTTAGCTTCTCTTTAGTTATCTTGAAGAGGGCTCCCTCTTCTGTACAGTACCTTGGCTCCCCACGCCATTTGCTCTGAATTCCTTCCAAATTCCCTGGCTGTCTAACTATTTCAAAGTCATGTCAAAAGGCTCAGTCATCGCTCCACACCCTCATTCGTTGTTCATGCTCATTCCTCTCCCCCTTCTTTCCTCCTTTTTGTTCATGGATCATCTTTCTTGTTCCCACCCATTCTCATTCTTCCAATAGTGGCAGCTCTAACCTCTCAGATGCCGTCACAGCACAAGCCTCCAACTGTCCCACATTACAGCTCAAAGAGCCAGCTTATTTGCACACACAAAAAGACAAGCTTTTCTAAAAGCACCACAAGCAGAAACACCATAAAAGAAAGAGGTTTCTTTTAAAGGAGATTGTAAATACAAACAAAAAAGTTCGATTTCATTTAGTATTTTCTACATACTGCTCCTTTGAATAAAACCCTCCTAGACAAAAAGTACTTTTGAGAATGAAGAATATTGAGAGAAATGGAAAAATAAAGAAATTATTTTGCCTTCATTTTAAAATATCCTATGTATACTGAGCTACATACGAATGTAGATGACAATGAAAAGAACTAAGAACAAAAGGTGAGTATTATCCCAGATATCAACATTTAAAATAAAATGTAGATATCAGACGGAGTCTACAAAGAAATGACAAGATCATACACACGGAGTTGTAGAATAAAGCAATTGTTCATATGCCTTCAATGTGATCAGTGCTTAGGGGAGTACTGCAGTCACCAGAACTGGTGATCTTAAGGACAGGATCATTATCATCACAGTCACATCTTCCCCACGCCCCTCCCCCCCGCCAGGAAAAAAAA
>JAOWBP010002559.1:29358188-29395845 GCA_028571105.1 Tragopan temminckii | reverse complement strand
CTCCAGAAAAAAAAATATGTTTGTGAGATTTTTTTTTTTTACACATTATCATAAAACAAATATTTGAAAACATCACAAAAGCATTACATTGCTAATGCAGGACAGCCTCAGCTACCAAAAACTGATAATGAAAGTTAATGAAAAAAAATCTTGTTTAAAAACCTAGGAATAAAAAACCATCTGCCTTAAAATACATGCACTTCCCATTTCAGATAAATTCCTGAACATGTAAACACATTGAATTCTGTAGGAATAAAATATTTCAGAGTATAGAGCAGAAACCTTGTCTAAAGAAATATTTCCAGGTTTAACCACAGCTGCTAACTCTGTTCTCAAAGACTAGATCCTTGGATAATCTTGGACTAATCCACTGGAGAATCTGCCTGGTTTTGCTCAAGGCATTTAGAAAAATATACATAAAGCTTCCTATTCACATTTTAAAAATGCATAGCTCAAAATTATTTTAAGATTATTAAATATAATAATTATGTCACAGTCTTTCAGTGGTAAATCATGTCAGTTCCAGTTACAAATAATTTTAGTTCAGTTCAGACCTAATATATATCTCACAGGAAAAAGTAGAAGTTACCATCAATTGCTATCACATAGATGCACTGGATACAAAGAGCTTACATCTTCTTTACAAAATGCAATAAAGTTTTTATTTAAACTTGGAAAGTCTATTTCATTTACATTCAACAGCTGCATGAGACCTGAATCCACAGGAGCTTCCTCTTTTTTTGAGGGCATAGCTTGTAATGTGCTGGGAAAGCATAACCAATAATTTGTTTTCTCTTTCAAACAACTCAAATCCATCTTACAGCAGGAAATCCATTTCCTGTTGATTATCAGGGAACTCCGACAAATACATCTCAGCACGCTGTTTATATTACTAGCAACTATTTTACTAGCTGGTTCAATTACTTCTTCCAGAAAGGCTACTCATTTCAAATTTGCAACATCACTGCAATTTTTTCAGTAGCATACTTGGGCTTTGATTCCAGTGTTTTTTCTTTGTATTCTCTTTATTAATCAGGCATGCTACAAATCCACTATAAAGTAATGGGCTTGTTTTGTTTTGTGTTTGAGTTGGGGTTTTTTTTGGTCTGTTTTGCAAACTAAACTAAGAATGTAAACCTGCCTGATCTTTTATGAGTTTGGCAAACAGTTGGAAACAGAAGTTAACCTAATTTAAAGTGTTACATTTATATGAATCTTCACTAGAAAATATCTAGTGCTTCAAATGAAAATTTTGCAAAAAAATTTTTGAACCAATTCACTGCCAAACTTTCTCATAAGTAGAATAGGTTTTTACTCTATTATATTCTGTTTGTACGAGTGACTTCTCATGCATATTTGGAAAAAAAAAAAAAAAAAAAAAAGGTGTTACAGGCACCATATTTCTGTGATTCTCAAGTGGGATGCAAGAGACAAAAATCTGGATCTCTTTTTGACTTTTACTAAAAGTAAAAGTGGTATTTACTAAATTTACTAAATCACACACGTGCAGCTACATGCAGAGTACATCATTGTTCTATTTTGGATAAGATAGTCAAGTCAAAATACCAGGATGGACATGTTCTAACTTAATGAACTTAACTGATATTTTATTATTAGATTGCTTATATTTTCCCCTAGATTTTCCCTAAGCACCTTGTAAGTCATCATAAACAACAAGTGAAAACACAAGAGTTAGGAGCAAGAAATAGATCAAAAGCAAAGTAGACAAATTCCACCACAGCAGATTTTGCAGCCTGAGCATCATAATTTAATTCAAAAATCAATTTCATTTAACAACAAATCTGTCCCAAGTGCTGGTCCTATTGAATGTATCCACATCTATTTAAAGCATTCTGGGAAGAAGAAAAAAGAAAGTAGAAAATAGAAAAAAGAAAAAAGAAAAAAGAAAGAAAAAGAAAGAAAGAAAAAAAAAGAACAAATGCACCTGTGTGAAGCACTGAGTACAGACAGTAACATTTCATTTTGGTTAAGAAAAAGCCTCTGGCATTTTCCTTACTGGCTTTTAAACTCAGAATCACTGCATAACTAAATCATTTTATTCACTGCATATCTATTCTGTTTCCCTTTGTTACAGCATATCTTTCCTTGGCACGCAGCAGAGACAGAAGGTTTAGTCTGTTCCTCTCTACATTTTCAAATTCTTTCTTTCAGAATGCAAGGAATAGCATGCTTGGGACACACGCACTGGCTTTTTATTTCTTCATGCTAGTGCATAGTGCACGCAAGCGCACAGACAACAGATGAAGCACTTTTTAAGCTGAGTACCCTATTAAGAAATCCTCAATGTGTTATCGTGACAAAGTATGACTCATCATATTCAAAGAGATTTTTTACATGGAAGACTCCGAGTGGAGCCAGACTTTTGTTACAAAATTTCATCACACACCTGAAAAACAAAAAGCTCAGTAAGACGACTGCAGAGGAATGCTTTTTCTAAATTGCACTTGTAATATTTCACAGAGAATAAATAGCTAGACAAATGACAGCTTTAGCTTTTGCCCTGAAGGATTTAATCATGCAAAATTCTAAGTATGGTCTTTCCTGAAATGAAAGGCTGGTTAAAACTGGTTTTCCTTCTCCTCTTTCAAGTGACTGATTGTCACATTCCAGGCATTTCTAGGCAATAGGATTACATCATTATTTTTTTTTTTTAATGGAAACAGCTGTTACATCCAATATTCATGACCTTTAAGTTTTCAATATCAAGTTATTCAGCTGCTCTTTCAGTCCATCTGAGTTGCAGTGAAATGAAACTGCACAAAAGCCCAAACAGTTTTATTTCACAGTTAATGAATGCACATATTGTTCCAAGGTAACAAAAAGAAAATACAGCTTAAAGGAAACATAGCATATGAGTATTTTGGTCTTATCACTGCTTCAGTGGACTGCCAATCCCTTATTCATCCCACAGTGAAAACCAGCACAGTGTTCTCTTGCATAGTTCACATTACTTCCTACTAGGGTTTGATGTGCACAGCTGTATGCATTATGTGTGAATAATTCTTATGGGACTTCATAGAAGGAAAAAAAAAATAGGGAAAGCTCACAAAGATTTTTAAGTCAGAGCTCATAAATTTCTGAGGATACGTGCCAACTCATAAAAGCAGCCTCTTTTTGAGCTCCAGGTTCAGCCTATATTCATTGGGTTTTTTCTTTGTTTGTTTTGTTTTTGGTTGTTTTGTTTTTCTTGTTTTTTTTCTGTAAAGGAAAACATGAGTACACTTGGACAAAAGAAGGAATTTAGCAAGTTTCTATAGTTAGAAAGATACTTAGACAATCATTAGCTTATCAAAAGAAGTCAAGCAAAATCTATTACTGTTTAGTTAATACACATGGGCCTTTCTCATACTAAAATTTTATCATGCTGGACAGTTCACATTTTCACGATTTTCTTATATTGATGTCTTCACCTTTCCCAGGCAATAATGTGCAACACAAATCATAAAAGCATATTTTGAATAAAATAAACTGTAAACAAAACACTAAAAGAAAACTACAATTAAAAAGAGTGAGGTTGCCTTAGGAACAGACTAAAAGGTTTTGGGTTCCAGTAAAAGCCACTTTGCATCTGTCAGGTCTGCATTATTTCAAGTGCTCAGTAGATGTGATAATTCTAATTTATGCTATGCAAACAACTTAAAAATAGCACGTAAAAAATACTGCCAGTTCTGCCCATCCAGAACTGGAGAAGTGGTAATTCTGTAACGTCTAAAGAAACTTCTTGTGTTATAGGCACCACCCTCTGTTCCGGCCAACCCATATTGCACTGTCTCCCATTAACTCCATGCCCAGGCAGCTTTCTCTCATCTAAAGCACTGTAGAAATTGAATGTTTCTAGAGAGTATGAGTGTATTTATCAAATCAGCATATACATAATGCAATGTTTCTAGAGAAATATGTATCCACTTTATCACTGCAAGATCAAGCATTTTTGTTCATCTTATTACACATTTTTCAAACAGAAGTTAAGAAACAACTTGCATCTTACTACGATGTGTGCATGTGAGAGCTTTTTTTTTGCTTGCTTGTCTGCTCGTGTTTTGCCCAAGCAGTAAGAGCAGCTGCTGAAAGTTCTCTTAGCTGTGGGAGCGCTAGGTGGTGCTGCAGCACAACCACAGCTGCTTCTTTCTTTTTATTTACAAATGCAGAAGTTAAGAAGCACTGTTACTAAAGACTAGTACACAGAGGCATTTTCACGTTTCTTCATTTCTTCAAAAATTCTAGCTTTCTATGACACCACGTTTTCTGTTTTTCTCACAAATATATTATGAAATTGAAAAAAGGGAAAGAAAATGAATGTACTTCATAAATGCAGTACACTACACACAACACCAATATTTTTTTAAACTTCTAATTTGTCCCCTTCAGGAAAGTCTTCCTATACAGTGAACCAGGAAGACAAATTACAAAGATTTTCCTACAATACTACATGACACAAAACTTGTACCATGCAAAGCAATTGCTCTAATAGGAATGTGGTTCAATAAAGACATTTTAAATCTTTGTAAAAATAACACAAGGTACAACATTATAAATGTGTTATTTCCATTCCAAAAAAAAGCAAACACTCAGATGCATATTACTAAATTCCATGTTCAAGTGATCTCATAGTTCAAGTGCTACCAAGATGCACAACGATGCCAACATGCACACTTGTACTGTACCCTAAACACACGTTAATTCCTAATTTTTCTGCATATAACCAAATAAAGATGTTTGATTTCATGTAACATTTTTGTTGTTAACTTTTTCAATGGCAGGCAAACATCCATGCACTGGCTGATTTCCAGCTGCAGTTGAGCTCTGCAAGAATGAAGTCTGCTTACATGTAGCCTTAAGAAAGTGCGGCCTCCAAAGTGCACCTGAAGCACTGACCAATTTCAGTTTGATTGAGAATCCTGGAGGAATTATTGTAGATTTCTACTGAATACTTGCTTCTCAACTGCCATTCAAAACTACCAACATTAATTTACCTCCTTTTTGTAAGTGCAAATAGCTCTTTCTTAACTGAAGGACAAAGTATTCCAAGAAAAGCCACATTCATTCTGTTTAACAACTGAACCTTAGTCCCTAATAAGGGAAGATGCAATATAAAGCTTAAAAACTCCATTAAAGTCAGCAAGATTGGATTCCAGTAACACAGGCCAGTGTGCAAACACACAGCCAACTGCTGACCAGCTGATTTGCTGCAGGAACACAACACAATCTCACAAGAAACTCTGAAGCAAAAGCAAGTCCTAAGCTCTAATTTCTTTTTTCTTTTAATGTATTAAAGACCTTAAATAATTTTCTGTTTACATTTCTGTGGTCACAGAAAATGCAACAAAATAGGAGTCAATAAGTCTACGAGAGTGAAACGTGGCCTGTGCACAGAGAATGTGTGACTTATCATGCACTGTCCTCCACTCTCCAGCTTTATTCCTGATGTAGGAAGTGTTCCTTAAACACGTGTTCTGGCAGGTTCCTGCCCTCTGCACAGAACATGGCATTGGTCCATGCAAGGAAAGAAAGAAAATTGCTTTTTGAAATGGCAATTCAGCATGGTAGCTGATGACTCAGCGATGTGTTTCAGTGAAGGACAAGCAGGAAAAAAATGAAAAAGGACAGGAATCAGATGGTAACTTTGAAAGAGGAAAATTGTGAGAGAAAGAGGCTGAGCAGAAAGCAAGAAAACAGAGGAGGCTGAAAAATAAATCTAGTAATGCAAAGAAACTGCTTTGCAACTTCTACAAAACCCTTGAGCTGGTCCACACTAATCCTGTGTATTCTTCTGAAGAGAGGAAAAGATATTTCACCTGTTTCTAGAATACCTGTATAAAGTGAGTTATTCCCCATTAACTTCTCAAGCAACCTTTAAAATAACAGAAAGCTATGATTTGAAAACACAGTAGAAAAATGCAACTGACAATTAAAAACTGGTGCAAAATTCATAAATCAGTCCCAACTGTAAGCACAAAACAGAACAGTGATTTAAATTGCAGCAGAAATCAGCATGAAGTCTTTCCAGACAGATTGTAAGTTTGATGCTATATTTATTCCTTAGCATTAAAAAATTAAAAATAGAAAGAAAACAGGGGTTGAGAAGGAGATGTAGTAACTGTTTCATTTATAAGTAAGATCAGGAAAATCTGGAAGAGATTTGAGTCAGGAAAGCTACCTTGCACATATCAAATGAAAAGCAAAAGTATTTCACTTCAATTGTAGTGTGGAAAAAAAAATGCTTTCAACATTTCTTACTTATTCTACTTGAAGTTTGAAAAATAATATAGCATTGTGAGTTCTTTGCCTTCGAAGAAAAACAGTGCTATACTTAACCAGAGATACAATATTCCTATTGTGAAAAGACATTGGCTCCTTTCCTTTGTATGCTTTCCTGTTTAACTCCACGTTAATTCCTTACACTAAACTGCTGGCTGAGATTCATAAATAACATGGATGTTTAAACTACTCTTCAAAGAGAAGATAGTATTTGTGTGGTTCATATGCAAGAATTCAAATCAGGCTACACACTGTATAATATTTGCTAATTTAATGCAATGTGTCAAAAGTATCCACTGGAGGATATGATGTGAAAAATAAGAGGTGCAAGAGTTTCTGTAGCTGATAGTGGAATTAAAATCAATGAGTAACAAACTGTTTGCTGTCCTGTTAAAACAGGCATCTGAACTTTCAGGAAGTTCCTGAAAGAATTCTTGATGATCTCACTAAATATATATTTTCTCCAGAGGTTTCATTACATCTCTAAGCATCACCATATGAACATTCTCACAAGCACTGTAAATGCAGCTATCAGCTCTTCTTGACGGGAAGGGGTGGGGTCCAGCTTCTTCACACTCCACAAGGAATAATTTGGCTCAGATCACTTCCTAGCCTCTGTGTACGCCCCACTGAAGGAACGCCTTAATTCTTCAGTCCTTAGCAGTTAGTCCTACAGTTGCTCTGATGCACTACTTTGCTGTTGTTCTCTTTACGCTGAATCATCTGTTTCTTTGAAATTTTTAAACTTTATATTTCAAGTCATTTTATCTTTATTACTTAACTCTGAATGGCAAAAGGAGTGTTCAAAGCACAAGATAGCTCAGATGCTACTATGCCTATACAAGCCATCCTTGGAAATATCCCTCCTCCTTTTACTGTAAGTTTAATGATGCAATGATTCTTGTAAATGAACAGATTGTGAAATGTATACATTTGCCTAAAATCCTGGACCTAATTAACTTTTCTAGCCATCTTTGCTTTTAAAAAATAAAGCCCCAAAATAACAGTTGAAGAGCAAATAAGAAAAGAGCTTAGTATTTCAGCCCTATGATTTTAGATCATAGCTGGCTCAGATTTTGCAAACTTCCATTTGATGATTTTATCTTCTCGCTGCTGAACAGTGCTAGGATATCATAACAAATTCCAGTCATACCTTTCACAGGAGATGATGAAGTGGTGTATAAGCCACTCTGTTCATTCTACACAGTTTAAGAGCTTTAAAAAAATCAATTCTGTCCCTATTATTCTAGAAGTTATTCTGCTACTTCTAACATACCAGACATACAGATACTTTACATCACTTACAATATAACATTACTTCTTGAGTACAATTCTTACTTTCCCAAAGGAAATTAGTGATATTGTCAAGTCAGACATTTTTATTCTGTCACTGTGCTAAATAGACACATAGGGAATAGGATAGCCCTCAATATCTATGAAGAACAAGAGACCAATTATTGAATAACAGCTCAGCTTGTGGCAAAATGCAAGCACAGAGATCTTACAAATAGAGATAGATTAAATGATGTTGTAAATTCAGTAGGATCAAACACTTTAGGATAGATAAATCAGAAGAGTTTTGGAGAAAAAAAAAGATGGATGAGGAATAAGTGGATATGCAAGTACTAAGGTAGTAGAGGCACTGAATTTGTTTAACAGTATTGTAAACATGCTATATATATGTATACATTTATACATACATTTATGCATGTACATGCCCCTAACAACTAGAAAAAATATTTCAAAGTCTGATCAGATTGGAAATGTGAATATAAAATCATCAACTTCTTACAATTTACCATATAAACTCTAATCAAATCTGAAGAACCTATTTCATAGAAAGATTACTTGCTTTCTTGCCTTTTGAATATATATACAATTTGTGCTCAGAGGCCCATATACTGAAAGAACAAAACAGATAAATGGCAGTACCCAAAGGAAAGATTGTATATAGTAGCTTGATTTAAGTCCTTTCGGGCATTTTTAATCATGGATAAGGGCAGATGAAGTTGTAAGGGCAAATGAAGATAGAAAAGCAATATCGTTCACTGAAAGTTGCAAGATGCATTCTTAGGCTACATAAATTATGAAAAATGCATTTAGTGCACAATGGGAAAGGGAACTCAGAATGTACTAGTAGATTAAGTGAACTTTTATGTTTTGTGAGAACTTCTGAAAGGTCTGTTAGAGTTTTGGGGTGCTATGGCATCTAATGTAGTGCTGCTGGTATGCCTTCTTCCCAAAGAAAAACACATCCAAAAGAAAGAAAAAAACACAACAAAAAACCATTCTGGCTTCACACAAGCTATTATCTTCCTCTGGGAAGACACCTACAGGGAGAGAGCATGCATACAGATTTTAGGGATGGGACTGGTGGCTATGAATTTCTCATTTTACTCACTGTTTCTGCTCATTCTGCTGCAAATGGTTCACTTCCTGTTCAAAAAGGAAGCTGCTTCTCCTATCCCTGATTCCACACAATTTCACTAGCAACAGTTGTGTGGAAGGCATTAACATAATTAGATCAAATTTTTTGCATGTATGTATGCAACAATGTTAATGCTTCCTTACATACAACTGGGGGAAGCATAAAACAACCCAGTAAAAAAAAAAATCCAGCTGTATTTACAATCTTTTCCAGAAAAGATAGTATTACACCAACACCATCAGTCAGACATCAGCCTGCCCCAGTGCTTTCGTCCAGACTTGCCGCCCAGTTCTATTTGTTAGATGCAAGAAAGAAGGCCTCCAGAAGATCAGGAGAAACTCTTAAGGAAACCTCAGGGCTCAGCACAGCTCCCACTGACCTGGGGTGTGGGTAAAGGCCACAGTAACTCCATCCTTTGAAAGGCACTCATACACAGCATAATCACAAGGTTGGAACTGGGAAAACAGTCAATGCCATGGAAAGAAAATATGTGGGAAATGGGGCACAGTATGAGTATATTCTCATTCTTAGGGCAACAGCTCTAAAGTGTAAACACGGCAATAAAGATATGGAATTTACCTTTCCCAGGTAAATATGCCACTTCGTGTTGCTGCGCTTACTTATCAGTTGTGAGGTTTTACTTAATTTACAAAGAAATCACATCAATTCACAGAAGGTTCTTTACTGGTTAGCTATACAGAAAGGGATTTTCTTCCGAGGGAGAATTCATCTAATTTAAGAGGCAAATACCCAAAATAAAAAAAATTACAAACTAATGGAATTCGTTTATGCTTACTGAAATTCAAGTGTGTCACATTACTGAAACACTCACATTGCATTTCTGACATTCAGACAGCAGTCATTCTATAACCTGAAATTTCTTCTGCCAACTCCTTCATTACAAATGTTCATCAGAAAATTTTGACAACAAAGCAAACTGAAGAATTCCCTACATTTTGGCAATTTTCTGTGCCTATTTTTTGGCTGCTCCCTTAAGCATATTACAGTTTTCTTAGATACCTATTATAAGTTACATATAAATTAAATTGAAAAAGTAACAAACCCTGCCTGTATGAGCTCAAGAAATATGTCCACAAAGCCTACTAAAGTACATAAAGCAAAAAAAAAAAAAAAAAAAAAAAGTGTGAATATAATAGCTCACTACATGGATCAGAAATAGATTATTATGAATCCTTCCTTCTAAACTTTATACAGGCTCACACTAATCCTCAAGAAATAAATCACCAGCAAAATTTATGTAGCAGTGCTTTTTGTGTGCTTGTGTTTTTATACATAAGTAGTTATACATGTATTTATTAAATCGATTATTTCAATCACAGTTAATAAAAATTGGCATTCTTAGTTTCAAAAGGGAACAATATAGTAACACTGACTTAATTTTACAAGCTGTCATTACTAACCCTTACTTATACCTTCAAAATAATATTGATTTTTTTTTTTATTTTTTTTTTTTCTGGCAAATCTAGACATCAGCAGTCTAATTCTCACAATGTAGGCACATACTAAAGAACAAAATATAATTCTCAGGAAAAGTTTTGATTATTTTGCACAATGGCTTAACATGCAACATTTTGCATCATATTTAGAACTATTTATATAATTACATCCAGTAAACATTTGTGTTTGCATGAGATTAGTGGGGAGAACAGAGAAGACTAATAGGTAACATCTGTGCAGAAATTTGATATTTACTGTAATATTTCTCTAGTGATCATGGGCAGAATACATTAGATCATGTTTCTAAAGCTTGCACTAGCATATTTTAACATAGAACCAATAAGAAATGGGAAGACAATCATAGTATTTGATCAAAGTGCACTCATTTTTTCACTGCTTAAGTCCAAATAAGTTCTGTAATAAATACAGATACCTGAATGATAGTAAATTTTGTAAATTTGAGTAGTGTTTTTCTTCTTTGGTTGGTTTTCTGTTTTGTTTTGTTTTGTTTTGTTTTTTTTAATTGTTGTTGGTGGGTTTTTTTGTTTGTTTGTTTGTTTTTTAATAGCAGACATTTCAAACCAGATAAAGGAACACAGTGGTTTATCAGTTAAGACTAGTGCCAATCCTGGCAAGTCTACAACAGAAGAAAAAGATATGTTACCACAAGCCTCAGAATAATATGGCCACTGAGAAGCATCAAACCAAGGTGAGAAGAAGAAACAGCCCTGTTTCTAACGTTAGAGAAAGACAGGTGGTAGATAAAGTATTCCAGCAACGCTACTAGAATAAAAGCAAATTACATTTTTGCCCTTTTATAGGTCACAATAAAGACACAGTAAAGGTCAGAGTTCCTAATTATAAGAAATGGAAAAGGTCACTATAAACAATTTTGAAATTCTGATTTTTAAAAGAAAATGATATGGAAAATCTGTTGAAAGTACTCATAAAAGTAATTTGGTCCAGCCTTCCCTATTTATTCAATAAAAACAGCAAAGTTTAATATTATTTACACAACAAAAGCTTACTAAATTCCATATAAGAGTATAAGAGAAAAATACTCATATAGTACTCTCATTTTATAATTTTTAAAAATTTTTGTAACGGAACAAGTACAACAAAGGAATAAACTGTTTCTAATTCCAGATGCATAAGAAACAAATGTCTTCCAATATCTTGGTAATTCTTTAAACTCATCTCTTATCAAGGATTTAAGTATGAAGAGAAAAACAACTAAAAATTCTTTGGCCCCATAAGTGGAAACAGAAGTGGCAAAAGGATAATGGCTACATGCCATTTGACCTCTATCCAAAGAAAATCATGTTGTGAGGAATCTGGAGAAAAGACAGAAGATCCAGCAAATAGATGTTTGAAGTTGATGAGGGATCCTGGAAAGAAAATGTCTGAAATCATTTTGTTTGGAAAGAAAAGATCAATGTCCTGTAAACATCTAAGACGTTACGATCTCACAAAATGTGCTTGCCTGTTTATATGGCAACAGAAGATCTGTAGTTCAAACCATTTGTATGGCGGAGAAGTAATCTGCTCCACAGTAAGTTGACTTCTCACATACAGAAGTTTATATCTGATTATCCACAATGACATTGCAAGCAAAATGAGAATTTTTCCTAAACAATCAGTAAAAACTAATAATCAGTGAAATGAAACACTAGAACCTTCCCTGAGATGTTTAAAGAATATGCAGAATAAGCAGAAGAATGGCAAGATGGATCCAAGTCAGACCCCAGGAGGATTCCAAGAAGAAATTTTCTGTAAAGGCAAGAATATGCAGAATAAAATAGCAAAATAGATCGTGAAACTATCTCAGTAGATGCTGAGGACAGAGTGCAGACTTCTAGATTTGCTTGCAGTAAAACCACAATTTTCTTAATCTCTTTTACAAATATTTGGTAACAATTGGCCACAGCTTCATTGAATGTGTCAGAAAGATTAAAAACAGCTCAAGTTAAGAGTGATGATCAGACAAAAGGCTAATATAAGGCACTCCAGACCCTGGAGAGTTATGAGTCATGCATCTACTATACTGAAATGCTCATGTGAAGCTGAGCTTTCCAGGAAATTTCCCAAGGGATGATATAAGACAAGTGTCCCACTCATGCTGCTTGGCTTGTTCTGAGAGAAGGCATTGCAAAAGTTAGAGAAATAAGTTTTTTCAAAGGATCAGCTAATAAAGCTCTAAGTCACGCAGCAAATAGATAGACAGGAAAAGCTCAAATTCCCAAGGAAACAGCCACAAAAAGAAACAGAACTCCTGATTGCAAAAAGAGCACAAGCACAGACATATCTGCAGCAGGAATCTGAGTAAATCTTCACAAGAGAGGGATTACCTGAGATTTACAGAGATATTATTATTATTATTATTATTATTATTATTATTATTATTTAGGAAAAACAAGTAAATAACAAGTCTGCTAAGGGCTAGATCGTCAAACCAGCCCATCACCACAAGCCAGGTGACAGCCAGACAGAAGAGACAGCTGAAGCAAATATGAAACTGCATGAAAATGCCATTTCACCTTTGTTGGCTGAGGAAAACAAACAGTGGAAAAAATGTCATGTTGTCGCAGTGTAAAAATTACATTCAGAAGTTATAATATTATAGGCTTCCATCCTGTGTTTATATCATTCTTTTTTGTCAAAGAAAGTTTGTTAAATCTGCAGATGACAACAATGTGTGCGTTAAGGGGAGATGCTTCTGGAACACACCAGATTGTAAGTCTGGAACCAAAAAAGTCACAGATGCACTAGAGTTAAGGTGTGGGGAGAATTAAAAAATATAAAAAGTTCAAAGTACAAAGACAAAATCCTACATGTGAAGTTGTACAGATAACACTGATAAGACATTACAAAGTGCCATAGAGGAACTTGGGAGTTACAGGGAATCACAAGCTGAATATGAATCAATCATCTCCTGCTGTTGTGAAAAAAGAAAATACTAAATTGGGGCACATTGTTTGAAAGATATGTGAAACACTTTTTCCAGTCTATGCAGTAGCAGTAAAGCCTCACACTGAGCCCTGTGTCCAGCCTGGGCACATCATTTCCAGAAGGACACAGATCAGCTGGAAGGTATACCTCAGAGAAGTGAGAATTATTATAGCATAAAAGAGAATCTGTATGAGGTTCGATTTTTTTTTTTTCCCCCAATATTATAATAAAATGGTTCATTTGGAAGGAACCTACAAACATGACTGAGTCCAACCGCCTGACTTCTTCAAGGCCAGCCAGAAGTTAAAGCATATTATTAAGGGTGTTCCAAAAGCCTCTTTGAACACCATTCTTTCAACCTAAGCCACAGGTCAAGAACTCAACGTTCCAAGCACTGGGCAAGCACAAAATAATAAGACTGTCCCTAACCATTAAAAGCAAACAGAAAAATCTATTAAAAAATAATAGAGGGGATACTAGAGAAAAATGCTTATGGATGTTCTGTAGATCTCCTAAGATGTTGAAGCTTTTAATTATATTTTTAAAGTGAGGCTTTGAGGTTAAACTGGACCAAAAAGAAACATTCAAAAGCTCTAAAATGAGAGGTTAAAGCAAAAAGAACTTTTCACCTCAGATGCTAGAAGTGACCACAGAGTAAGATGAGACTGACTCCTGAAATCAAACAGTGTAAAAATTAGACTAATGTTAAATCTAATCTGCTTTGAGATAGGATCACACGTTAGGAACTACCTCTTGCCATGTTTCTAATAGAGATAGGATCACACGTTAGGAACTACCTCTTGCCATGTTTCTAATAGAGCAGTTTTGTACTAATGGTACAAAAAAAATTTTGCATGAAGACTGATTATTTCCATGTATGTATATACGTAGGTAGCTCTGAAAATAATGCCTGTTTATTTCTGAAACTACAACAGCTAGAAAAAGCAAAATAATGCTGTTTGATAAAGCAAATTCTCATCAACAAAACAGTTTTTCAACTTAGTCACCACAATTAGCTATGCATTTTTGCCAGCCATGAAAAACGGCCTGCATGCTGTGCTCATAAAACTCTACATGGCCACCTGGAACATGGCTTGTCTTTCAAATTGCTATTGCCACTGCTGAAACACACCAACCATCACCTCAGTGTGCTCACATCCACTCTCTAGTCTCTATAAACATTTAGCAAATGTCAATTAATGTCAATTGGTACAAATTTTTCTGCATGGAGGAATTCAATTCCACACCTTTGCTTCATATGTACTTTTATGTCAGATGCTATTTTGTCAGATTGCCCCTCTGCTGCCATCTGTCACTCGACAACAACATGTAACAGAATATTATCAGGAAGGCTTAATCTGTATTTCCATACCACCAACACCTGACTCTGACATCATGGGCCAACATAATAAAATAGGAGGCATTACTTTCAGTGAAGCCCTCATATATATTAATTACATATTCATGCATATGTGAGATGTTAGCACTTCGCCGTTTACAACGGGAAGAGTGGATAAGGTTTATGCTCATCTTGCTGGTCATAAACCTAACATATAAAAAAAACTCTTATGTTATTGTTCAATTTAGTAACATTATTTTGTAAATGTATTGACTTCATCTGATGACTGCATTATAATTACTTTTATTCCATTTACTGACAATATTAATTATGGCAAATGAAACAGCCTGGAGAAAATAGCTTTTTTCACGATACACTCACAGTTAGTGATGTCAATTATCCTCAGATGCAATGAGATAACTATATCCATGCTGACCACTTTTCCTCCTTCCTGAACATGTTACTTGCCTCCAAATAAAGCATGAATTACCATATTGCTCCACTTATCATGCACACTTGAGACTCTAGGCTCTGGAAATCT
This sequence comes from Tragopan temminckii, assembly GCA_028571105.1. NCBI lineage: Eukaryota > Metazoa > Chordata > Aves > Galliformes > Phasianidae > Tragopan > Tragopan temminckii. The sequence continues at coordinate 29,380,851 of JAOWBP010002559.1, read as the reverse complement.
TTTAGCTAAAGCCCTAGAAATACTTAACATTAGCAATTGTTAAGTGATGTAATGCAAGAGGATACAAGGATAAACAGTTTGAAGTATATCTAAAGCATTTCCTTAGCACTTGATTTTTCAGATTGTTATTTCTTTCTTGCCTGTACAGAGCTTTAAAGGCAAGCAAGTTACAAAACTCTTTTTCCTGATGTCTCTGTTAAGAATTGTTGGGGCTTTTTACTAGTATTCCAGATCTTTTTTAGAAAATAATTTTTATAAACAACTAAAAAAATAATGTCAAATATTTCAAAAATGTCTTAAAATGCAAATCATTATAGAAAAAGAGAGCTTCTCTGTGAGTCCAAGGTCTGTACATAGCATTGTTTATTTATCACAGCCTCAGTCCGAGCGCCCGTCACTGGCTCACAGTAGAGATAATGGTGCATAATGGAGATTCTTATGTGTTCTTCTTCTGTCCTTTTTAACAGTTGCATTAACTAGGTCCTTTCCTAGCCCTGAACAACCCCTAGGTGATACAGCACTTGCTTACATGGAAAAAAAAGCCACCACTAGGAATGTATTTTAAGAAGTACTGTTGCATATGCTACTTAAATTCTAAGAAGAAAACTGTAAGGGATGCTCTTAATTCACTGACTTCCATTTGAAAATAAAACATCTTATTGAATGCATGAGGGTGAATAGTATGCACAGAAAAATCTGATTACCAGCTGGCACAGGTCAGTTTTGCTTGCACTCTGAGCTGGCCTGAAGCTGTGTGCAGATGACATCCACAAGCTCCCCAGCTCTTCAGTTTCAGCTGAGCTCCATGTTAATTTGGCCATAAGCAAACAGATTAGTGCAGCACAAAGTCCAGCAAGATTCTCAACATCTGCTTGCAGAAATACTTTTTAGACATATTCTCTTAGAGTCTACTGAATATTGTAGACATAGGCCAGCATGGGCTCAAAGTCTACCCCAATTTTCTCAGAAAAAATGGCATGAGCATAGATCACAAAGAACTCAAGACTGATTACAGTACAACTGCTCTACAGATAATGCTCATAAACAGAGTTGTATTTTAAGACAGCTTAAAGCCTCGGTCCAAAAATAAACATAAATAAAATACCATTGTGCTGAGTATGAAGGAAAACTATGTTCACATAAACAGGCCTCAGAATATACAGCTCTGAAGACAGCTCAGTCTGAAGAGTGAACATTTGCTTACTATTTTTGGAGGCTGTTTGCTTCCTTCAAAAGCATGTTTAGTGTGCTGCAGTAAACCCAGCCATGCAAATGAACATGCACAAAAGTTCCAGAGAATATTTGTTCAAATTTTGTTCTGAATTTTCATTGAATTGTTGAAAAAAAATTAAATTTGGGATCAAGAGAGCTATAATTATTTAAACAGACTTAATTTCAGTTGATGAGTTGATGGAAGATTTAACAAAAAAAAACAGATTTTTAAATTCCATTTTATTTCCAAGTCTAGTCTCGCTAGTGCATTTTCTTGCTGAAAAAAAGAGTGATTGATTTATTGACTGTGACTATTCAAATCTTATCACTTCTTATTGCTTACTATAAGTCAGAGATTTTAAAAAATTATGTATTTACTGTTCTGTATGTAGTCCCATCTAAGTTCAGCCTTGAACATAACCTCCATGTGACTGAGAGCCCAGGCATTAGACCTATGCTCTTTCTACCCTACTGCTTCAAGTTTCAAGCGAGTAGCCGTGCTTATTAGGAAACAGATTTCGGAGTTTTATGGACTTAAGCTCATTAAAATAAAAGAAAATATTTCTGGGTATTTTCAAGATAACTGATTATATTTCTTTTAGTGCTTTATTTGCTTCTCTTAGAGTGTGAATGTATTCATTTACATGGTTATGGCTGCTGAATCCAGTGATAAGTACTGTAAAAAAAAAGTCTGAGAATGATTCTCCTTTCTTTCTCCCTGAAAGAGATTGGTCTATTTTTTAACAAAAGCTGCCAGATATGATACAGCAATTATGAAAAGGCCTTTTGTTTACTTGGTCAGCGGCAAACCTTAAGAAACCACCTTCATGTAAAAGTGTGCAATGTTAAATTCATCCTACCTTTAGCTGTACTAGATGCACATCCACATGCCTGCTATCCGAGTCCTGCTGGACAGAATAAGTCAGATCCCTGACTCTTTCAGATGTCATTCGAAGCCATGTCTCAATTTCTGGCAAATGAAGAACAATCTTCCAATCAGCCCCAGTGTGTAGAGGAGGTGGCTTGTCATATTGCTGGCCAGAATCAAGCTCTTTCATTACATCCTCTTCCCCATCTCCATCTACTGTAGGAGTCATGTTTATAAGCATGGGAGAAGCATCAGATGGCATGGGGTCCAGATCTTGAGTTCTCATAGGAGAGAGTGCTACATCCATGGCTAACACAGGAAAGTTCACAACATAATTCTTTCATATATATCTGTAAGGACAAAAAAACAAAAAAAAAGAGACTGCTGTTATGAGACCATATTTACAAATAAATAAATAAATAAATAAAAATAAAAAAAACAAATATTCAGTAGACTAGAAGTAAATGGAAAATTCAGAGAGGTATCATCATACCTCTCAGATAAATCCTTCAAGTCGCACATCCAACTGACAAGTTTGAGAATGAACAGATTTTTCAAATTAACTTTCATAATTAGAACAAACAACTTTAAGAAAAATAACGTTAGCACATTTCTCCCACCGTAGAGTATCAGCTTGGAAATATCAGCTTTTATTCATGAAAAAATGTGCTGACTTTCTACAATTACAACATAAATAAACTGAATGTCCACGAAGTTACTGAACTCCACAAGTTAACAAGGGTCTCATATTTGTAAGTTAGCACATATTAGTACATATTTCTTGGCCTGAAAGTTATGACTAAACAAAAGATATCTCAAGTTTTATGGAATTTCTTTTTGCAATTGCCTACTCAACTAATGGTCATTCACAATAAAAATTTTGACAGTGTCCTAGTTTTGTCAGTATTCCATATCATAACATCATGTGACAGGCTGTTGGGTGTAGAGACACTGCCCTGCAGAACTGTGTTTCCCATTTATCTCCAGCAGTCTCATGTGAGTTTTAACTCTCCAAGGGGAAGATACACTGGGATGCACAGCATTTCCCAGGAGCCACATGATTTCCAATTCTGGGTGATGGGAAAAGAGCTCTCCAGTCTTTTTCCGGGAAGGCAAGTGGTAGAGGGCCTGTCAATAAAGATTCGGACGGACTTTTTCTCTACTCCAGTTTTATTTTTGGTTCATTTTATTACTCTTAATTATTCTATACTATCTCACATTTCTTTTAATAAACTACTTCTCCTACTTCAATTGTTTTTTTCCCTCTTCCTTTCCCACTCCCTTTCTTCCTGAGGGGGTGAAGGGGTGTCACATTATTAACTCTTCAAGCCATGACAAACAGTAAATTTTTGACAACTAATGTGTATGCTTGGTCAGTCTGCTTGTAGGCAGACTTCAGTTTTGAAATTTAAATTCTTGTAGTTTTGTTAGATTAATATCTGATGCAATACACAAATCTCTATCAAAATATATAGATAAAAATTCCATACTTAAGTGTCAAAATGCTTACCTAAAATTAGTAAGTCTTTTTATAGGAGTGACTGGTCTCTTCTCACTGGTGACAGGACAAGGGGAAATGGCCTTAAGTTTCATCAGGGTAAGTTTAGGTTGGATATCAGGAAAAACTTATTTACTGAAAGGGTTGTTAAGCACTGAAATAGGCTCCCCACGGAGGTGGTTGAGTCACTATCCCTGAATGTGTTTAAAAACTGATTGGATGTGATGCTCAGTGAGATGATTTAGCAGAGGGCTGTTAGTTAGGGTTGTATGGTTAGGTTGCGGTTGGACTCGAGGATCTTGAAGGTCTTTTCCAACCTGAGTGATTCTATGATTCTATTCTATGATTCTATGACTTTATTAAAGTCCCAGATCTTTATGTTTTCAGCGTACACTTACAATGTTCACTGGAAAAAGGAAAACATTTTGCTCTGTTCCTCTTTCTTTGTAAGCTCTAGCTACATGTAGAAGGCTGCAGTAGACCTTACACCCAAGGAAAAATAAGAATACTTTAACAGCACAGAGTCAGACTTAGAGCTAAGTACTTAAAGAATTATGAAAACTTTAATTTAGTAGGAGATGCAATTTCAGAAAGATTCAAATTTGATACATTAGAAATACTTTAATTACATTTTAGCAACTTATGCTTGCATCTCCATAGTGCTAAGATCACAAAACAAAGGATGTAGTCATACAGCTCTATTACTTTGGGCAACATCCCAAGTTTTTTATGGGTGAGTAAAGACTACAGTTTTGTTTTTAGCACAACAGCAATAAGACAGCAGGAAAAAAAACACCAGTGATTTTCACTACTAAATCAACTATGCTCTATTGAGTTATATTCCTAAATATTTCAGGTATTATTATTATTATTTCACTCAGTATTCAATGACTACTCCTGCAGAAAGTGAGTACCAAGGAAGCATCTAGGCATCAGTCTACTTCTCATAGTTTGGAAGGGGGGGGAGGAGGTAAGAAGGGAAAAAGAGACATTTACTGTTCACTTGATTTTAGGGCCTATCTTGCTCCTATTTATTAATTTATCTTCTGCACATCTATCACTCCCTCAAAACAATATTTGAAACTGCTCTCAAGCTGGTTACTATTAATTTAGCACTTCAGAACAAAATTTTCTATCCGTGCAATCAAAGGAAAGAATGAAAAATTTAAATCGCTCTCAGTGTCTGCTGCACAATTTCCAACTCCTTCAGCTCAATTTTGTAAAATGCTTCAGAATAAGGCTGTGTCAAACAAAAAGCTTTATAGAAAGACTGCATAATATTAATGTTTCAGGATACTGTGCATCTCTCTCATCCATCTCTTTTCATATCCCTTGTTTTTCAACTTGAATGCTGTTACAATACATACCCCAAATATATTTCATTAGACAGAATTCTCTCTGAAGAAATTTTCCCTTAAATACTGTTGCTCATAGACAAGTTTTATAGCATACAAATCAGGTAAAAATATCTTATTTTAGGCATATCCTTTACATGAATTCCTCTATCAAAAAGCGACGTTACAGTAAAGTGGATATAGTCTTTATTTTGGTATGTTTGCCACCAACAGGTTAAACAAGTCCACCAACAAAACAGTTGGGCTCAAATCACTAACTGATGCAGAAACACAGAAAGTACAGCACTTCCTTAGTGTGTGTGTGAAAAAAACTACAAACTGCTGGCACTCCGCAAGAGTTTTTCTAACATGACTCAGCACTAGCAAGGACATTAAGGCAATTAGCAAACAGAAATTAAAGCATGCTATTGAAGAAGCAAACAAAAGACAGCCCATGAAGCATGCAGAGCACAGCTCCAGCTCTAATGCAGTGCATTCGCAACCAGCACCCGCCCAAAACCTGCTGACCTGAGTGCTTGTACGATCGTTCGACTTTACCCTAGCTCACCAGCATTACAGCTAAACCTCCTTAATCACAGTCACTCTTAGAGTCAAGTTCTTTAAGGCTTTTCTCTCTGCCAGATAATATAGCAAGTTGCAGCACTTCAAGAAAGAAAATGAGAAAGAATTTGAAAATAGATAACTCAGTACAGTCTCTTAAAAAAAAAAAAGAAAGAAAGAAAAAAAAAGAAAAAACACCCATACAAAGGTACTACAACACACTGGCTACTAATTATCAAGGTCTGGGGCACCTTTAAAAAAAGCCTACACATGCTTGAAAGGAGAAACCGTCACAGCTAGGAGGAACTGAACACCAGCGTGCAGACTCTTTAGTACACAGATTCAAGATATCGCTTCCTGGCAGAATAAAAAGGCACTGTCAGGCAGCTCTGGTGCAGGCAAGGCAAACCAAAAGCTCCTCCTGCTTCCTCCAAAAACAGCACAAAAACTCATGGCTTCCCCGGAAGACTCCCGAAACCAGGGGTGAGAGCAGGCCCTTCCCAGCTGCTCTCTGGCCCAAAGAGATGCCAGGCGGCTCTGTGCCCTCCCAGTGGACCCATGTCTGGGGTAGCCCTGGGGGGCAGATGGAAAAAGCAAAGAGCCCTGCTACAGAGGTGGTGATGCAGGTGCAGGGTTACGCTGGTTCTGCTCTCCGGATCACTGAACATGCTTATGCTGGCTGGGCTCTGACCAGGTCAGCAGCCTAACAGAAAGCTGCACTCATAAGATTCTGTTAAGCCACCAGCTCCCGAAGATAAGTTATCTGCTTGTCACACAATTCTTATGTACACACTTGCATCAGTCAACCCCAGCTGTACATTTTTTCCTCTCAATATCTTAATATTTAGGACATTAATTTATACAACATATGCATGGAAGCTAAAACCAGCAAGATAGGATGTGAAGTCCTGCTTTAACTGTTCCAGTATTTGAATAAAGTAGCACCAATGAAATCCATAAATCTCAGCAATAAATTTTGAGACTTCAAAGATTTTTTGAACAATACAGATTAAAACATTTGCTAGGAAATGTATGAATGGATAGATCTCATCAAGCAGTGCTTTGGGATCAAATATTACAATGCTAGACATTTTGTGTGACTGACTTCAATTACTCAGTTTGTTATATTTTTGGTTTACTTTTCCAAATTCTGTGAGATGCACAGATAGCAAACTGTAAACCGTTATAAAAGTTAAAACACTTATTAAAACTGAATACATTTATTCCAGTTACTCTAGATATGTTCCTACAGAAAAAAATACTTTGAAAAAAAGGTACAGTTATACTTGCCCATCCCAGCAGAACCACTATTACAGCTGAAACTCTTTAAAAAAGGTCTGGCTTTCTACAGTGTCAAATTCTGATAGCACTGGTGACAGTTTTAGGCAGCAAGCAGTGCAAAAATCAGAGGCTGGATTTCCTATCAACCGAATTCTTTCTGTACCTAAAGTATCTATACAAACTAGGTGGCTTTAAACCTGCAGGTGAACAGCTGAAAACATATTTTCAAATGTCACAATCAATAAAAGTTAATGTATCAATATTTTCAGGATGTAGTCTTTTATCATCATCATCGCTATCAATGTAGGAGTGATTTATGACTCCAGTATTAAAAAAATACACATCAAATTACTTATTTTATATCACTTCTGAAGCTACCATTTTAGTACACTAAAAGGATACATTTATAAATTACTCAATACAGCTAAGAGCTTGGACTCTTTCTGGTTGTAGAAAAAATTACATAGATGGATTAAGAGTATATTTTTTTCCCAAGTCCCTTCTATACAGCTCTATATGTTTTCATGGGTACTTATATGAAAGGTGAGAAATTCTGTGTAAGCACATGCACACATATGCTTTCTATCTTCATATTCAGTATGTGCATTATGCCTAACAGATGGCTGATTACCTTCCACTAATCACACAGGCAATCTTGCTCTCCCCTGGTTTTCCGCTCAATCAGATCCCAACGCTTTTATGCAAAAGACAGTGTGTGTCAACCATAATATAATTCATCAATCATCACAAGCCTTGAAAGACCTCCTTTACTCATTCTGCACCCGTTATTCACATTTTCCTTGTTTATACAATGCAGTACATATTCACTGTGCCAGCTATCAGATCATCCACGTTTTCCTGCAACAGCAGTCAGCTTCTGTCAAACACAGATTCATTAAGCATTTTAAGCCATACAGTAGTCCAAGCATTGATCAGTGGTGCAGACACTGGGCCGAGTGAATGTTAATGAGCTCTAATTTTTCTTACTGTCACTTATAGTTAAAAATCAACCATAGGCATTATAAAGCCACCTGCCTGTCAAGTAAACAATTCATTTCATTCTAAAAAATGGCAAAAAAAAAAACAAAAAACAAAAAAACTACCAGAAATGCCATCATTAAATAATTATGTCTGCTTGCTGACTCTGAAATATAATGATGTAAATTTTAGCATCAGGTTTAATAAGCTCATAGATGTTGAGTTTTCTTAAAAAGATACAGTCACAATGAATATCTTACACAGCCAACTTTAATTTCCATTTCTTTTACAGTTCAGTAGTCTCAGGAATTTTTTGCCAAATGGTAACAACTGTATTTCATTCAGGGAAAGTGTCTTCTTCAGAGAAGCCATTGGTACATCAAAAACTAAACTGTCAATAACTATCTAGAGAGCAACTTGAATTTAATTTCACACTTACATTATCCATGCCAAACTGATTCTATTTCTGATTTTATACTTGATTTAAGAAAAATGACAATTCAAAGAACTGAATTCTAAGAGATGGTTTATTTTACTTATTTTTTTAAATCCATATCATTTTATGAATGTGTTCACATATTATCAAATACTCCCTTTATCATTTTCCTACTATTACATCTAAATATCAGAATAAATTGAACAGCAAGGGCCACTTTTTTCATTTAGAATAGCTGGGCCTCCTATGTGATGTGTACAGACTCTCAGAGGAAAGGTGATGCCTGAACTTCTGCAGGGTACAGACCAAAGAGACATGTACAGTAATGTCAGTATTATGACCAACAATGAGAAACATGATTAGACAGGTAAATGCAATGGACTTAAATTCCATTAAAACATCCCCCCCAATGCTTTAATGGTAGCAAAGCCAGACCACTAATGATTAGCAGGAGATATGCCACCATGGATGCTTGAAGTTCCTGATTACAGCTATAAAGCAGCAACTACAGTGACTCAGCAAGCTCTTTTGGTATCTGCTGTTTCTTTAAGACAAGGTGAAGAAAAATTTAGAACTTGCAGATCTGCAGAAGGTATGAAATACTCCAAACATTTGTGCTCTGAGTAAATGCAGAATCTTACAAGATTGAAAATTTGAGTAACGAAATAGCAGATCAAACTCACTATAGGCAAACATGGTGTAATATGCAGAAGAAAAAACAGTCCTATTCACACTGAGTCTTGAAAGCCACCATGTAGAAAAAGGAATACTTATCGTCTTTAAAATTCTCTTGCAAAGGAATTATCCCATAAGTGTTCGTGTAAAAACATTAATACTGTGACATATGGTGAACTCTTGTATGAAGCAGCACGTAACATTTATATACTTCAGGCTCATATCATTTTATGTTCTCAAGAGAAAGCAAGGAGACTCAATGAAAATAGTCCCGTTAGGCAACTGTAATGAGATGCACAAAAGAAAAAAACAACAACCCCTGCTCTACAATACGTACAGATACTGAAAGAGACTGTGTAGTGCCACATTTATACAGATATGATGTACTCATTCAATCATATTGGAATGAATAGTACTGTTTCCTGTCAATTTCTGATTCAGCACAGGTTTGCCCTGCAGTAAGAAGGAGTGACTAGATGATGATACGGTGGGAAGAAATTAGCATTAAAATGGACAAAGAGAAATTAGTTGCATCACATTCGTTCATCATTACTTCAGAAGCCTTTATTAGGTATAGCTGCACCCAAACACCTTAAGGAATTTGTTGTCCTAATTTTCACTCCAGAACATCAGCAGTTCAAGAACAGGGGCAAGTTTCATACACTGATTCTTCAACATATGTGTGAGTAGGTTTATGTTTCATTGGGATATTTTTGGCTTTTTCTTTGTTTGTTTGTTGTTGTTTCTTCTTTGGTTTTATTTTATTGTTGTTGTTCTGTTATTTTAATCTCTCTGGGTAAAGTTATGCTTGTCATTTTAGTAGCCAGAAGCAAGTGTTCGCAGACATAGCTTAAACTTTTTCCTTCAACAGCTACATCAGTAAGATGGTGAGGAACATAAAATAGATACTCGAGGTGGTCCCCGATTCAAAAACTTTTCTCTAATGAAACAATATGAAAGGCCTTCTAACAGGGAAGACAGCAAAATCAAGATGAGGCTTGGCTGAATAATAATCTCTATTTAAAATGGCCTTTTGAATGCACAGAGATTTGCTAACAAATACCTCCTTATAGAAGAAGAATTTTAAAATTAAGTCCATGAATTTTATAGCAGCTTTCTCCAATTCTCTCATAAGCATTATTGCCAAAGATTTTTCCACTGGTTTACACAGACAGACTCTTCTCTTTAGACATCTAATTTTTTTTTTTTTTTTTCTCCCCCGAAGCAGGAAAAAAAAACTTTTTTCCCCAAGTGGGAGTTAAAATAGAATATTTTGCTTTCAAAAAAACACTAAAAATATCTACTATTCTCACTACCACGTAAGGTTTAACAACAAATAATTTATCTTTTAAATATAATATTTTCCCATGATTAATAGAACACCATAGCCATTGTGTTTTGTCTCAGCCTGGGGATTCACAGAACTAGGCTGATCTCTCTGGAACACAAATTGCTTTCCTGTACTGAGTCACACCAGTGTTTTCTGCTCTGTTATTTTGGTTTCTAGTACTTTCTAATATCAATAATGCATACAGTCAGTTGTTTCAGACATACAGTTATCAGTAACAGGGTATAAAACACTGTCTTCATTTGGGTATGAATTTTTAATGTACATGAAGAGACATCTTGTGTGCAATGATAAACCATAGCTTGTGTAACTATTTTGCAGACTCTATCAACTTGGATAAATCCTGACTTTTGATGTTGACTTACTGTTTACCTAAAAATAGATATCTGGTTGTGCAGTGCTATCAGTTGGACAACACCATCACCTAGAATAATGCCCACAATTGCTTTGTTCCCTCTCTTTCCATCATGCAATTTTACAAGGTCATTTACACCATCATCATAAAGGCATCTCCCTTGTCTAGTGCAGAATTATTGTTTCTGGATTACACTTGACAGAGACAAGCTCTTTTTCTCTGGATACATCAATACTGGTTTTGCACATAGAGCCTTCTAGTTTCACCATCATCCACCTTCTGAATAGAATTTAAAAAAAAAAAATAATACTTTCTCATCATACTGAATCTTACAAATTTTTGAAGAAAAGTTATGATAAACAGTATCAGTGCAATCCCTGCACAGGGTTCAAGCATCTTTCTAACTTAATCTTGCACCAGAATTTTAGTCAAAATTACAAATATTGGCAATTGCAGAGCTTCATTCTTAAATTCAAAAATCAGTTTCAATACTGATAGAAGCTGGGACATTTTTCAGTATCAAATTCTTTCAAACCATCATATACAGTTTTATGGGAACAAAGTACACCAGCTCTGGAGATGCAGTCCATAACAGTGAGGTAATTGATTCTGATCTCTCTCTCTCTCTCTTTGATTACTGTTTACTAAAACTTACCGTATGGAAGTCAATAACATGAAAGGAGTAAAATAGCTGGCTTTCAAAAAGTTCTTACAGCTGAACACTGACAATTAAGGAGCAAATGTTTCTACTATTTTAAGTCACACTTTCTTTTACCATAAGGAAAGGATGACAGTCTTCAGCCATTAAAAGTACTTTTTAATGGGAATAAACAGGATTGGGTATTTGTGGTTCAAATTATTGGAGCCCACAACTCAAAGTATCATCTTTGCCATTTGCTGCACTTGAGGGTTATACTTATTTTATACAGATAGTTATGTTCATTCAGGTTCTTAGTTTTGTCCTGATATGAAAGGTACACATAAGATCAGGTTCCATCATTTCATTAGATGTTTTCAGTCTCAGAGAATTCTCCTAGAAACATGACCTGGGAATTGTATTTTAATTTTCAAGAGGCAGAAATAATTGTGCTGCCCCAAATAGGTATAATTTACTTCATAAGAACAGCTTAAGGATGGTGAATCATACCCCCTTTGCTGCCACCAGCAGGTGGTAAGATATTGACCCCAGTTAGGAACAGATGAGCTGCAGACTTCTTTATGCACTGCACACCGACAGTGTACATTACCACCATTTTCTTAACATTTTCTTTCTTTTTTTTTTTTTAAACACTGCATAATTCACTAATGTGAATAATAAACAAATTCCATGAAGTAGTCCACAGGAGGTGCGTTCAGTTTGATAAAGAAATTAAATTTTAGACCAAGTAACTACAAAGAACAGCAGGATCTTTATAAACTGAGGATTTTAAATGCTTGGATGACCAAGGTCTTTCCTTTGACTATATTTCAAGTCAACTATACATAAATTGCTCTGCCCCTGGAAATTTTCAAGGCAAGGCTTGATCGGGCTCTAGGCAGCCTAATCTAGCTGTGCACGTCCCTGTTCATCACAGGGGAGTCAGACTAGAGAACCTTTAAAGATCCCTTATAACTCTAAGGAGTCTATGATTCTGTGAAATTCAGGTAGCTCCAACTCAAAAACTTTTTCATCCTACTATCAATTAAGCACAGAATATGAAATAGGAAGACTACAAATGAATGGAGCAGAATGGAGAAACATTGCTTCAAGTTTTATTCTAGATCATCTTGTCTTGTATGCTCTCCAAATTTTTATTAAAAACTATGATGGAATAGTAAGTATTGCAAATAGTACCCTTTCATCATTGTTTGGAACACATTGCTACAAGTCAAGTGCATCTTCAGTTTAAAATTATTTTTTATTTACTGTGATTTTTACAGCAAAAGGAAATTATAGAGGTAGAAAAAATTTCTTCAGAAAGCTAGGTAAATATACAACTATGAACGATATCCCTGTAGGAACATGCTTAATATTTCTTTCATCCAGAGAAATATCCCAATGGAAAACTACTAAGTAGTAGAAAATAACATATAGCCATTTGAAAATTGTGTGCACTGTACATAGAGACAAGTGATGATGACTTTTATCCCAGGTGCATTTACAAGAATAATTTTTCTCATATGAACAATCCATTCAAATTTATATAGTCATGTGCTTACATATGCGTTTCCTAACATCAATTGCCAGATTCTGTATTTATAATATTATGCATCTATTTATTATCTTCAGCTTTTAGTTTGAAAATTGGGACTAAAATCCTACAATGCTTGCCCTTCTCCAGATGTCACCCCTTTCTAGGTTTGTAAAGCCTATAAAAATTGAACTTCATGATACAGATTTTTTTCCTCAGCTACACCTACGATTGCAGAGAAGCGTAAGATGTTAACTCCTACTTCAAAAACAAACAAAACAAATACTGCAGAACTATTTTCTCTAGGCTATATAGAACTACACAAATATAAGCCTCTAATTAATTCACTCCTGATACGTAATTAAAAAAAAAAAAAAAAAAAACCACAAAGTCAGTAATTCATTTGAAATTTTTATTTTTTATATTATCACTTAGGGCTTCTGAGAAGTCCTGGCAGTCTGTCATTTTCTTGAAGGTCTACGGGAGTTGTTCAGGTTCAGCCATTTCATTTTTTCATTAGTTAACATATCAATTACATGACTTGATTATTTTCAAGTTTTCGTCTAAAACTGTTCGTAGTATAAAAGCTGTTTTGAGTTCCAATTTTAGTCACTCAGTGTTACCAGTCTCCTATGATACACTAAATCATGTAGCTGTGATGCATATATTAATGTACTATTTCTGAAGAATGCAAATTTTCAGTATAAATAAGAATGACTTCTTTAATATAAACTTTGGCTACTCCAGAGACATTGAAAGCAATCCTGACTTTATAGACCTTATGGTAATCCTGAATATTTAATACAGTCACCTGGAAAGGCTCAGATCAGTAACACATAGAAAGTACAATTAAACAGAGCAACTGAGAAATCTCTATCCAAAGCACCTCAACAAGTTCTGCTTAACGCACTTTCTTTGATAGCGAATGCCATTTCCAAGAAGGAGCAGGAAGTAAACCTTTCCCTAATCATTAGCATATGGGGGGAAAAAAAAACAGAACAATGATTTTCTCTTACAAAATTTGAGGAGGTGATTTGTCCTGGAAATGTGGCTTCAGCTTGAGTCTGTGTTAATTACTCATGCATGCAGAGTAGCTAGGCCTTCAGAAAAGCGATCAGAAAATACAGGAAAACCAATATACTGAGACTGAAAGAAAAAAAAGTCATGAAATCCTTAACTGTACACTGATTGCAAGAAATTTAACGCAGACAAAATGAGAGATTTGTCCTTCAATGCCCTTCAGTGCCTTACACTGGTCCTCACTGAGGCCACGATGAATCCTTGTTTAGGCCTCCTGTACCTTACACACTGCAGGTTCTGTTCTCAGCTCTGAAGACCAGCCTGCCCTTTTGTGGAATCTGCAAACCCTCAGCATCATACAAGCATCATAAACTGGCCACGCATATAAAAAAGACACAATATCTAATTTAAAAAAAAAATGAAGTTGTATTTAACAAAATGTGTTCATTCATCTAGTGACAGAGTTTTATTCAATCAACTACAAAATTCCTATTTTACATGCCTCATGCTATTGCCACTAAATGCAGTAATGACTTCACTGTTAGTGTATACGAAAGGGTGATGGACCTAAGTTGCTTTCTCTGAATTGAAGGTCCTACTGCTGAATGAGGAATTTTCTCCTGCTGAAAATTCCATTGCTTCTTTTAAAGTCATAGTATGGAAACATATTTTCAGTTTTTAAATGACATATACTTTAGAAATAATGATATCAGCACCTGTTACTTCTTTCCTGACAAGTAGTCAATTCACTGAATTGTAAGTATAGCCTAAAGAAAAAAAAAATCTACATAAAATCCTATGAACGTAAAACCAAACCAGCATGATGTCATTTAATATTGAAACGTTTTTAAAACTCAGTCATTCTGTCATGTAACCAATCCACAGAATGAAGAGTGTTTGGACCTCTGCTTTTTTCCTCTTCCTTTATGGACATGTCTGAGAAGAAGACACAATACTTTAAAGAACAAGTTCATGCAAAATGCTACGCTGTTCACAATGGAGTATTTTTTAAATTAATGGCAGTATAAGTACATCAGGACTATTAAATTCATGAGGAAAGGGAAGAACATGCTAAGTCATATCTAAGGATTTTTATGTCACCTTACCACTATATGGTAAGAGGATACAAAAGTCACCTTATCATATGTAGTACAAGTGTCATGTCAAGCAATATTCCAATTGACAGTATCCCCATGTTGTAATATGATAGTGTAATGGTCAAAATAAATGACCATTTTATTAAAGATAGCACCTTTAACACTGATTGAAACACATTTTTGCACTAAAGCATTTCCTCCTGGGGCATGGAAGAAAAAATAAAAAAGTCCGACACTTTGAAAAAGAAAACAAATGTTTCCAAATCTTTGGGTAATCCATGTTTAAGTCTGTTTTGGTAAAAACTGTTTCAGCTCAGTAATTTCAATTTTATGACTAGGTCCTCCCCTCTAAGATAGGGCACACCATTGTTTTACCACTTGAGTTGTAAGGAGACAGTATGTACTACATAAGTTATAACTGGAGTGCTTCCAAGGGTAATTCATTAAAAAGCTGTGATCTACTTAAATTATATTCTGAACATCTTGTTTTTCATCCATACTGTCCACATAAATTCATTTTACTGCTTGGGAAATGTGTGAGCAGCATCTGACATAGATAATCAACTCATTCAAGGAGGAGCAGAAGCTTAAACCAGAGGCTGTAGTAAATTTGAGGACAACCACTTCACAGATCCCCGAGGTTTACCTGCTCTAGGGTCAGCCACCCAGGGCTCCAGAACAGGGAGAGAAGAGAAAAAAAGATTAATGGTCTACCTTGTAAGTGCAGAAAAGGCTGTGATGAGCTTCAAAATTTCTGGAGTCTAGCGATAGAAAATAAAAAACATGGATGTTCCAGCTGTGGAAAACAGAGGAAAATGCTGGAAATGTCTGTGTTCACAGCAGCTGTGGGATGAAATGCCATTTATACAGCCTGCCACAAATATTTAAATATATATATATATTTAAAACAATGAAAAGCTAAGAGGGAAAGAGAGATGAACAGTCTGTCGGGAAGGTAATTTTCTTTAGTTGCCAAAATCTGATAAAATTAAGATGACATGGTTGTTTTTTGCATCACTCTTCTGATTTGTAACTATACCCTTCGATGATATTTTTAAAAGGAACAGATGTGTCTGTCCTAAATTTATTTTTGCAAAGGCAAACTGCATCATGGATGAGTGAATCTGTTTGTCCACTACATTGAGAAAATCTGATTTTACAGGGGTTACAGACACTTCTTTTTTGGGGATGAAAACAGTTATTTTGTAACAACTTAAGAACTCCTTTAAGCTTAGACTAGTGATTAATGATGGATGTTGTAATAAGATAGTTGCCTCTCCCAAGCTTGTTTTCATTCACTAGCCAACGTTTTCAGGAGGAACAAAACCATGCTGTGATAAGGAACATATGTCACACAGGGATTTCTGCAATATGAAAAGTACTTTCCTGCTCACAGTGCTATCATTCACAGCATTGCTCATCTACCTTCTTCCTTCAGATGATGAACAAGCTCCGTCCAACACCATCATTCCATTCCCAATTCTGCAACCTGCTGAATAAGCAAATTGCCTCTCCTTGTTCCCCCTTCCATCCTTTCAAGAGCAAGATTCTGAAGCTAATAACTCTTTCAGCATGCACTGAAGATAACAAAATGAGGCCCAATTATATTTGGGAATTTTAAGCATTCTAGGTAGTAAACAACTTGCTGTGAAAAAAAGGCAAAACTATCAGCTATTCTGAACATAGAGCACTTCCACCACCACTACCCAGGCTGCCTGAATTCATTCTCTAGTAGCAGTGATACACGGTAGCACACTTTAAATAGAGAAGTAGGGACACCTAATTTATAAAGGGCAACCCAGTTTCATTACCATAACAGGATTAAAATGGAAGGCATATATTTGCTAAGCAGCAATTGTTTCCAGGGTTCTTTTCTGAAAGAAGAGTATCCCTTAGAAGAAAGGTAAAGCTATGAAAGCAACTGCCAGCTCCTCCAATCTGAACTTCATCCTTCTTGATATTAGTACATTATTTTTTCCTTTTTTACTCTGATATGCTTGATAATCCATGTGAACTAAACTGGGAACATGAATGCAGCTGTGCATATATCATAAATTTCATCTGGTTTGCTAACTGTATAGATTTTTTTTTTCTGGAAGTCATCCTGTCTTTGCCAATTTTCAGAACTATTTTATTTCATTCAAATTATTATATTCCAGGATTTAGCACAGTGATTTTATTGTCTGACCTGAATACAAAGATTTTCTCATAAGTTTGATTGTTCTTGTATTCAGATTTATATTTTCAAGTCCTTATAATGCTAACAGCTCTAGACCAGAGATTTCTCTTTTTCATTTTTTAACTGTATATTCATTTTATTTATTTTATCTGAGAATTTCAGACTACACTAAAGCCATCCTAAAAAACATCAAATCAAATGCCTAATTCAAGTATATAAAATGTCCAGCTTAATTTGTATGTGATATCTATTTCTGAGATAAGCCTGAGAACTTGGCTGTATCAAAGCATTTCTACAGTTAAAGAATCACTGGGTACTGATTTCATTCCTGTCTTCTGAACTCGGAAGATTTTATTGTCAGACAAGGGGGATTAGAACCATATTGAGTATTTTTGAGAATGTCATCTCATATTTTCTGTACCCTCAGGTACATCCAGAATGACTCAGTAAATGAATTTAAAAGGCTGATCACTGGAATTTATTATACAAGTCACTCAGGTCTTGTCCTTGATATTCTAGACAATTTCTGCAAACAATCCCAGTCACTTACAATGGAGCTGAATGGGAAGGCTATAGCCAATATCAAGGGATATAATGCTTTATATAAAAACTAATAAATAACCATGATAGTAAAATTTACACAGATCTTTTACAAGTCTTTTGCATGCAAAATTAGGTATTTTCTTCCTTGGAGTACCAGAAAGAACCAGAACTGCAAAAATAGATTCTAGATTTGCTTGATACTGTAGTTTGTGTTAATTTTCAGCCATCTCATTATCCTGCACTCATATCTCTACTTAGTCCTCTGAACAGACATAATGCAATAGTGTTATGACCTTTGAGTGAGGATCCTCACTGATAATATAATGCAGACTGATAATGGTATCACAAACTAGCTTAGCATCACTTTACACACACAGGTCATGAAAATATACATAGCAAAGAGGTAGTTATAAAATCTGCTATTCAGTTTCTCATCATTGAGAACTATCCCTAAATGGTCGCTTCTTGCATAAAGGAAAGGTCTGTAAAGGTATGACAAAAAAGCAAGTGAAAAAAGGGACAGTTGTGAAAAAGATAGAAAAAAAGGTTTAAAGTATGAGAGTCTCAGAAGCAACTCCAGCAGTCACTTCACAAAGAGCTTACCCTTTGATAGCAAAACAATTAATTATCACAGCAATAAGCTGCTTAATGTATTTAGAAAGCATGCCAGCTGTTTAAAGTTTCAATCCAAATAAAAACAGAATAAATTTGAACTATGAAATTATTTTGAAAATTCCCCATGTGATTTTATCCAAGCTCAGTTATTCCTGTGCTCAATCAGTGACATCAAAAATTTGTTGAGACTGTTGCAAGACTAATTAAACATCAATAGCTAAATAGCTTTCTGTCTCTTCCCTTTGTTTTCATGTTCATTTCTATTTGAACTAATTTCTTACTCCTAAAATTAGTCTTTCTTAAATTCCCCTGGAAGCCAACCTAGTATCCTAGTAATTCATAAGTCACAGTTACTTGCCCTAGCTGTTTCAGCCCTTTAGATTTGAGGAACCATAACTCATCCACCAGCACTTAGGACCATACCTTTTTAATATCCAAGATATTTGCATGAGACTGATAGCTATGACACATGAGCAATGGGAAACCTGTGATCTTCCAGCCAGAGATCAAGCAGGACAGCCTAGAACAGAGGCAGCTCTTGGATACAGTCCCTCCCTGCAGGATCTTGACATTTCTTGCTAAAACCATATTTCCCATCTAGCATTATGAATTGCACACACACCAACAACAAGCCTTGCACAACTTGCCAGAACCATCAGTATATGTCAGGAGAGGACAGTCTGTCCTCATCTGCTGAGGTCCTCACCAGCTAAAAGCATTAGAGTTGGTGCTGCTCTAGGGCCTCTCATACATCTACTGGCAACTCAGTCATGCCCAAGCAGTCCATGTTACAGTACACCCACCTCATCTTTTTAACATTTTAAATTAGACCATGTTTTCTTCTGCTCATCTGCATTTGGCTTCTAATTATGTTCAGGTTATACATCCTAACTGCACCATAGTTAAGGACCCTGGAGCCTTAGGTCTTGAGACTTGTCTCGAATCTTTTTCTACTCAGGACAAATGAAAATTTCCCTTGTAAACTGTATCCAGCTGGAAATAATCTTCATCAAAATTAAGAATTATTTTTTCAGCAATCACTGAGAAACAGAAATACCTTAGATATAATGCATATTACCTTATTAACAATTAAACATACTATGTGAACGGACAGATTCAACTCAGAGAAATGTGGTCCTACTTCAGCCATTTTAAATTTATGTCATTGCTTTCATTTCTTGTTAAGAGATTTGCTGTCTCTTCAAAAGAGATGTTCTTCTTTCTATACTCTAACCTGATTGCAGCAAGAAAAAAGCGAAAGTGAGTACAAACACTTCAGCTAAATTCATCCCGAAACATAATTCAGAAAGATGAATAGTACAATAGAATATGTTGGAAATTTTGAGTAATATCTTTAAACAAAAATTTGAGAAGATTTACTTTGTGTTACAAAGCTGTCAAACTATTGTCAAGACCATTTTCATGATAACTTTAATACTTCCTCGAATAGCTAAAGCTTCTAGATTAATTAGACTTTGATCCTGAGGAGAGAGTGAGTCATCAGTGGAAAGAATGAATGTGAAAGAGAAATGAAGAAACTAATTCCACTTATGTTAAAATAAACAAACGAGCCAAGACAGGAAGGAAAGCATTCAAGGATTTGACAATAAAATCTTTCAATCCATAAATTACTGAAGTAGCTTTAAATTATTTTAATCATAAACATTATGTGGATATCAAACTCTGGATTCGTGGATGTTCATTAAACAATGACAAAATTTATGACACAGTCATAAAATTAACTAAAGGCATTGAATAATTACCCTACAAAATTGTGCCAGGTGCTAGTAAGGTAAGGAAAAATGTCTTATATAGGGCTATGAATTTTCAATACGCGTAGCAGAAAGCAATCACAGTATATCTGGATATACAAGACACGCAGTCCTTTTTGAGTTACACCAGTAAAAACTCACTGAATATTCTGGAAAGATTTACTCACATAGTCCATCCACATAAGTCACTGAAACACATATACAAAAATGCAATAAACTCTTAAAATCTGTTTAGAGCTTAGCCATATTTGGATGATCAATGCTACACAAACACTAGCCAACTTCTGTCCCTCAAATATATGCATACACACATATATACACATTAAACAATCCAAAGGATGTAACAATACCAAAGGAAGAGGTAAAGCTTGACATTTTTAATTCCTACCTATATAACTTTTCTTGCAGACCTTCTTTCAAGTATCTCTGGCTGTTTGTGAAAGCATCATTATGCTTAGCATAGAATGATAGCAACCGGCACTAATGACCCCACTTATTGTGACTTTACCATCCAACAGTTTTCATCAGTATAGAAACTAGCTTTCTGTCTACCAGAGATAAAGGATGGTACTGAATATTAACATTAAATGTTAATTAAAACAGTAGCTCTTTAAAGTAATGTGCAGTGACAGTTTTTTCCCATCCCTCTGCTGCCCTAAGTTTATTTCTAGTTAAACAAATCTAGTCATCTCTAAATATACATGTATAACAGGCTCAGAGGTAGGAAATGTATTTCTCTAGTGAGGAAAGAAAAAACAAGCTGAAATAATGCAAGTTCTCCCCTAACAACCTACTCACTTTCTGTACTGATTACTTTTATCCAGGCATGTAGGAAGTGTTTCCTGTCAGAAGACTGGGGTCCCAGCAACACCAAGGTCAGGCTTACTGTGAGGAGGGGAATACTGCTGGAGCCCTCCTATCTCACCAGAATGTGCACGAGAGATAAAGGAAAAGAGAAGGATGAAAGCTTTACATTCCCCTTTCCAGATATAATTTATTTCATGTTCCCATTCATAACTGAGACTTTGGTCTTATCTACAAAGCATGTCATAAATGAGACTTAGGACATCTACGTGACTGTTTACAGTTTTGGGACAGACACAGCACTACTCCTCCAGAGCAATAGAACCCTGAAGCAAAGATAAAACTCATCTGTGTGTACAGCTGCACTTTTCCTCAGGCTGAAACAGACTGAAGAGTTAATTCGGCCAGGATGATCAGTGGCTTCGCTATTTCTTTCCAAGGCAAGACACATATTCAGATAGATATATATAGCAATTAAATATAGCACTTGACATGCTTGTCTTTTTGCCGTGGTTTTTAAGTGGAAAGACCTGTTTCTCTTGCTAACTTGGATTTCTCTCATGGATTGAAAGGTCAGAGGATACACTAGACACCACAAGAAGATATTCACTGTGGTTAACATTACTGAAAAACACATGTGGTGACATCAACTGTGGCATCAGAACAACAAAGAAAAAACAGATTGCATAACTAACAACAACACCATTTATTACATGCATCTGTTCCAATTAGACTTTGTTTGCATCCTATTAAAATCAGGATGAGAAAACACTCATTCTTACTGTGACTTTGGAAAAAAGTTTGGCTCCATTTTCTGCCAATCTAATCTACTAACTAGCGATCACAAATCAGAAGTAACAATATATTTTAACTTTGATATTTAATTAAACATTGTGCTAAACACTAATGCAACAGATAGAATATTTTCAGTGGAAGTACAGTATACGCTAAAAAGCATCAAGAAGCAGGTGAATACCTGAGGGATCCTGGGACAAAGCATTTGGTAGGGAATCAAACAAAGCAGGGTTTTTTTTTGAGTGAGATTCCACAGGGGTTAGTGAATGCCCAGTACTATTTACCATTTTCATCAGTAGTCTGGAAACAAATGTTAAAACACTACTGATAATGTTTTCAGATAGACTGTTGGAAGTTGAAGAGGGATCTCTATAATTCCATTAAAGTAAGGATCCCACTTGGTTTTTCCCCACAACACGATACCAAATAAGAATAAGGGAGCCTTATTGGCAGCTAAGATTTTTGTAAACTAATCCCATCAAATACAACATTTTTTAGTATCACACCAAGGATCAAAGAATGAAAATTAATATCTAGCATGGGGGAATCTTGACTTAGGAATGAAAGTAAAGGTTGCTAAGGACAAACAGCAAATAAGTGGTATATGTTACACTATGAGAACCTGGGTTAGGAAGATTTTGAAAACAAACTAGGAACAAGGAAAAACTGGAAAAAAAATAGCACTATCTCTGAATATATCAACAGTGAGAACTATAGTGGAATGGTGCGGAGGGATGTGGCATATACATTTCAAAAGTAACACTGAAAAACTGGAGTGTACACAGCAAACCCAATTGAAATCAGCAAGAATGAGAGAGGTGCTTGAAAGTGGAAGAAAAAAAAAGATGCATCTGTTTAATGTCTCAACAGAAAAACAGAGATATATTTTCCATGAAGAATACATGAATATCCAAAAGAATATGCTTCACAGAATCACAGAATGGCCCGGGTTGGAAGGGATCTCAAGGATCATGAATCTCCAACCCCCCTGCCACAGGCAGGGCCACCAACCTCCACATTTAACACTAGACCAGGCTGCCCAGAGCCCCATCCAATCCGGCCTTGAACACCTCTAGGGATGGGGCATCCACAACCTCTCTGGGCAGCCTGTTCCAGCACCT
>JAOWBP010002559.1:29342237-29358088 GCA_028571105.1 Tragopan temminckii | reverse complement strand
CTGTACTGGGGGCTCCAGACCTGGACACAGTACTCCAGATGGGGCCTCACAAGAGCAGAGTAGAGGGGGACAATCACTTCCCTGTCCCCTTCTGATGGAGCCCAGGATACCATTTGCTTTCCGAGCTGCAAGAGCACACTTCTGGCTCATATTAAGCTTTTCATCCATCAATACCCCCTAGGTCCTTCTCTGCAGGGCTGCTCTCAAAGACCGCTCCTTCCAGTTCATATTGAAAAGCAGAAGAATTTGGACACTAAGTTTGAAGCTCGACAAGTTCAAATTATAGAAGAAGTCTCTAACAAGAGTGATTAATCACAGTGATCAAACTTCAGAGAAAAATGTGGGTTTTCTACCTGTTGCTGATCAAGCATAGAAGGTATAAGTGCCAGATGAAAGTTGTTGTGACCAAACATCTGCAAAAATCTAATAACATTAAAACTGAGGAACTACTTAAGAAACAATTGTCAGGAGATTGACTTTCAGAGACTATCTTCTGAATTGCTTTTAACTGCTACATCAGAAACACAAATTTCTGTACTCAGTATTCAACCCCATAGGCCACACCATGTTTCGCAACACTATAGCAAAGAATGCTGAACTAGTAGGAAAATAAGCATTCAAGTCCTTCTAATCATGCTTTAAAGAATTATTGTCATTGCTGTTTCAAGTGTCTAAAGCCATCTTACTTCTACAATCCCTCTCCCCTATCAAATGAAGACATTCATGAGTAAACACAAGTTGCTTCATAAATAATGGGATTTACCATCTAGTAGCATTTCTGAAATATTTTCTCTTGCTGTGAAGAGAAAATTCCATTTCAAGCATTTCTGGAAGGAAGATACATTAAAATTAAATGTAGGTTTTTATTATTTATGTATTTTTCTCCCTTTCTCTGCATCTTTTTATATTTCAGCAGCTAAAAATTTCACTGTGATCAATGTAGTGAGAAAATTAAAATAATGTCTTGGATTAAGAATTTTCCTTGGATCAAGCAAGTAAACATCTCCATGTACGACATGTGTTAGGCTTCCAAGACAAAGACTGCTTGGATTAGGAAAAAAATAATTTTGTACACTATATACCATACCAAAGCAGAAGAAAATAGTCCAATAATCTTCTAAGTACTACTTTTTTTCAGAACTTCAGAAAATAGATAATGAAAGTGTCATCTTCAAAAAATCCCTTTTCATGTTCTTTCCTGAAGTACACCTGATACATGATCAACCGTGTCAAGAGGGCCTATTCCAAATATCATCAGTTAGACCATCACTCAGTGCATCATACTGGTTTGAGTACTATCAGTACTCTAGTTTCTGACACCGAAAATAAGTTTCAAGCAGTATTTATTAAAAGCATTTTATAATTGCAGAGAATCTCTCTCTGCTTCCAGAAGTGCAGAGTCAGAAGGATAGGAACAGTTAGTACGCATATTACATCCCATGCAAATAAAACCGAACAAAAGTAGGGAACTAGACTTCTTATTCCATTTCTTCTCATTTCCTTATTTAATAGTCAAGAAA
Source organism: Tragopan temminckii (assembly GCA_028571105.1). Classification (NCBI taxonomy): domain Eukaryota; kingdom Metazoa; phylum Chordata; class Aves; order Galliformes; family Phasianidae; genus Tragopan; species Tragopan temminckii. The sequence continues at coordinate 29,356,568 of JAOWBP010002559.1, read as the reverse complement.
CAAATTCAGAAAAGGAGAGGAATACAACTTGTACTGAATTTAAAAGAAGTTAATGTCAGCAATGATCCCATAAGCTACAATTATACTTTTCATATAAGACATATTCATGGAATGCATCTGTTCAATTCAAAATATTTTGAAAGACTGAAAATTCTATATGTATATTTGTGATCATTTCAAATGCATAATTACTATATGACTGCAGTCTATGTTTCTTAAGGTCTCATTCTCCCAGGCATTTATTCATTTGACATGGAAGCAATCAAAAATTCACTCTAACAGAACAGTTTCATCTCTGAAGAGCCACAGAACTTGTTTATATAAATATGACTTTAGGAACAGCAAATCTGCCTGCAGATCCTGTAAAACTGCTATGACACACCATGTGACTGTTGTCAAATCACAACCACTATATATATTACAGCTCAGCTTAATCCATTTTAGAATGAGGGATTTATACCTTCTCTTCTGCACAGTGAATCTTTTCCATTGAGCTTTACAGAAAAGAACAGCAAAGAACGATTCACAGCCTTGAAAAGAACCATGACCCTGTCTTGTGGAAAAAGCACATGCAATCTATACAAGATCTGAGCTGACACCAAATGAGAGAACATTGACATGTCTAAACATTAAGAATTTATATCAGCTATCCTCGCCTCAGCTTTTGGTTGCATAACAAGTGATACAGACTGTCAATTGCTCTTTGCAACAGGTACGAAGAGTCTTGATGCACTTTGCATTCCAGACTCAGTTTTGCATCCCAAATTGCTGGCACTTGCTCCCAGTAGAGCTGCTCACGCTTGTGAGGGCAGCAAGCCACAGACATTCATCATCTGGTTGGTACAGACCAGAGGCTCACATACGCCCTGCTGCAAGACTGAATTCTTGCCAGTAGCACTGCAAGGTGCCTGCCCAGACCTCCCCAACTTGTGAGCTATCACAACTGAGGGGCTTATGAACTCCATGTTGTCAGCTACTTGAATGAGTTTTGAAAGCCATGTTCCCAAGCCCCAAGTCAGCTTCGGAGGGAAGTGGCCCAGGTTTGGTGGGCTGAGATGCCTGCAGGCCTCAGACCACTTGCATTAAGAGCTCTGTGCTTCCTCCGGGATAACAAGAAAGGAAATTTATTCTACTTACAGACAGAGCTATCGAGCATCATTACCTTGCATTTCACAAAGCTCTTCTCCTAGGAAACACTAACTATTTTTGAGCAATATAACCATGGTACAGGAAGCAGCTGGGGCAGCAGGTAGGTTGACAATGGTATTGCGGGTGTTTTGCAGAGTAATGATCTTACTTAGAAAGTTGAAAACCCAAGCCCATGAGGACACTGCTTGCTCAATCACATCACCTCAAGAAGTTAAAGCTTGTTACAACAAGAGGAGTGAACAGACAGGTTTTTTGTTCAGTTTCAGGTATGAGGTTTTTTTTTTTTATTTCTTTGTGGTTTGTTGGATTTGGGTTTTGTTGTTCTTTTTTATTTGTTGGTTTAGTTGTTTTTTTTGTTTGGTTGTTTGTTTGTTTGTTTGTTGTTGTTGCTTTAAATAGACTGAGTTTTGTGTCCTTACCAGCAAACCACTACTTAGTTAATTCTTTCAGGAACTCCTAATGCAGCAAAATCAGATATAAATATATAAAATGCAAACCAAAATAAATATTAATCTCCTACTGTTTCACCAGTTTCACCTTTTTATTTTCAAGCCACCTGTGCTCTACAATAAAATGCTCCTGATCAATGTCTTACTACATATTTAAATACTCATCACAGATGCCATTGGATATAGCAAAGTAGAAGCAGAAAAAAAAAAAAAGTTTAAATAATTCAGTTCCGAACTGTCAGACCACGTTCACAGTCAAAGGCGAAAAGTTAGTTATCACTCACATAGACAAAAAAGGATAGGTCAGTAAGCAAACAAAATGGAATCATCATACCTGTTTCTGGCTGCAAGAGCATTTTGATGACTTGCTTTTGGTTGCCTGAGATCACAAAAATATAGGAAAAATAATTCCATAGTCATTAATTTAACCAAAAGTATCCCTTGGAAATTTACAAGATTCAGAGCAAAGTACTTTGTATACCTTCATTTAAGTAAAATTTACAAGATCTGGCTGTTTATTCAGGTGACAAATTCTAACACCTAGCTGCTAATCTGAATCATCAAACCAACCAAGCTCTAGGGAAGTCTGAAATTTTTAACATCTGGTACAGCCTCCTAGACATCTACATTCCTGTTTCCAAGCATATATTTAACTAGCTCAATCTGTACAACGCTCAGCTGCTTAGTGGTCAACTCAAATCCCAACAGGGATTTGTTCAAATTCTCCAGTGTCCTCCATCTGGCACCTGCTCCAGTGGATGTGGTCAAAATCTATCTAAACTTTCAAAGGGTAAGTGAGGGCTGTTATAATCAAAGCCTGAATTTAGAAAAGTTGATAGAAGTAGCTTTTTTGGGACCTGAGATTTAAATGCCCATAGCAGAGCAGGCATATGAAGCTAGGTTTCCCACTTCCCAAGAAGCAGCTTATCCTCTGGTGACTGCCTTGCAGGCTGAGCTCCATTTTTTGAGCTATTTCACTTGGCTGTGATAACCGAATATACACTGTGCTAAATGAAGCAAAAGAACAGCTCTCCAAGCTGAAAGTTTAAACAACTCATAGGAGACTGAAGACATAAAGTCTTTCATTCTACTTCTTAGAGCTTCATGCTTAGAATATTTCCCTGAGAAATTGATTCTAACCATTCCTCATTCTGATGATCTGCATGTGGTGTGAAGAAGTCATCACCTCTTATTCCCACACAGAAAAATAGTTCTGTTTAAATACAAAGTCACGAATCTCTGAGGAGGTAGACATCTAACTCTGAGCTGGAGGAAGGAATTTGAGGTAGCGTTTAAATTAAAGCATTTTTTTTTGTCACACCATTCCTTCTGCTATATTTTGTTTTGTCATTTCTACTGAATTTAAGCGGCTCCATCTTAAATGTGCTGGACTCCATTAAAACCTCCCAGAATTTGAGATTATCAATTCTAGAGGATAAAAAGGCTTCTGAAGATGTTTACTGAACTTGAGTAATTCTGTCCTGCTTTTTTCTATTCACTCCATAGCTGCTTTTCTGCCTCAGAAAAAGTGTAGGTGAAGATAACCACTAGAAATTAAACAACTATTTGAAATTTTTAGTATTTATCCACTTCTATCCCTGCATATCATCACCAAGTCCAGCAACCTAACATCCCCCACCACCCTGATTCTAACAGTCACTGCAAATCTTTCCATTGCCAGATGCACGTACTGAAGTTGCCATTAATAAAAGTTAAAGAAAAAAAATGAGTAAGCAAAGGCATTTCAGTATGGCACAAAGAAAATACCATGAAATTTTGCACATTTTACTACTTCTCTCTACAAAAACACACGTACATTAGTCTTTCAAAAGCCTTCCTAATGCTACCATACGTTCCAGAATTGTGAGTGCCTTCCCCACAGACATCAGCAATCCTCTCCAAACTGAAGCAGGGTCATCTTCGGCCTTTTCTCAGTGCCTGTAAGAAGAGTCTGTCTTGTAACCTTTGCTCTTTTCTCTTAATCAGCATTTTTTGATCAGTTAGTCATTTATTCTGTAGGAGTACTATAACTATACATACCTGATGGGGATGCATTAAAATCATTGCTTTTTTGTTTACAAGAGGAATATCCAGTATAGGCTATCTGCTAATATTTTCCCTGGTGTTTTTGCTGTTTTTTTTTATTATTATTATTGTTATTTTGATGTATGCTGCTTTTTTTAAAGTCCTTTATAAACACCAGCAAAAATGCAATAGCTGAAAGGCTACACAAGAGTGAGTAATGTATGGTGCAGATGGTCTTCAGGGAAAGGAAGAGGTATTTCCTTCTGAATAGAATTAAAGTGGCTATCTAAACACAAGCAAGGGGGGGAAATGCTGTTTTAAAATACTAGGCCAGTTACTCAAACAGTGAAGTTTTTAGGAGGCTCAAAGCAAAATAACATTGCTCCTTTACCTCTAAAAATAAGAAACTGCAACAACTACCTAGTTTGACACCTCTCTGGACTGTTTTGCAGTTTCAGCTTCAATAAAGTACAGCAGAAAACAAACTGATGAAATGTGAACTGCTGTGCTTTGAGAGCAAGTATGTGCAAGATATTCTGTATGGGTTCGAGCATAGTCCAAGTTGACATTCATTTGTGGAAAATCTGTGCAGGAAATAGTAATAGCAGGCAACCTGGAAATGGGGCCAGTCATTGTTCAGAAAACTCCCTTCTGATAAGGTTAAATTACTCAGCTGTCAGCTGTCTCAAGCTGCAGATAAAGAACCATGGGAGTCACTGCTTGGGAGAGATTAGGATTTCATAGGGAGAAGGAAAAGAGATCACAATCACACAGAAGAGCAGCTTGAACTACTTTATCCCTCACTAAGACAGGGCCAGGCTGCCTGCATTCAGAAGTCTGCAGAGAGCAGGGAGGAAACAGCTGAAAATTGGGACATAGCTGTTCTGCAAGTAGAAGTCTCAGAAGTAATAACACATGCTATTGGTTCTCAGCATTGTAATCCGTCCGTGAAGGCCAGGTAGGAATTTTTGTGTTCCTCATGTTCCTGGGTTTCAGAATGCTCTCTATATATTTATATGGCTGTTCTGAATGAAGGGGGGCGGAGGGGGGAACAACAACAATAACAAAAAAAAAAAAAACAGGCTAAGCATGATGTCACAGCACGACAGAAAGGAACATTCTCTGCAGTGGATCTTGCCCTTGAATAACAACAGATTTGTGCAAGTGATAAGAATGCCAGAGTTATATTGCAAAGAAAGGAAAAGTCATACACACAAACAGTTTGCAAGCAATAATTTCATGTTTGTACATATAAAACAGGTTAGGAGATTTTTTTTCTTTCCAAATCTGTTTGTTTGTATTAACATGAAACTAACAGTTTTGACAAAACTTTGCATTACATGCACTCAAAAACACAAACCCAGCATCAAACTGGTCTATGCTTGCAGTAAAGCTTTGAGGAGAAAATATTTCAGACATTACACAGCTGGTGAATGTTGCTCACACAAAGAAAATTTAACCGCTTAGAAGTCTTAACTTTCTTCCCTCGAAATGAGCTCCTATCACACAGGAGATGATCAATTGCCATTATAGCACATGGTCAACACACCAAAAAGAATAAAAAACAAATCCTCCAACTAGCAACATTTGGCTTCACTCAAGCATGATTGGGTCATTCTCTGGTAAAATTGCTCTTCATATCTTCACATTTAATATTCAAGCAATTTACAGCTATCAGTCAGGCACTGAACCAAGACAAAACTCTGCATACATGCAACTTCAATTTGAGGGAATAATGAGGATGGCTTCTTCAATGAATAGTTATAAAACAATCAAGATTGACTAATGACTTCATTTCGGGTTTTTGGTGAAAAGCCTCTCTTGGGCACACTGGAGCTAGAATATAGCATTGTCATGTTAATTAGATAAATAACAGGTGGTAGGCAAATAAATTATCTGATAATTTTAACACTATAAAGAACAGAACAGATCCTCATCAAGGGTTCCCTTCAGCACGGCATAATTCTTGGAAATGAGACAATTTCTGAAAGTGTGTTTAAGCAAATTTTGAATTGTTTTTGTTTTGATAACTAACATATCTGTAAGACTTTTCCCATTGCACTTAATTAGTACTGACTGTCTTAAAGTATGCATTAGTATCCCAAAGTAATTATACTTGCAATTTATTTACACAATTAATATTTTGTAACTTGCAGAAATCAGAGGGTCACACCTTTAGGTCTTTATTTAACAACTAATTCAAATTTATGGGAACACTTAAAGTACAGAAAGGATGTAATTGAAATTCATTACAATAAATACAAGTTAGATCAGAAAGCAGCCACCCCTAATAAGGATAAGTAACATTAGAAGATGAATTCAAGTCTAATAAACACATGAATTTTTAGGTTTCAAGTGACTTTGTACAAACACATTTGCCTGTTTTTAATGTCTTGAGCATATACGGAAAGATCAAGTCTATAAAAGCTTTTCTTTCTAGAACTGAGATTTAATTATGAACTTGTAGCATTATTTTTAATTAATATTTTATATTTATATGTAGTGAAAAGTATGTGCTTTATGCAAAACTAAATGGTCAAAGTGCAAAGATCCCTTACATCCTTAAAGCCTAGTTATTTTTCCCACTGAGGTTAATAAGAAACTCTAGCAACCTTAGAGAGCTGCAAATAAAGTCACTGCTACAGAAGTGAGCAATATAGCATAAGGGCAGATAGAAAAATGTATTCAGATTACAGAAAATCCATACAAAAAAAAAAATAAGACCTTTAGAACATTTTTTACAAAAAAAAAGAAAGTGGTGTGTCAAACTGCCCATCTACATGCATGCTGTTAGCCCACTGTTTGTGCAATAACATAACTTAGCCTGCAGCCTGTTGCACAAATAGAACAGTCTGGAAGGTCACATGCAGAAATGAAGCTGGCAGCTCAACTGACAAATAGCACTAAATCAATTGTATGTCCCTATCCTTAAGAGCTTTACACAACTAAATTTATAGAACAGCAGCCCTAATGTTTATGGTACTAAGACATGAAATTCAGCTGTTAGAATAATGACTATGTATTTGCATCAAGTCTTCAATGTGAAGTCTTCTTTTTTCTCATCAAATTTATAACTACAGACATTTGAAAAAAAAACTGACAATAGCATAATTCTACAAACTGCTATTTGCAATGGTTATTATTCTCATTGATTTTTAAATTAATTGATTGCAAGGAAGTGCCTAGAAGGTGTGGCTTCTGAAAAAGGAAAGGAGGCTTTTTTGCAATACTGGCATTGGTGCTCAGTCTACAGAAGGTTCACAGGACATCAGCACATAACATACTTGTCTAACATTTAACATATCTGAATGTTGGAAATTGGTTGGAGGTGAAGAATGAAATACACCACAGGAACAATTGTGGCTTCATTTTATGTGGAAGGTGGGTAGACAAATAATTTTAAACGTGTTAAATATTTGAAAAATGGGGGAAAAAATCTTAGAGAATTGATTGTTCTGTCAAGAAGTACACAGACTGGAATGATGGTTTGTGATATGGAAAATCTTGAACTTTTTGTGAATCTGTAGATCACTTTTCCTCTTAGCTGTACACACAAATGCAAGGAGATCATCAATACAAAGGAAACACTCCATAGGAAATTTCAAGGAGCAGTGCATGACAAACTGCAGTTAACCATTAAATCTTACCCACAATACAACATTGACTGAACAACTGCGGAAACAGAAAGTGCTCCCGTGGCTTACTGATAAGCCTCCTGCTAACAGTAAGCTCTTTCTTTAAACCATGTTTTTTAAGTATTGTTTTCAAATACTTTTAAAGATGATAAAGTATCTTAAAGAATTTCTTATGCATTGTTGTTTATTTGTTTTAAAACTAGAAAAACCTGTTCTTTCAAAAAAAGAAAAAAACTGCTTGAAGCATTTCTCCATCTTGAAAATTTTGTGTCAAAATAGTTAATTTTCATCAATACACAGATACCTTGCATATAAACAATTTTATACCTTTACATGACCATCTAGACCAAGTAAACAAATCTTGTACAGGTCAACACTGAAACTTGTCTCATAGATAGACTGTATTTTTACTTGAATGGACACAATTTGCGTATCTGTAAAAGTTCAACATCCTGAGAATGTTGAGAATGACCTGACTATTCCTACTCTGCACAACCACAAAATAGCTACTGGATGAAGTTAAATAAATAAGCTTTGCAGCAAATTTTGCAGAACTTCAGGCTGAACGTAAAAAGGACTTCAGAGCAGAAGAAAAGGAATAAGCTCAAAACAGACAGTATAAGCCCCTTTGAGGTTGATCCTTAGACCCAGTTAGGTTAACAGAGGCAGACTGATCTGCTCCACTTGCAGAACTGGTTCAAGTTTGTCTTCAGAGATGCAAGAGAAACAAACTGAATCCTGTTCCTAGCTGAACATAGTTCTTAATCATACCTTGTTCCTACTAAAACTCATTGTTACTAGAATGCTTTCCGGAACTTCTCCTGGCACAGTGGATAATTACACTACTCTCATTTCCCAGTCTTAGTGGTGGTGATCTTTTAAGTCTCCCAGCCTTATCTGAATATTCAGATACACTTGGTTCTCTATTTTGCCTCACAGCTGTGGCTGCAAATTCAAGCCTGTACTTACCACAATTTTCTGTGGTTTCTCAGCACTTGACTCTTTTGGTGAATCAGAGACCACTGCCCTGGGTGGAATCCAGTCTCCAATTTGAACATTATGGGATTTCAGCACAGCTTACGCACAGAAAAAGCATCATGGGACTGCCATCGTTGTACACGTACCTATCAAACATGACTAGCTGACAATGTACATATATTTCATGTTCACCACTTTGGTTTCTGTGCTAGTTTAAGTAGTAAATAGATACCACTGATTGAAATGCTAGTGGCTACACCAGTGCCCTTCCAAATGCCTTTATGAATAGAGCTGTAGCAGTGAGGGAAAGAACAAAATAAAAGTGCAAGATAAAGAACACTTCTTTCCCTCAAAATAGAAAAAAATATGTTACCTTGCAAGTTAATTTTGGCTTTTACTTCGCTGTTACCCAAAAATACCAACACTAACTTTTCTTACTTAAGTTATTTCATCACAGTCTAAGAACAAGTAAAGAACAAGCCATGGGGCGGGTGCCCACACACACTGTGCTGACAGATTTACAACTGAGAATTTTGGAGGAATTCAGTGATGGGAGGAAAAATAAGAAGGCATTAACTACTGCAGCAAGGCAAGTAACTGGCAGGTGGGTATGTTAATAGTTAAATTGTAACATAAAGCAAAACTTGCTTTTGTTATCTCATTTTGCTGTTGAAATTAGAGCCTGAATAAGTTTTCCACTCTTGCCTTACAAATATTCAAAAGAGAAATGAAGCTGGGAAAAGAAGTCACCAGCTTTCTGACTTTTTGTGGCTGTTGCTATTACCCCACATGTAACAAACAACCAGTGCAAGCAAAGAAGAACATACAGAGATATATATCATATATGCATTCAGTACATGCATTTTCTGACATCAACACCAGTGCTGATGACATTTCAGAAGGACCCTAGGTATTAAGGCCACTATCATATATTCCACTATTCAAATCAGGAATTTTTCAAATCTTCTCAGTAATGCAGATATGAAGAACCATCAGATGCTGAAAGGACATGACAGAACCATTCAACTGTGGTTCTTCAGCACTTTTTTAAATTAAAAAAATCTTAGGGATTAACCTCTCTATAAATCATCAGACAATACAGGACACTTCAAAAAGAATCCTGAAAAACCTCCTTCCTTTTCTGACACAGACCTTGCACAGAATAACATTTTGGCCAAGCTCCGGTGTGACTGCTTCCTCAGCTGCCACCAGGATCATTTCTGGCTACTGGAAGGCCCCTGTCCTGCCAGGTCAGTCATTCCTGACATCCATTTATCATTTCTAATCCTTTTCTGTGGTTAAAACTGGTTACAGCAGTTTCTGAGCAAAGAGTCAAAGCCTACAATCTCAGGTAAATAAAGAGTCATCATTTCCTCCTTGCTGGAATGCAGTAACATAAAGGGGGAAGATTTCTCCTCCACTTCCAGACAGAATAATGAAGTACTGTTACACTGCTTTTCATCTAACTCAACTCCAGTCCAAACAAGACACAGCCACAGGAGGGAGCGTGTCAGCAGCAGCAAGATCCCTTCAAGAAGTGAAAAATGTCTAGGGGCAAGCTGCTGCAGGAGCTACAAAGAGAAATGACAACAAGTCAGACCAGCTTCTGGAGCAATACAACAACCTGGGCTGGGCTGCAGCTGGGCAGGATAGAGAAAACTGCAATGCCCTTTAGCTCGATGAGAAGAGAGGGAGGAGGAGAGGCAATACTTGTAGCAGCTGGGGAAACAGCAATCCAGGGAAAAGCTGAAGCAGCTGCTTAGCAGTAAACAGGCACCAGCAGAAAGTAGTCCTTATGATGGAATACAAATGCATGGACAAAGTTATTTCTATTGTAGCATCCTTCCAATTCACTTTCTACCTCAATTAGAATTATTTTTTAAGGTCCTACGAGAAATCCACCACCTTCCACACTGCTGCTCCTACAGTAATAAGGATTAAATCAATCCTTTCTTCCTTCAGCTCCCCACTGGGAGCAAACATACGGCTTTTGAGAGACTCATTTCCCATCTGCTAGTGGCCAAACTACAGATGGTGAAAGGAAGCATTGTCACCTTCCATGAGATGACAGAAAGAGGCTTTCTCAAACTACGACCCATCTCATCAAAGAAAGATTCTTAAATAAGGAAAACTTTTTAGTATACCAGAACTTATGTAGCACCTGTATATATGCACATACATTAGAGTTTCATATAAATCTTCATTCAACTTGTGTTATAACCTCGTTCTCTGCAAGTGAAAATTTACATTTCCAATAAAACAAAAACTAGGTTCTTCTATGGCAAATTTTCACCTAAAGAGAATAGTCACAGTTTAAGAATCCCTTTTGTCATTTCTTTAGTTGCTTGTAGGCACCAGGTGCAGTCATGAACAGGGTGGAGACTGCAATCACCCATGCTACACAGCAGGATGCAGCAACGGGCCTCTCAAGTTCATGAGCTTGATTACTCCAAAAGCAATCATATTCCCCTAGTATTTAGCCCAGCTGACAAATATACTGACATATGAAGTACCCCACTAACGTGGCATTACTGCGTTCGTTGCCTGAGCTCTACATGTTATCTAGTGCAGTTCTATCAAGTACATTTTGAGAAGCTCAGGGTTTCTAAGTTACATTTCGTTATAGAAATGCTGGAACCAGACTCATCCTGGGACTCTTGCAAATATACATTCCTGTTTTTTGAAACAGTGGTGCATTATTCCAACTTCACTTTTCATATTTTGATACTCACTGAAGTACATATTTTAAAATGTGCCAAAATACAGAGCATATTTTTAGCCCAAGACAAGTCTTCCAAGCTCTTACCAGACACAGCTTGAATACGACCCTATCTGAAGCTGTCAGAATGGTAGTTAAGCGGGAAGCTGAAGATCTGTACAATTTAGGAACAAACTGTTAAAGGACCCTCCCTACTGATCCAGTTCTCCAGCTTTCCTGAAGGATTTCACTTTAAGCCCTACATAAAAAGTAATGCACTGAAATCTGCATTACTGCTGTTGACAGTAATGGAAGTTATCAAGTGCTAGATGACTTACAGATTTAAACTGCTAGTTCAATTATCACTGCTTTTAATTCCAGAGTGCAATTTTTTTTTGTTGTTCCAGCCTCAATTCATTCACTAAGCCGCAATTACCTTTTTAATTCAGCGTTAAACCAAGAGCGCTTTGAATGAAAGATAATGGCAGTGAATACAAAAATAAAGCTTTAAGTGAAATTTCAATCCCAATTCCAAAATTAAATCTGCTACCTACATTTTAGCAGAATTAAATTTTGCTAAATAAATGTATCTCATCTAAGACTCAAGAGAGCATAACATTAGGAGCAATCCTTCTGACACCCAGTAGCTAGCTCAGTGCTTCCTATGGTAAAAAGCTTCACTGACTTAAGAAACATAGGATAGCAGTTAAACTCTGAGAACACTGCAGCAGATACCAGAAGAGATACTGTGTCTTATGATATTTAATTTTTTATTTGGGGCAGGTAAAAAATGCCACAAGAAAGAAGATATTACTTCACAATTTCCAAATGCAGAAAGTTGTAAAAAGAGAGTGCAGTAGGACCAAGCTTCCTGAAATTTCACATCCCAGATTGTTTGGAGGCCCAAACGAACATATAGGCTAGTACATACATCATTCACAAGATTTTAATTTTTTTTTTTTAAATCTTTGAGAAGATTGACCAGTTTGAGAAGACCAAGTCCCTTGAAAAGACCAGTATCTCTTTGTTTTTTATATACATTGAAGTTAGAGACTTCACAGCTACTGATTTTTACCTGCACTTCAATTTGTCACTTGGTTTTAATTCTGCCCTTGTATTTTTCTTTAGGAAACTGTCAGTAAAAGAGACTGAAACAAGTACCAGCTTTATAATTATTTTTAATTATACAAGTACTACATTTTTTTTTATGTTTGGAAATGTTTTATTATGAAAAATTCATACTCCTAGAACTTCAGATAATTTGGAACTAACACAGTGAGGAATGTTTTTCCTCTTTTTGAAAAGCTTAGGAAATGTTGTAGGAGGGAGGAGTTGTAGATGCGTGGCCAGTGCTATACAGTTTTTGTTACTTCCAAGTTGCTGTTAACATCTCATAGTCTGTTGACCCCAATACAATTTTTTATTCTTATCGCTAATCAGAAAATCCTCTCATGGTGGTCATCAATAACACATAAACCACGCATCATTCTCCCATATTCTTTAAAGTTTCATTTATCAACTTGTAATTGCAAGTCAGTGTACTAGGAAACAGGATAAAAAGAACTCCAAGATATGTTAGCTTTGTACCAACATTTCTCTGGATTAAAGTAGATTTTTTTAACGTGAGGCATACAAGATATCTGTAAGAATCAGTTTCTAAAAGGTTGTAAAATTTTGAAACAAGAAAATCTCTACAGAGAAATAAACTATTCAACTTTTTCCCATTTTCCTACTACTTTGACCAGCTGTTATTATGATGCTGTACAGCACTGTCATTACTAGGGATTTCATATTTATGTAAACATATGGTAAAAGAAGTCATCAGAATAAACTCATTAAAGAATGAAATTCAGTGAAAATTTTTGTTTTAAATGTCATAAGATACAAAGAATCATGAATCACTCCCACCACATATTTCTGAAGGAAAAAAAAAGTGAATTATATAAAATGCACTGAGATGATTTAGGTATGACACATATCTATTAAAAAACCAGTTGCAATAAGCTTTGTCATAAAAAAAATTAACAGATTTTTTCAGTTTCTGAAAAAAATTCTGAGCAATATTTCTTACCTTTGGAGAGATAAGGATCTTTAAATTACATCATGTCTAAATTAGAAATGTCCTAGATCTCACTACAGTCCTTGGATAGTCCTATTAGTTACACTTCTACTGTATACTGAGAGTACTACACCACTACATATTTTCTTTTATATCTTTCAACCATTAACAGATTTCAAGCTACTGAAGAAAAAAACATATTTTTCCATAGAAAAAAAGAAAAGCACTTGACTATTATGCTTGCTTATGAAATTTGCTGAAAGATGCATGCCTAATCTATATGGTCTTCACAAAATAAAGCATACAAAATTGTGAATCTCAGTTTCCCACACAGAAAATGTTTTTTACATTACAATTCTGATTTCCATCTTTAAAAACTGTTTTAAAGAGCTACTTTTATTATGTTTAGCTTTATTAAGCATATTCCTATGTTTGGGTTTTTATTAGATCACTACAGTGAATGATGATCTACTTCGTAATTCAGGAAAACAAATGCCTAATAAAGGATGCAAAGTCAGCATTGATTAAATTGGGCTCCACACCAGAAGGAAGTTAGTATTATTTTCAGAAATCAACACAATTTGTATTAATAGTTTGTGGTTTTGCAGATGCAAACAGCCTATTCTTTACATTAAGTTTTTCACTTACTGCTAAGCCAGAAAAAATATTTATTTTTTCAGTTCACTTTAAAAATCACAGAGTGTATCTTTAAGAAGCATTTTTATATGTGGAATGATGCTGAAATAAATATATAAACAAATCTATTGTTTTATTACATAGAAAGAATCATCAATAAGAAATAAGACAAGTGTGATATAGATATATGGATTTTGTTTCAGCTATTTTCATATTTATCCACCTAAATTTTGTTTTATTAATCTATGGCAAAGCATTCAGACAAAATTAATAGCGGAGAAAATACATATAATAATAGCTTCGTTATTTAATTGAGAGAACACCCTCATAACATTCAGCAACGGATCTGTCATTGTCAAAGAGTATGTGTAATATCTTGGACTACCAAATACCTGTCTAAGCAAATAAAGTGAAGAGCAGAGGACAGGGTTCCAAATGCAATCTGACTGTCAGCACTACTTGAACGTGTGTGCCTAATCATTTTAAACATCACACCTTTGTCTTAAATACTGACAATGAGGAAGGTTGCTAAATTATCTTTTGTTATTTTTTTGATGTTTCAGATAACAGAAAGTTGGCTTTTTCTGAATCTCAAGTCAATAACATCAGCATTGTAGCAGTGAGTATCACAGAATCACAGAATGGCCAGGGTTGGAAGGGACCTCAAGGATCATAAATCTCCAACCCCCCTGCCACATGCAG
>JAOWBP010002559.1:29327070-29342137 GCA_028571105.1 Tragopan temminckii | reverse complement strand
CTGGCCACCGCTCTTATATCATAAAGACTAATGGGGATATTTCAGAGAGAAAGACACTTATTTAATAGCTGTTTACATTCTCAACTTCTTTCTTTTCACTCAGAAAAATAAGTTTATTTTATCATTTCAGTATCATTCAGGTTTCATTGTGGTTTGTTGTTAACCTCTTTAGCACAAATGGATGGAATACCTTTCTGGGTGGCAATGATACAATTATCAGCTTATTCCTAACTACAGATGACTCCAACAAATTGTTTTCCTAATGAATTAATTCAAAGGTCTCCAAAAAAATCAATGAGTGAAAGTACTATACGTGTTTGTTTGTTTGTTTTTTTACCATAGCTATGTACTAAGAATTTTCTAGTAATTGTAAGCTTACTGCTGTGAGGATATGTATACAGGCCTAAACAGCTTTGTAATAGGATATGCAGCATTTCACTTCTAAATCATTCCTCCACATCTGGTCTAGCTTAGCACTGACCTAGCTTAGCATTGACCTAAAATCATTACCGTATGAAAGATCCATTCTAAGTTATGCAAAATGAACCTACTTAGTCCAGTTTTTAAACTGAGGAAATATCTATATCACAAAAGAGCCATTAAAACATCCTGCAGAGCCTCCAAGGATTTAAGAAATGAGCTTGCTTAGCTAAAGTAAAATTTATTATTATGCACTTAAACCACTGCTGATTCATTTGCTGCATGCTCTAACTGTAGTGGATAATGCCATTAGATATATTTTGTTGTGTACTATACTTTAAATATCTTATATTTGTTCCCAACATGACTGGAAATAGTGCACCGTACCCATTAGATGGCCCCAGAGGAATTTGCAGTGTTCACGTTATTTGACAGGAGCTGAATAGAAGTTGGAGCCCATGGAGCCTTTAAGCAGCATTTAACTCATGGCCAGGCTACATCAGCTGTTACCTCATTCTTCCTCAACTTGTTAAAGCCCACTCACAGAACCCTTGATGTTGGCGAAGACCACTAAGATTATTTAGTCCAGCTGTCCATCTACCACCACTATTTCCCTTTACCAACACCCCTCAGTGCCCCATCTCCACCAATTTCCCCCTTTTAAACTTGAGCTAGCTGTTACCAAACCCTCTGTTCCTGTCATTTTCTCTCTCTGTAACCCTCACCAGCCGGGCTGCTCTCAGTCACCTCCCTGCATTTTCTTGGCAGGGCTTCAGTGTGCCCCTAAATCACAAGCACACTCTGTGCACAGCATTTGCCTCTTCAAGTCCCCTCTCTCCAAGCATACTAAAGGGATTGAAGAGAGGCAGTGTTACACAGCAGACTTCTCTTTGATGCAGAGCCTGGAAAGAACTTCTCAGAAGGAAGCATTTCATACCCTAACTCCTACATTAATAGAGGAAGTTTGAAGGTTCCATCCGCTGTCACAGCTAGGAAATATGTCAGAAGTGGGGAAAAAAAAAAAAAAAAAAAAACCACACAACAACAACAAAGTAGGAATTTAATCTGTTAATAACTGATGGAGTGACAAGTTAGTTGTGCTTTTTAAAGTCATACAGGAGCTCAATCACAGATCTGGAATATCCTCTCAAATACCTCCCAGCACAGTACACTCCTTTACAGACCTGCACACAGACACACGCAGTACATAATTTGGAGCAGGGAGGAGATAGTCTGGAATTCTGTATGCATCTCTGCATGACTTCATCTGCTAAGTGCCTCTTCCCAACAACATCAAGAATAACAACAACAACTATAGCAATGTAACACCAATACCAAAACAGACCATACAGTACTCTGGTCAGTTTGTTTTCTTTTAGGATGTACAACAGCAACTACTATTTAGAGGACATACTGCTAGTTTGTTTCAAGTGGGGTTAAACAACTTTAGCAGCTGAATCTGCTTTGCTGCTATTATTAACCATCTGTGCTTTGTTATTAAACATGACTTCATTCTCTGAGGCTATCGCAAATTACACCTGTAAATTCATAGCTGAAGTTCATCATCATGCTTAACTCAAAGAAATCACTAACAACTGATGCAAAGCTTTATTTCCTGTACAAGAAACTTTCATGCTGCAATTTGGTATTGGGAAGTGATAGCAAAAATATCAAGAAGCATGGGCCTTCTATGTAAAAGACAATGAATGTTTGAATTTTACTTTTAAGTCACAGAATCTTGCTTTTCAAAATAAAGACATGCATCTATAAATCTCTTGACGCTTTCCTCAGAATTCTGGTATCTTTAGACTTTAAAGATTGTTAGTGTTTCAAAAATTGCAGCTAGAGACAATACATTTCAAATGTATTGATAAGAAGGGGTTCTCCCCTTCTTATTTAAGATAGAAGGGGCTCTCCCCTTCTTATTTAAAAAGAAAACAAAACACACTCTTCCTCAGAAGCTTACATTTTACTTATACACTTTTCTAAAAATCAACTTTTCCCTGCTGTGTTTCAATATGTTCTAGATTTGCTTCTTGGAGACAAAAAGCTAGTATCTCTGGCACACACATTTGGTGAGCTACTTGGGTGAATGGAAGAGTTACTGAAGTATTGCCTATGCCAATCCATTTTAATCTAACTTTGATTCTATAGCATTTCAAAGGTGCATGTCAGAAGAGATTACTAAAATGCTGCAAAAAAAGTGCAGCTAAAGGCAGCTGAAGTATAACCAAGTTTGAAATTTCTTGATTACAGACAATGCAAACATTCATAGATGTTTATACTGCTGAGTATTTTATTTCTATGTGAAGATCTTTTTGGATTACTTATTCAAATTTCCTTCTGAAAATTATTTCAATTTCTACTACGTTCCACATTCTATTTAATTACTCATGCTCATGTATTTATTGAACACAACTGCATCTCCTTTCAATCAAATAATATAAACTCATTTACTAAGTTAGTTATAAAATAACTATGTAAACAAGCATTTGTTTTAATATTTGTCTAAACATACAATGACAAATAAAGAAAAAAGATATTTACATTTAGCTTTTTATTACCACTACATTTCTGCATTAAATTTAAGTTATATCTGTAAAGATGCACAATTTTGGTTTTAGGAAAAAGGTTGAGTTTTGCTTGCGGTTCAGTTTGTAGCTGTGAACCACCAGTATGATGAGGAAGGCTTAAATAGAGTGGCATAACTAAGATGATATTTTCCCTCACTTTCAGTAAACAGTTGAGAAGGCTGGAGAAAAAAAAAAAAAAAAAAAAAATCATTGTGCATCCTGGTCCAGGAGATAACCACCTTTAAGGATTCTATACATCTATTATTTCTTCTCTTAAAGGGATTTAATCTACCGGAATGACTATTCTCAGGGGCTCTCCACAGGGAGGAGTGGAATCCCAGACTTCCTTCCACTAGATTGTTAGGATATGTTATTTTGCGAATGCAGCAATACTCAAGCACCTAATACTAATCAGCCCAAGACAAGCTAACTGTAACCCCTGAGGCCTTTTCCAGTCTAAGGAAATACTGTTTTTAAAAAAAAAAAAAAAAAAAAATTAAGAACACTGCCACACTAGCATATTTCCTGACTCCAAATGCTATCATGTTTCACTTTCAGAATTTATAATATGCAGACTGGATGTGGAGGAAGGAAATACCTCTTCGTAGATTTTAGGTTTGCTGTGGCTGTCCACAATCTCTGCCTTAATTGTGCTTCTCACATACCAATGAAAACACTAAGCATATCAAAAAACGTTTCTCAAAACTTTGTCTTTACACATATGATTAGAATTTTACTGCCCAGAACCTGAACTTGTTTGGGATTAGTTAAAACCATGAGAAATTGGTTTGTATAAACACTACCAAGAAGAAAAAAAAAAAAAAATCATTCTCTTGCTTTACTTACATGTTACACACATGTCCTTAGTGTACACCAAAATAAAAAAACCAAACAACTCAAAAGATGAAAACGGAAATCAAACTTACATGCAAGTACACGTCAAGGAAAACCAAACAGTGAAATCAATACAGCTTAACTGTGGGACCTACTTTAACTCTTAACCCTTTTAAGATGCCATTCTTGCCATACTCCCTGATAGATTGGCATATAGATTGAAAGCTAACATCCTTAGCTCACTTGACAGTTACAGCTATTCCAGTTTCTATAAATGTGTACTTATTAGACTGGAAAATAAAGTCATCTCCAGAAGCCAGGGATCAGCCTAATTCAGAACAGATGTTAGCTCTGTGTATCTTGCAGCTCAGGTTAATTCATATCCATCAGTCATTAGCTATTTTGGGCTGTTTGCTCTCTGAACAAAAATAACCTAGGATTTCATGAAGATCAGCAATAGGTGTTTCAATGAGTCAGCAATCACTAAGAAAACAGCTTTTTGTGTGATACTTCTGTCAAGCCCAAACTGCAGAAAGGAGTCCATCAAGATGACAGAAAAACCTGGTGGGTTTCCTTTCTTTTCCAAAAAGAAATAAGTGTATTTATGGCAGAACAATATGCATTTATGTCCTTGAGCTATACAGACCAGGTGCTTTTACCTTTCTGTCAATATTGACTCAGACTGTGGAGATATCTGTCCATAAATTAATTATGGAATTAATCTCTTATTTTCAAATTAACCAGGCTTAGCAGTTTGTCACGTGCTACTTACATCTGCAAGTTTTTGTATTGCCAAAAACACCCAGTTTTCCAGACACTTGATAGCAGGTCTAAATCTTCTACTGTCTAATCCTTTATCTCAGAAGAAAAAAAATCCCCAGTTCTAGATTGCTTACTTCAGATTTTCACATTTTACCTTCAGCACCCATATCCAACTGCTCTTTGCCAGTGTTCACTTGTGCCATTCTGGCTGCTCTATTCTGCCTGAATACGTGTGCACACATGTACACACACACGCATACTTAAACTGATCATAGTGTCACCTAGCATGCATACAGCATAACATCACTTCCTGGACCAGCTGTTACTGTATATCACATTACAGAAAAATTCAAATCCAGGAAGCCATCATACATCAAAATGCTTTGGTACATTTTCATGAAAAATGTGGAATGGACAGCAGCTGAGATCTTACTTCACCCGAACGTTAATCTAGTAACTTTGTTCAGTGTAATTCACCACTCATGCCCTCAACAAGCTGAAAAAAAAACCACCTTTCTCCACATTGCCCAAGGATATGAGGGAACAACAGGGATTTGAGGAGGATTTATCCCATTTGACCTAAGTGATTTTAAAAGTTACAGAAGTTTCACAGTTGGAATCAGCAAATGAAAATAGAGTTCCAATCTGATTCAAAAAAGTACTGTGAAACCAAGAAAAGTTGATTACTGCATAACTCACAGAAAGCCAAAGTATAAGCCTTTCAATTTATTTGAAAGGTTACTTAATAAAGCTATTACTTTGCAAACAGGTGTTCAGCACTCAGAGGGTTAAAACTGTTTCCTTCTCAAGGAACAGTCAGCCTTGTGGCCAACATACTGCCTGGTCTTAAATCACGCACAGGGCATATTAACTCTACCTCTTCCAGATGCAAGAAAAACAAAAATGCTTTGATTTATATTCCAAGTTATCAATACATAAGATCACTAGGAACTAAACTGGGGTGTTGTAGTTGAAGATCTAATGAAATGTTAACACAAAGTTTTGAGAAGAAGCAAGGCCAGATGGCACATTAAGAATCCATAAAATTCACCCAGTATATTCTAATAGCTGACCCTTAAAATGGCAACTCTCTTATCTGCTGTGTCACTGCCGTAGCAGAACAACCAAGACATCTTGAAGTCTGACAGTAGCCTTTTCTATTTGAATCTATGGGTTTTATGTGGGTTTGCTTTTGTGCCTCTTGCATGGCAAACAAAATCCAGTTTATTATTCCAATAAAATTTGGCATGTTTTCAGAGACTAGCAGTGCAGCTTAAAAGTGCAAGACAGATACACACTTGTTAGTACAGACATGCCTTGGCCAGGGAATTGGCCTCCTCAACAGGAATAGCTGCTTCTAAACACATTCTAACACACTTGAATATTGTGAGTAACCTGCAGTAGAGCTGTATGAAACAGCTTCAAAAGATGTACTATATTTAAAAGCCTTCTCAGCAGACCCCAGTTTATCAGTAGAGCTCAGCTCTGAAATGCAATTCTTCATGACAAAAACTAAGCGTTGAGAGAAGTCTTTCACTAATGCAGTCATTGCTAACTTGTATTTTGAGTTTCTTAAAGGCTCACCTTGGAATATCAGCTTAAAAAACATCTTAACACAGCCCTCAGACATGACAATATCCAGCTCTTTTTTTGTTTGCATTCACAGTTTTTTTTACCAGTCCTTATCAAACATCTGTCAGAAATCTGTACATGTTTATCAAAAGGAGAAGTGCAATACAAGTCACTTGGTTCAAACTCATCAGTGGGCTCAGTTACAAGCAGCTACAGTCACACTGTGCAATGCAAACCAGGGATTTACCCTTACATTCCAACTTCCTACCTAATCAGACTAATATTACACTAGGCAAGTATTTTACTCTTCGACTTCTTATTTTTTAAATCCGTTTTGTTGAAATATCTTTACTTACTTCCTTAGCAGCGACCTGTCAAGCATAGGACAAGGATTTATCTAGCTGGTAAAAGGAAATACTTTTTACAACTTAAAAAAGTGCTCCACATTGTGTTTGTTTTCTTTTCGAGTAAGGGATGCATGTAAATTTTCCTTTCTGTCACCAACTAAGTAGTTTCAGCTTCCAGCAACAAAACAGTGGATTTTTAATACTGTTTAAAACCAAACAAATAATAAGGTCAACATTTGCCTTAAGCAACTGGAAACAGGTTCTCCATTTTTGAAAGTCTAGAATGACCCCAAGCTAATCATGTTCAGATGCATCCTAATTTAGAGCAGGTAACAAACACTGCATAAAAACTCAGGGCTTGAGACATCTACAATATGGGCTAGTCTTATCCATAAGACTAATCCATAAGACTGGAAAAAAAATGGAAAAAGCCAACCCCCAGAAAAAATAACAGGAACAAACATACAAAACTAAAAAGATAAAAAAAATCAGAAGAATAGTTTTTTCTTAAGTACTATACTAGAAATAAGAAAAATATCATCTTCTCTCCAGCATACCGGTTGTTTTTCAAGAAAACTGGGCAAGTTACTTAATCCTTAGAGCAGAAATTCATCTTTAAAAAAAAAAAAAAATCTCCTTTAAACTAATGAAATCTATTCAGAAAAGGGATCAGAATTTCAAATAGATATATACACACACACACGTACATACACACATGGACAGCTCCTACAGTCTTATTCAGACTTTGATGGAGACACCTGAATTGCTTTATTTTAAAACACAGTAATACATACAAAGTCCCACAAAATTTCTATTTCACTTTTCATAAGCTACTTTTTAGAGACAGCCTAGAGGAAATTTTTTTCCTCTCTTCTGTGAGGGATTTAAAAAAAGAATGGTAGCTGTGCATAAAAGAGCGACTACAGGAACAACATTCAGGAACAGAAGGCTGAAGAAGCAAGATGCAGAGAAAGTCAATATGTAATAGAATTGAGTAGGAGCTGAAAATAAGAAGTGAAAGCCTAATGTAAAGTGCAAGGAGGAGTTACAGAGGCAGGGTGAATTTCAGTATCGAAGAAGAGACTCAGCTTCAAGTTTTTAATCCAGAGAGAAAATGCTTTGAAAGTGACACAGCAAAAAACAAGAAAAGTCATACCAAGAAGTCACAGCAAAGAAAAAAAACAGAACTTGCTCTCTATTCAGACACATACCTCTTATTTTATTCATACATGAAGTTGGTAAACAATTTACATTACTCTTTGAAGCAGCTTTGTCTTCATCCTAATTCTGAAACAATGTCAACAACCAGCTTACAATCAGTAAGGAGCTCCTCTTGAAATAGAAAAATGTACAAGTTACCATTATACTGAGAAGAAAACAAGCAGCTAGTTGCTTTCATTAGTACAACCTAACTTTACCAAAGGCAGTCTTTAAGTGTGTCAACTCCCGAAAGACCCTGTACCATGGGTATTGAGAAATCTATTTCATAGAGCTATTTCCTCCTAGAATTCTATCCCAGGAGGAAGGTCTCAGCCAAAGACAGCACACATTTCTAAACTACAGACAAAAATACAAGCATGTATCTGAGGTGTTTGAGGAAGGCATTTGGTGTGACACAGCTTCAGGACACCAGAGTCTCTGAATCCATGCTCCACCTTGCAAATACCTGACAGCCACACAAAGGATTCCCCAGTTCCCCCCAGCCATCAGCCACTGGAGTGCTGACTGCTGGCCCTGGGTACTCTCAGCAGTTGCAGAGGCCACAAAGCTGGCAAACTTAGTAAAGTGCTATTACAGCTCACAAGATTCATCCTCCAACCCTAGCTTTGAGATCAGTGTTTTCCTGTAGGACACAACAATTACTCCACAGCCTGGGAACAATTCACTTACATTTAAGGAAAAAAAAAGTCTTCGATCCTAGGTGGTTTAGAGACATTCATTCACCAGAGGGACATACCCCTTGTTGGCTGGCACAGTGACTGAGTACTGGACAAGAAGCAGGAGGAGACGCACTTTGGCCAAGCTGGCCAGGGCAACAGTGCATCAAGCGTGTGCCATGAGAAGTGTGAGTTCACACAGAGCAGAGGACTCCTGGCTTTAAGTATCTTTTCTGGAAGTGCCAGACGCTGTAAAAACTGCACAGAACTGAATTTTTTACCTTGGAGTAATGCATAGCTGAATCAGCCTTGCTGGGATTCAGAACACACAAGAGCTTAGACATTTGAAGCTTCAACCACAAAAGAAGAAGGGAGAAACTATCTGTGAGTGAGTAGTTTTACTTTTCTCTACCACTCCCCTTTCCTTTTCTTCATGAAGCAAAGCTTCTCCAAAGGCATCTTGAGAGTGAGAAGCCTTTTGATTCAGGAAAGCACATTTTGGTTCTCTTAAATAACTTTGCTGAAGACCTTTCTGATGCACTGGACCTTATCAATAGCATATATATTTACGTAGTGAAAAGCCACAGTGACCATTCCAAGCCAGTTTATGGATTTGTATTACACCTTCTTATGCCTGACTTCAAAGATGTGAAGGGAGACAGAGGTGGGGGGAGGAGAGGAAGACAGTGCTTTTATTTTAGAGTCGATAGAAAAATGACAGATCCAAAACCAAACATAGGAAAGAAAAATGCCCCCCAAGCCTTTAGATAACTGAATAATAGGACAGGTGTCCACCCAGAAAACAAAGGAGAGAAGGCCTTTAAACAACAACAACATAGAAAACATCTCTATAAAAGTGTTTGAGTTAAAAGTACAGCTGTGGTCTCTCTTTCCCTATGCTGAAGCCTACAGAAGCTGAGGAGCGCAAGGTGGTGGCTGCCTCTTCTGGGGGAATGGTGGGTCACGACTGTGACATCAGACAGTCGTCCATCCACACATCCCACTCCCCAGCACATAGAGTAGCAATCCAGGCTCCCCTAGATCTCCCTCCAACCCAGCTTTTTCCTCTCACTCCTCTTTCTGTCAGGAAAAACCAGCTCAAATAGCTTCTGACAGGAGCAACATACACAGTTTTCCTTACTTCCTGCTACTGGAATCTTCTGTGATGTGCAGCTCCTTTCAGCAAAAGGGCAAAGCAAGGGGCACCTTTCTCCCCCGTCGTCAACTGAAACACTGATATTCAGACATAAATTATTTGCAAGATGATCCTTTAAAGTCATCTTTCAGATCATATATCATTAGTTTTATCCTACTAATGCCAATATAATCTCAGTGCACAGACACTTCATTGCACGCACAGGTCAAACTTGCAATGCAAAATATAAATGTAGTATTTCAAAATAGAATTCTAACACCTCTTACTATGTAATTTTTTTTGTTCTTTTAAACACAATATAATACTTAAATACAGTAAATTCAGACATTCTGGCTAGCCGTACCTTTTCCTATAGCCAGTCGCTTTCAGAAGAAAAAAAACACCACAAAAAAACCCAACCAACCAAACAAACAAAAAAAAAAAAAACAACATACACCAAGCCCAGAATGCTGTCAGTATTTCTCCTATGACACAGCAGTAATTTTTACAGAAGAGTACAAGTTAACTAAAACACAGAATGTCTTGTTCTTCTAAATTATTTTGAAGAAAATATTTCACTGTCATTTTGGAAAGCCACCAGATCCTATAAATGCCTTGAGCTCTTCTGATGAAGAAGACTCTTACAATTTGACAGGGATGAGTTTCTGGACACAGAGCCATTCCAGATCCACAGAGTTGACACCTAGTCAGCACTATTCTACTGCTGCACAACACAAAGAAGATAAAGTCTAGAGCACAGGATTCCCTCAGCATTAGAGAAGAATGATTGCTTGCTTCCATAGAGAATATGTTCTGATCACTGTTCAGGAGGTTTTTAATTGTTGTTTGGATTTGTTTTGTCGGCATGCTTTACTAACTTCCACTGCAGGAGTTGGATCTTGCCATCAAATCCCACAACTGTTTTGGGAAGAATCAAGCTTCTGCTTCTCTCTCGTTGCAGTTCCAGGCTATGTAGAAAGTATTTAATTGATATTACGCTAAAGGATTTTATCATAGCAAAGACTAAATGCTAACATCCTTACAGTTCATGAATATACATCAATATCCAACCACATCTCAGTATAAAATTGCATATACAAAGAAGTCTATCAGAGCAAGCCATCCAAATTCAGTTACTTAATGAGGACTGAATGCATTTTCAAGATGTTTTACCTTTGGTAAGGATGATTCAGTAAATCCAGCAGTGGAACAAAATTTAAAGAAACACAGCTTCTGTTGCTGAATACCGTCTCACAAAATTGTCCAAATTATGAATATATCTAAACAGGAAGCAAAATTGTATTGCATCTGTGGCGTTTCTATATTCAGTCATGGTCTGACTCAGGCAATCAGGTTTGCAATTCGTAACAAAGACTCTTTTATCACTTCATACTTTTCCATATCCTCATACAGATCTCAGTGAAATACTTGGGCCTGTACAAAAAAATGAACAGGAAGTATTCTGTAACTGAGGCACTGTACTGAAGTCAGAGTTAGCAGAGCTGTTCACCAAAACACTAGTGCTGTCATCACAGCTCCAACATCATTGAGTGTTTCCCAGGGCAAACAACACTGTGAGAGAAGGGAGTGGTATAGAGTAACAGGTACTTTACAATTCATACACACACACACACACACACACTTATATACACACACAGAGTTAGAAAAATAAGATTTTTATTTTACCAATAATGAAAAAGAAAACAAACAGCCAGCACCAGAGATTTCATGGCAGACCATTTGTTCACAAGTACTGTCAGAAATCTTTCCTCAATATTCCCCCTAACTTTTTTTATCTTGTGATAAAAAAGTCACATGCAAAATCTAACAAAATACACTGATATTAATAATGGCATAGTATTCCATTGAAGCATGTCTTATGAGCACTCCTTATGAAATGGGCCCTAAAGCCGCAACTTAAATTGCTTGACAACTCCCTTCTGACCTCAGCCACCCCGCCCTTCCCCTTGCTAACTCATGCCTTCCAAGTTTACCTGATCAGAGTGCCATGAACACAGAGGACCACTACTTTCATAATGTAGAATGCCTCATAGATAATAAAGCAACATAATTATAGCGTTCATTTACAAAAATTTGTATTGCGTTTTTTTAATAGGGGAAGGGAAACAAACATGCTTAGTTCATGCTGAAAATGGCCTTGGAGCAGTGCAGCCGTCTAATTAAAATATAGACGCTCCATTCCAGCTTCGCCAGATAAGCCCATCATATCTATCCCTGTGAAGGGTAATCAGATTATATTTACCACTCCATACTTTATCAAGCAAAGTGATCAAAAACACAAATATAGACATCAGTAGAAGATTAGCAGTTGCTGTTTTTTTTCTTGATGCACTTCTCAGATAAGCTACATGGACAGAACAGAGCCAGAGACCACTCCCTAATTCCTAGTGGACATATTGATCAATTAAAATGACATGTGTCTGGTCTTTTCTTTCCTTCTAAAAGCAAGCAGCTGAAAGATCGAACATTTCAAACATGCAAAAACCAAACAATTAAACAATGCTATATGCCATCCAGCAAGATTAGGTTTAGCAAAATCAGCCTGGCCTCCGGAAGTGAGATATTAATACAAGGTAAATGAATATAGGACACTGCAAAGAGTTTCAAAATATTATAGGCATGTTTCCAACCTATTTACTACATAAAAGATGCACATTTTCTTCCCACTATAAGCACAGAAGCATTATACTCATGCATATTCTTATTTTATGAACAGCAAAAGCCCTCACAATGTCTGAATCTTTGGCTACACCTTCTACTGCAGTTGCAGCAGGAAAAAAAAAAACATCTTTCCTTTACTGGAAGGAAAGCAGATCTGAAATGCACTACATTCATATTAATGACCAGCATAAAAACATAGGAAAGAAACAGTTGAAAAGCTAAAAACTACTGTACTTACGGAACACCTGGTTATCGTCTGACAGTCATATCGATTTTTATTTTTTTGTTTAAGAATACTAGCAGAAATAGGGTAAAACCAAAACATGTTTTAAATTAATACAGTGCCAGCTGCTTGTTCAGTACTGGTTCATGAGGTATTTTCTGTGCTATTTGGGTATGGAAGGCCATTGAAAATAAATAGGTTATATTAACATTATTAAAATGCAGTAGGTTAAAAAACAGAGCTGAATATAAAAGAAATACTTAAAGATGCATGGAAAAGAATGAGCTACCTTTACGGCTTTAAAACTTAAAATAGTTATTCTTTCCATTTAAGCATATCAAACTGTAGCAACTTCAACTAGATTGTGAAATCTAAACACATTCTCTTCAAATCTTCAGAGATTATCTCAAATACAAAGACAATGTATTGAATGCATTTTCTGTAGGCCTTTGTCTTAGCCTATCTGCCTGAAAAACAACATTTAGGCAAGCAGCATCTTTTCTCAGAATGATTTTAACAAGGCAAAATCCACACATTCTCATATTAGGAAAGCCTTATAAAACAGGAAAGATAATGGTGCAATTAAGAACAGCACAACATTTCGCACTTACCACATCCTGTTCAAATCATCCTCTTTTGATGTTTACGGCACATCTGTAGGATGCAATACTAGGAGGTGCCTTGTGTGACCTGCTGCATGATGCTGTGACATCAGTTCAGATGATGCAGCTCATTATGGGAAAGACTGCTGTTGCTATGGCAACGGAGATGTGATACGAATCCTTACTGCATTTCCAGGGGAGCCCGAGACAATACGGAAGCCCTTTAAAGAAACAGACAATATGCAAACAGGCTTTTAAAGTACTGTGCCACAGATTTTTGAGTCCATGTTCAAGTAGATGTCTTTTACTAAGCACTGTTTTAGACAGATTATTCTGGCACAGTGATACAGAATCAAGATCTATGCACTATTCACTATTTTCATATTTAAAACTTAATATTACGTTTGTCAATCTAAGAACACATCTTCCTAGCCAGAATTCTTTACCATTTAAAAAAACTTCAAAATAAACAGTAGCATGATTTTTAACACCAGGTCTGTAAGGACAATAGCTATTCTACAGTATTATAAGCAGCATGCATATTTACCCTGCCCCACCCTACTCCTACAGCCAGTATGTCATTTTAAAAAAATATCTTGTTGCCAGGGAAAAACACACTTAGTACTCCAAAATGATCAGATTTCACACTGTTGAGTGAATAACAATAAGCTGGGGTTTTTTGTTGCTTTTTTTTTTATTAAAAAAAAAAAAAAGGCTTTTTGTTCACAGGAGTGTAAAGAAGTTTCTAACCAACCAAATAGAAAGCTCCTTATCATTTTTTTCAGCTGTAGGGTGACCTGTGCTACCATCTGCATGCTGAGTAGCCAGGCTTTCATCTGCCCATCAAGCAGACAGTCGAGTGGAGACAGAGCCATGGGCAAGCTGTGGGCCCAGTGGGCCACCACCAACCCCCACCTGGACCCAGCATCAGCTTGCAATAGAAAGGCCCCTCCTCAGAACCTGCTCCATAGGCCAGGGCAAGGCCTGCAGACCTCACCCCCGGCAGCTCACAGTGGTGATGAGTAAAGGAAAGGTCATGAATGAGCATTAAGAGGAGCTGTCTAGAAATTAAAATTCATGTCCGAAGAAGAATCACCACATTTTGGGCTATTTGCCAGTTCTGTTTGGATGAAAAATGTTTCTGGTAAAACCTGTTTTTCCCTATCCATGAAAATCCCTTCTACATGGTAGAAAAATTAAAAATACACAAAACACTGGAGCCTATATGCTTTATATGCTGAGGCCCAGGGGGAAACAAAAAGCCCAACCTGAACTAAGAAGCCTCAGTATCCTGCAGATGTCAAATAAACATGCGCACCACTGTCTGAAGTACTTAATTCCATTAAACCTCAGTGTAAGTTAAAAAAAAGTCTTTGATTTTAGAGGAAACCATTTGAAATAATTATACCTCTTCCCTTTCAACTTACCTTTCAAAGAAAGGTAGCATGCATATGTCTTGAATAACAGATTAAATACAAAGCTTCTCTACCAACTTTGGAAATACCTAGCACTAGCTACTGTCGAACCTCTTCACCCTTCACATTCTCACACTTGACACCTTCTCTTCTAATATTAATCCTATATCAGTACAACACAACAATTCAGCTCTCAAGTTGACAACAAATCAGATCTACCATCTCACGATAAAGTTTTACTTGCAAGAGCAACAGTGGATTTATTTATAGATTTTTGAACGTTTAAAGGTTGCTTAGGCCCTTTAGGATATTATCTGCAATTTAGCAGAAGATGACATGACTGAAATATGATTTAGGCTGGACTTGTATGGAAGTTAGGGAATGTCATCAAAACACAATAGAATTTACAGTAGGCTAATTAAAGGAACAAGAAACCCTTCTACAAATACATCAACAGTAAGAGGAGGACACAGGAGAGTCTCCATTCTTTACTGGATGAGGCTGGGAATGTGATCACTGAGGATAAGGAAAAGGCAGAGGTTCTGAATGCCTTCTTTATGTCTGTCTTTAAAGGTCACACCAGTTATCCTCAGGGTACTCCACTCTCTGACCTGGTAGTCTCGAC
>JAOWBP010002559.1:29304832-29326970 GCA_028571105.1 Tragopan temminckii | reverse complement strand
GGAAAGGCTGTTGATGTAGTCTACCTAGACTTCAGCAAGGCCTTTGACACTGTCTCCCACAGTATTCTCCCGCAGAATCTGGCAGACCGTGGCTTGGACAGGTACGCTCTTGGCTGGGTAAGGAACTGGCTGGAAGGCCGGGCCCGGAGAGTGGTGCTAAATGGAGCTAAATCCAGCTGGTGACCTGTCACAAGCAGAGTTCCCCAGGGGTCGGTGCTGGGGCCTGTCCTCTTCAACATCTTTATTGATGACCTGGATGAGGGCATTGACTGCACCCTCAGTAAGTTTGCAGATGACACCAAGTTGGCTAGAAGTGTCGATCTGCCTTGGGGTAGGGAGGCCCTACAGAGGGATCTAGACAGGCTAGATAGCTGGGCTGAAGGTTCAACAAGGCCAAATGCTGAGTCCTGCACTTTGGCCACAACAACCCCAGGCAACGCTACACGCTTGGGGTGGAGTGGCTGGAATACTGTGTAGAGGAAACGGACCTGGGGGTATTGATTGATGCTCAGCTGAACATGAGCCAGCAGTGTGCCTGGGTGACCAAGAAGGCCAATGGCATCTTGGCTTGCAACAGGTATGGTGTTGCCAGCAGAAATAGGGAAGTGATTGTCCCCCTGTACTCAGCTCTGGTGAGGCCGCACCTTGAGTACAGTATCCAGTTTTGGGCCCCTCACTGCAAGAAAGACATTGAGGCCCTGAAGTGGTTTCAAAGAAGGGCAACAAAGCAGGTGAGCCGTCTGGAGCACAGCCTTATGAGGAGTGACTGAAGGATCTGGGATTGTTCAGTGGGAGAAGAGGAGGCTCAGAGGAGACCTTATTGCTCCCTTAACTACCTGAAGGGAGGTTGTAGTGAGCTGGGGGTATAACTAGTGGTAGAACTAGAGGGAATGGCTTCAAGCAGCGCCAGGGGAGATTTAGGCTGGACATTAGGAAATACTACTTTTCTGAAAGAGTGGTCAAGCATTGGAATGGGCTGCCCAAGGAGGTGGTGGAGTCACTGACCCTGGAGGTGTTCAAGGAACGGCTAGATTTTGTATTGAGGGACATGTTTAGTGAGAGCTATTGGTGATAGGTGGATGATTGGACTGGATGATCTTGAAGGTCTTTTCCAACCTTGGTGATTCTGTGATTCTGTAATTGTCATACCACCCAAATAAACAACAACTTTCTGAAATTCATGTAAAGGAACTATTTCTCTAAAGAGCCAAACACTATTTAGCATATTTTTAAAGTATTTTTACTGCTACGGGAGCATTGAATGGAGCCAGCAAGCTTTTTTATTATTATTTTTCTTAGGAAAGTGGTGAGATCCAGGAGTAATCACCAGCTGATCTGACAGCTCTGACCCTTTCCACATCCAGTAGCTGGAGGAGTACCACCAGTGGAGAAAGCACAGGGAAGCAAAAGAGCATGAGGGAAGCAAGCATTGGGTCAGTCCCACGCATAGCCAGACCTGCTGCAGCCAAGATCCCACTGTAGCCCAGGCTCTATTTCCAGACTAACATCCAGCTGCATAGCCTACATCGAGCTTTTCTTTCTAGGGTGAAGTAGAAGCAGAGCTGACATGGCAATGAGGGTGGATTGGAAAGGAGTCAGCAGCAAGGAAAATATTAGAATATTTTTCTAAAGATTTCTGCCTATTTACTGTTAATTACAGACTGTATGAGTCTGGGTATCCACATATGCAAATGATAATACGAAAATGGAGACAAAATTATAGTGATTTTCCTGACTTTTGGCTGTTTGACATTCTTTAAATAGCAGCCTGTTTTGTGGTATATTTCAACCCTATCAAAAAACATTCATCATGAGCCAGAGCCTGTCAGATTGTGTGCAAGGCAGCTGCAACAAGAGGGTCCCAGACAGAGCACAAGCTAAGGATTTTTAGCCTAAACATCATGAAAACTTCATTTTCTATCCTGTAGAACTGGAAATCTAGAGGAAGAAAGCTCAGTCTCACTGCTCCAGCTAGGTTTCCCCCACCCCATAAAGTGAAAAAGAGAAAAAAGTGAAGACTGCAGTTATCCATCCAGCCCAGGACTGACATATTTAAAAACTATGCTTTAAAATTGCTTTTCATTACTACTCCTACTGGTTTCCCAAAACAGGAGATGGAGACAGAACACAACTCATTATATCACCACATTGACATCATGATCATTTTGATGCATCCCGACTAGGTTTCCAAGGCACAAGCACAGGGCTTCAAATACACCTAATTTTTTTTTTTTTTAATCATTATTTCAGTAATAACAACATAGGTTGGACATTAAAATAGGAACCTAGAATAAGGTATTTACTACATTCTCCCTCTCCAGCATAAGTAGCAATGCATTTCACCCTTGTCCCCATTGCAGTCCTCTGATTTGAAGGGCAGAAATTTGATTGATTTTTCATCTGAAAGGATAAAAGAGTTCCATCTAATACTGCCATTGTTTATTCCTACTATCCATTTATTCAGATAATTATATGTAGCACAATCCACAGCACTTTTCAAGAACCCACCCTTTGCCATATATGTAGGCATTACTGTAGGCATTACCTTAACTTCATTAAGTTCTGCTTTCCCCTCAATAAGATCAGTAATAAGCCAGGGCCAAATCCTACTATTACTTCTCTTCTATTTAACTATGTTCAAGAAAATGAGTTAATAGCAAACTCGGTAAACAAAGTAAAATGTCATTGTCTCTGCAAAAATCCAGATGTTTCCTTTTTGTGGCTTTCACCCCTCCAAATGGAAGGTGATGATTGTTTACCTTTTACCAGCTATACTCTACCCAAATAGCCAAGAGAAAAATGGGAAAGCACACTAAAGTACAAGCTGACCAGAACTACACACCAATTTCTATATGAGTGTGGAGCCCCTTGTTCACCCCAAATCATAACCAGAGATTTCCTTATTTACAAGATGAACATTTCACACTACAGCCTGAAAGGAAATGGGGTCACTGATTTTCTACCTGCACACTGGTCTCCATGGATGCCACTAGGTTAAAGGTTAAAAAGTCAGTCTGTTTTCTCTAAGTAAGGCTGCCTTGCTTCATCTTTTGAAGGCTAATAACTTTGTAGGTGACAGTGCACTTCCTTCTATCTCAATAACATGAGTGCACCTAGTATAAGCATCTGTTACTTGCTCTATTCAGAAATACCTTCAGGAGTTAAGAAAAATAAAAGCAGTCAAGAACATATAATAAAGATAACAATGACATACAAACCAGAGAATTTTATTCACCCCTTTTCTACATCCACGTGTAGATAAAATAAAATCTTTTCATTCCATCTTACACTATATTTAGTCATGACTCAATGTATTGTGCTAGAAAGCAAGGCATCATCTCTATTCCCATCACACTGAAAGGGTACAGCAGAGATGTGAGTAATGGAACACTTCTGCTAGCCACTAATGAGCTCTTGTTCTTTAGATAGAGAAGCAAGTTTCAGGTGTTTTGGTCTCACTCTGGACCAGCTACTACAGTGTTAAAACACTGCAAGGAATACAATATTGTATATTAACAATAGATTTTGGTGTACTCCACTTTCCTTTGGTCTCATGACTTCAACCACTCCAGAAGTATATTATAAAGAGAATAAAAAATGCCCTAGAAGGGCAGCAGCATATTAAATATAACACTCGTCCTTATTATAGCCATATCTATTAAACATACCCCACTGTGTGCATCTTCCCATTTCATCTCCACTTATACCAGTCTGAAATAAAGTTGAGACCTGTTCACTTCATGTCTTGAATACTACAAAATTCTCTACACCAACAATCACTTTAGTCCGTTTCCATTCAAAACATCACTAATACATTCATCTGATTCATTTAACAGTGAGCTTTAAACTCAGAAAAATTCTTCTTTTCCTATTTGCACTTCAAGCATTCTAGAAGACTTTATAATTTTACCTTGCTGCTCCTACATTTTGTTCCGCCTGTAACTTCATAGCTTGTTTCGCCTAAGTTAACTTCCTTTCCTCACACTCTCCTGTCAACGCAAAAATCCCTAGATGAGAAACTGGTAATAGGGAATAGTTTTAAAGTAAGACAGGGGAAATTTAGGTTGGATATTAGGAGGAAGTTTCTCACACAGAGAGTTTTGACACACTGGAACATGTTGCCCAGAGAGGTTGTGGATGCCCCATCCCTGGAGGCATTCAAGGCCAGGCTGGATGTGGCTCTGGGCAGCCTGGTCTAGTGGTTGGCAACACTGTCCACAGCAGGGGGTTGAAACTAGATCATCATTATGGTCCTTTTCAAACTAGGCCATTCTATGATTCTACAATCTTAACCTTCATTTACCTTATACTAACATTGGTTTTCTCCACTACAACCCTACTGATAAGAAATAAGAGATAAAAAAAAACAACAACAAAAAAAAACAAGCTGATCAGCTGATTACCATCACTGACTGGTTTACATACTATACTTGGCCAATCTGTTCTAAAGCATCTGATTCCTCTACTTCTAGAGAGTTATGCTCCTCCCCAGTTGTTTCATACCTTCAGTAAGTATTGCACAGTAAGAAAAACAGGTTAATGGTATAAATGTGGTACACAAGAGACTGCAAAAATTCATGTGCAATGCTGAATAAGCTTTTTGGCTTCATGTTGCTAGATTTAAACTGTTCTTTGCTCTTCAGTAGATGTATTTTAACTCAGCTCAGACATGCTTATGCCAGCTGCTGTTTTTTCTACTACTACACTAAAACTTTAGTTTAGACTAAAGCTAAGTCACTTGCTGTACAGACATACACAGAAGCTAAAATATAGCATGTTTCTCTATACTAGTTAAAGCAAGAATTTTTAGAATTTGAAGTCAGACAATTAACAAACTCCTTTAATAGAGTCAGTGCTTTCAAAACCTCTATTTACAGCAAAGCTGCTTTAATCCTTCATAGCCTCTTTTTAAAAACCTAGTTCAGCATTGAGTGAATTACAACTAAGTATTTAAACATAGGTGGCAAAAAATGTCTGGCTACCAGAGTGATAGAATGCAGAATTAGGAGGTTAAGAAAAAAACCAAAAGGAATAACATGACAAGAAATATCAGATTAGAAGTTGCTGCAAGGTGCTAAAACTCATATATAGCAGGAGTAATTAGCACAAGTAGAAAACGCCACACTTTCAAGAACCTAATGTTATAGTCAGTTTGATAACCATGGATAAGAGACCTTGAGAGAAAATGCAGATTAGGCCCAACAGCACATTACAAACACCACTCAGCACATTACAACCTCATATTGACTAGCTTGAGAAGGAGGCATCAGCAAAATAATGAAGTCTCACATCCCAGTCATTCACCTTTTTGTTTAAGTGACCAAGTGAACCACATGTTGGGAGACAAGAATTCTGTAGGTTTTTACTTGAAGATGCCAACCACTGTCTCAGATAAAAAGCTATAACCTCATATTTTCCTCACCTTGACTGCTGGTGAGAAATAGCAAACAGTTTAATTCACAGACAAGATAACAAGCAGATGAGATGGCTGTGCCTAGACTAGAGATGTATATTGTCCTTAGAACATACCATTACAGTCGTATTACAGTTTTTGGGAGTTCTGCACAAGGCATTAGTAATAGCATAAACCCCATGAAAGTGACAAAATTGAACAGGTCTACTCACTCTGTAATATAAACAATAACTACATATATTTACTCTCCAAGGACAAATACACTTAGCTATACTATAATTAGTTAGAATTTCCTGTTGCAGACTTGCTATTCAGAATCCCTATTCAACGGGCACATAGATTTTAATGTTTTGTTTTGTATATTGATAACCATTCTGATTACTTTTAAGTTAGATTTTATATTACAAATTCTCCTTGCATCACAGTAGACATTAACCACTTACTGGGTTGGTGGTCTCTTTACATGACTGCCTCTCTACATATAAGAGGCAGCTATGATTAAGACTAAAGGCTATGTAACATAACCAAAACAGTCAGGTGTTTTATTACCATCCAGGTGTGTACATGCTATAGACTTAATCTTCCAGAAAGTCTAGAATAGTACTGCTCTGAAAATGAGTTCACTAGATAAAGACTGCATGTTTGATCCAAACCTATCACTTCATGTTCTGTATGAACTCTAAAAACATTCTTTAGTAAACACAGCAACATAGAAGTTTCCACTAATAAGGAATTAACATTTGCAAATTTTACCTATCATCTACACAGTAAAGCACAGCAGACATTTGATAAGCACTTCAATTTACTTTAACACACATGGACTTCTTCACTCTAACCCAACCAGCAAACAGGGCTGCTTTAAGACACACCCCAAACACAGAGCCAACCACAAACAAGCTTATTAGCTCTGTAGCACAAATGTATCAGCATAGATATAAAGCATGTGCAACAATATGGGCAACCAGGTTTAGCAAGTTTTCTTCCAGCTTTAAAGAAATCTGATATGCTGTCTTATCAGTCTGCAGGAGAATATAACAGATACATCATGCTTTAGCTACCTTCTTAATTGATTAATACTAACTGAACATCAAATGAGAA
Source organism: Tragopan temminckii (assembly GCA_028571105.1). Taxonomy (NCBI): domain Eukaryota; kingdom Metazoa; phylum Chordata; class Aves; order Galliformes; family Phasianidae; genus Tragopan; species Tragopan temminckii. The sequence continues at coordinate 29,320,459 of JAOWBP010002559.1, read as the reverse complement.
GTTTACTCTCATGAGTAGTGAAATTGGTGACAACAGAGAGAAAGAGAAATCAGATAACGAGGAGCCTATGGAAGAAGAAAGGCAGACCTCAGAGAGAATTCCCTAGCAGTTACCATACAGCCCTCCGGTACCTCCTGAATATGCACTGTTGCTCTAGCTGACAGTAAGAAATAGTACTAGTTAGAAATGAGGAGTTCTTTCTGCTCATCAGCATCAGTCACAGTAGGAAAAATATATTTGAAGTACTTTTCTAGCCCCCCTTCTCTCACCACCACAACCACATCTTCCTGCTCCTCTTCTTCTCACAACCTTCCAGGAGGCGAAGGGAGTTCCCTTACCATAGGCAAGTACCAACAAACTATAAGCCTCTATTAAGTAAGCCCCTGTGGGAACAACTGTTAACAGAACAGCTCTCTCCTGCTTTACTCTCTCTACCCCCAAGAAAAACTTCAACAGGCTGATTTAGCTGCTGCCATACACCATGACACAGAGATGGGCATCAGGCAGGATAGCTCAACCACTCCAGTCAGATGAGCACTGAAGAGGGAGTAATACACAAGAGAGTTACAGAAGCTCACCCACATAACAAAAAGGCTAATTTCTCCCTCAGTACCCCCAGGATAGGACCTGTATCCCATCAAGCTATAGAAAGCAAAACAAAAACAACTTTTCCCACACATGGAAAAAGCAAAATCATCAGGTTATCCCCAACAACCTTCAACACCCCTAAAAAAAAAAAAAAAAAAAAAAGTAAAAATAAAACCCTCACTGACCTGGTTTTACAAAGATATCCTTTCTATGCTGCAGCTTGCTGAAACGGCAGAGTAGTGTGCCTCTCACAGGCTTGTTGATACACCTGTGGGACTTTCTCCCCCTCAGCTTTCACTTTTCCTGCAGGGGCTCTTACTCAGAACAGGTGCTTGGGGCAAGCCTGGGCGAAAATAGGGGACTTCTTTTTTTTTCTTTCCCAAATCTGGTAGCATTATCAAGGGACCAAAATCTATTGTTTGACTACTGTGTACAGGTGTTAGAGATTTTCTGCTAGAGTTTGGCTTCAGCTGTTGAGTGATTTTGATCATCAACATGTGCCTCTCTGGCTTTATTTTGCTTGAATAGAACTCCCTTTACAGTGGTGAAAGTTGTTCAGAATTTAAGTAGAAAAAAGTCAAAGCCATAGTAAGATACAAAGGCTAAGACTTTTAAACCTTATTTTTTTTTTTTGTTTTTTTTTTTTTTTTTTTTTTTTTTTTGTTTTTTTCTTGTTTTTTTTTTTAAAAGGACTGGGGAAATATGCTTATGGAACTACATGAAAGAACTTGATCAAACCTTAGTGTCAAAGATGATTTATCTATCCTTTCTTATTGCTATTCAGCCAGTGCGTATGCCAAAGGTATACTGAGGGAGGTGCTGTGATAAGAGTAGGTACAAGAGTTAGTTTTCATCCCTGTTGGGGTGAAAAGGTGGAATACAGCCTGAAATATAGGTCCTGGCTGAGATGGGGGTGCAGGGTCCAGTAGTGATGGACCAGCCTAGCAGCTATGCTCAGTTCTGCAGTCTTGCCAGCGGTCCCCCAAGACAAAGGGACAAAACAGCAAAAAGCTGCACTGTCCCAGTGATACATTAAGCTCCCTCTGAATCCAGAGAAGTGGCAAACACCATGCCCAGCCACCAGGGTCCCTTTCAAAGAAAAAAAGCTAGATCCAGAATGTTTGATTCTCATGTATGTGCTTAAATTAGTTTTCTAGTTCAAAGAGAATGTTTTTAAAACAACTCTCCCAACCACATGCATTTATGGTACTTTAAATCACTGAGAAGTCGCAGAGGTCATGAGCTGAATTCCTTTTTCACGAAGCTAAACCAGAAGATTAACTCCAAAAGAGAAACGAATGCACTGCACTTGAGAACCAGTGCTTAATTCTGAGACACAGTCCAGTCTGTGGCAGAACCTCCTAAAAAGGTGCTAGTGAAAATGCCAAGTCCTCAGCACCATTTGCTTTGCCCCACGGCTCTGCTTTCACTGAAATGCAGGGCTCCCTGAGATGTGCACTACCGTAAAACAGGGCCATGAGAGCCTGTGGGGTCCCTTCACTTGTCACAGCTCTGGGCACAGCTAGATCTGCACTACCACTGTTAGCTCTGTGTTGCATTAACAAGTCTGCATAGCCTCAAAGTCTGGGTTCTTCCTGAAGACAGTACAGCTGCATTCACATAACACAGAATCTGATCTAATAAATCCTGGTAGATCTGAGCTGTCTCAGCAGCATTACTTCTTCCCCTTTTGGTCTTCCAAGAAAACCACATCTTCACACCCTCCTCCAGGCTCTCCCTGTGGCACACACTATCTCACCATCCCTCTCCTTTTCTTGCATCATCCTTTGACAAATTATCACTCAACCTTCACATGCTCTCTGCCTTTGAAATAATTTAATACCACAATTCACATATTTTGATAGAACTTTCTAGATGTTACTGGCCACAGCCTGTGAAGACTGCATATTTACTTGTTGTGGCTGAGTTTCCCACCACCTTCGGTGGGTACAACAAGGCTGGTATTGCCCCTTCGTAGTCCTTTTAGATGCATCTGGCCTCTGCCTCCAGTAGGAAGGAATGAGCATCTATGCTTGGATGGCAAAAAGAAAGGGATCTTATTGTCCCAAGACTAGATTCCGTAGTCTCCCTTATAAACCCAGTTTTCCACTTCCCACAAAAGTAAATCTTAATCCTTCTATGCTAGTCATTTCTAAATTTTCCAGCAGAGCAGTTCCACATCTCCCTTCACACTAATGAAACTTGTCAGATAATTGCTTCAGCCTATTTAACTCACCAGTTCAGAAGAAAATGATCAAATTTAAGCTAGGTCCATTTTCTGCTAAATTAGGAAAATTAATAGACTGAGGGTAAAGAGTCTCTACTCCACTCCTACTTTAAGGAGAAGCAAGCTGATAAATGGTTTCACTTCTCTCTTCACATATTTCTCTGGTATGTTTTTTCTGGTCTGGATGGAGAAAGGTTCATACCTCAGTGACATAGTACTAGGTGCTGAAATCAGGGCCTGTGATGACAAAAGACAGCCTGACCCTGCGTTCAGGGTAGCTACGTAACACTTTTATGCATCGTTTGACCTCTGCACTGGTTCTGCTCTGTCATTTGTGCAGTGTATACAGCCAATTGATTGGTATCACCACAGCATATATTTCTCGGTTCTCTGTGTCTTTGTTTTCATACTCTGAATTAGGTTGATCTTTTTAGTGGGTTTTGTCAAATACTTGTCCATCTCTCATGATTATATACAAACGTATATACTTGTTCAAAGTATTTTGCCGTATTTTTGGCAATCTAGAGGATGCCATCTCTTTCCATGTATAACTTAAGTCAAGCTTATTTAGCACACTGCTCTCCCATACTATTTTATGTTCATTCAGTAGCCCTAGGCTTTCTTCATGGTATGAATTCAGAAGACAGAATGGTAATATATCATTGTGTGTACTACTCATCTCTGCAGTACCTGAAATCTTCACAAAATCAAGCTCCTTCACAATCACAAAATCCCTCTAATGGGAGAAGTTTAATCTTGATTTAAGGAAAATAAAGGCACACAAAGTTAAAAATTAACAGTATGATGGATATTGTGTGTCTAAGATTTGACTTTTTGAGAATACGTGGCTTTCTGTATGATCTATTCAATTCAAAGCACAGCTGCTGTTGATTTCAGTTTCAGCTGTAAGCACTCAGCTAGCCAGTTCCTAGAGTTTCAAGTCAGGCCCAAGGAAACAAGTATCAGTGTGTCAAAGCTAAGTTTACATAAGTAAACTAAGTAAAAAAAGAAAAAACAACCCAAAATACACCTCTGAAAACAATATATGAGAATATAATAGCCCAGGCATGTTTGTGCTTCTGCCTCTTCATCATAGTGATCTAAAAATAAAAAAAGAGGGGACATTACTTCTGTGCCATGTGAATTGTTCCACCCTTTAAATATCTTCCTTTGTTCCGCTAAGTGCTGTTGCACCAGGCCCCGTCTGCCAGCAGGATGAGGCTGCAGTGTGGCACAGTTCCTTGCATGGGTTATTCAGAGGGATTTGAGGGCTGAGAGCACCTGGTTCTCCAGCATGCTGTGAGCATGCCAGTGGTGTCAGCAGCAAGGTATCATACAAACAGTATAGCTTTATTCCTCCAAAGTGTTGAGATCACATTAACAAAAAATTAATAAATAAATTAAAACCAACAACAAATATCTTGTATCCCTCTGACAGTCAGCAAAATGGCTGCAGCCTTCAATCCCTACGGAGTCTTCTTGCTTTATGACTGCAAGATATAGCCTTCCTTAGCTGTCCATAGAAAGTGCTATGGATTCAATCTATTCGGTCACCATTTTGGCATTTTAGAATCATAAAATAGAAGATTGGAAAGGAGTTGCATGATCAGCTAGTCCAACCATCCTCCCATTACCATTGCTACCACAAGCACTAAACCATATCTCGTAGCTCCTCATCCAGACGCCTCTTGAATACTGCCAGGGACGGCGACTCCACCACGTCTGCAGGCCATTCCAGTGTCTGACCACTCTCTGAGAGAAAAATTTTTTCCTTATGTCTAATCTAAATCTCCTCTGGCACAACTTATTGCCATTTCCTCAGGTCCTGTTTTTTCCTGGGAGAAGAGGCCAAACCCCCCCTCATCACAACCTCCCTTCAGGAAGCTGTAGAGTGCAGTGAGGTCCCCCCTGAGCCTCCTCTTCTCCAGACTAAACAATCCCAGCTCCTTCAGCCACTCCTCATAAGACTTGTGCTCCAGACAAGTATTCTTCAAGAATACTATCCTTCCTTGATAAGTTTAGACAAAAATCATAGGATCATAGAATAGCTTGGGTTAAAAGGGACCATAGAACCGTAGAATCATTAAGGCTGGAAAAGATCATCTAGTCCAGCAACCAACACATCGCCACCACCGTGCTCACTAACCATACTAATCATGTCCCTCAGTGTCACATCCACATGTTTTTTCCACAACTCCAGGGATGGTGACTCCACCACCTTAAGGATCTTCAAATTCTGACTCCCCTGCCGTAGTCAGGGTTGCCAACTGCTAGATCAGGTACTAGATCATATTGCTCAGGACTCCATTCAACCTGGCCTTGAGCACCTAACAGGGACAGGACATTCACAGTTTCTCTGGGCAACTTATTCCAGCACTTCACCATCCTCTTAGCGAAAAACTTCCCCTGACATCTAATCTAAACCTTGCCTCCTTTAGTTTAAAACCATTCTCCCTTGTCCTGTCACTATCTACCTGTGTAAAACGTTGATTTCCCTCCTGTTTAAATACTGGAAGGCCAAAACAAGGTCTCCTCACAGCCTTCTCTTCTTCAGGTTGAATAAGCCCAACTCTCTAAACTTTTCTTGTTTGGAGAGGTGCTCTAGCCCTTGGATCACTTTCATGGCCCTCCTCTAGACCCACTCCAACAATTCTGCATTCCTCCTGCTCTGGGGGCACTAGACCTGGATGAAGTACTCCAGATGGGACCTCACAGAGTAGAGAGAGATAATTACATGCCTTGCCCTGCTGGCCACCCCTCTTCTGATGCAGCCCAGAATACAATTGGCCTTCTGAGCTGCAAGCGCACACTGCTGGCTCATGTTAAGTTTTTAATCTACCAGGACCCCCAAGTCCTTCTTAGCAGGGGTACTCTCAAGGTGTTCTTCTCCCACTCTGTTAACATATCTGGGATTACCCCAACCCAAGTGAAAAACTCTGCACTTCACTTTGTCAAACCCATTAGATTCAAATGGGCCCACCTTTCAAGTTTATCAAGGTCCCTCTGAATGGCACGCCTTCCAACTTATCAATGCATCACTCAGCTTGATGTCATCAGCAAGCTTGCTGAGGGTGCGCTCAATCCCATCATCTGTGTCATTGATGAAGATGCTAAAGAGTACCAGTCCCAAGACAGATCTCTGGGGAACACCACTCATCACTGGCTTCCATCTGGCCATAGAGCCATTGACCATAACCCTCTGGCTGTATCCTTCCAACCAATTCCTTATCCACCGAATAGTTCAAATCTATAACTCTTCAGTTCAGAGATAAGGATGTGCTGGGGAGACCATGTCGAAGGCCTTGCAGAAGTCCAGGTAAGATGACATCAGTCGCCTTCCCTTTGTTCACTGATGCTGTCACTCCATCATAGAAGACAACTAGATTGGTTAGACACGAATTTCCCTTGGTGAAGTCATGATGGCTGTCTCAGATCACTTGCTCATCCCTCATGTAGCCTAAAATGTATTTCAGGAGGATCTGTTCCATGCTCTTTCCAGGCACAGAAGTTTTTGTTTGTTTTTGTTTTTGTTGAGTGCCACTTTGCCTGTATGCCTTTTTGCATGCCTCTGCTTTATCACAAGTGTAAATTGTTTGCTTCAATTTCTATCCTTTATCTAACCCATCCCCACCACACCATCTTCTTCACTTTTCAATCTCCAAATAGTTTTAAGGTGTGAAATTGTGTTACCACAAATTCCATGAAAGGTTTTCTACTAACACTCATTTTTTAGCAAAGCTTTTGTAACCACTGAAAAAAAATTCCTTGCAATTTCAAATATGTCTCTTCTTAAATCTCTATTTTATTTATTCTATGTATTCTGCTGCTCACAAGGCAGATGTGTCGTGGTTCCAGTAGCCCTTCACACTGGTAGTACTAAAGATGATGTTGGAAAAGGACGTATTTTCATTAGACCAGCTCACAGAGCTGGAAAAATAAACATTTTGCCTTCTTCTGAAACATAAACAGAGAATTTTAAAGATATGTACAAGATGAGGATAAAAGCTTTCAAAAAAGCGTAGTTCAACATCAGAGCAAAAATGGAGCTAGTATTTAGAAGTCAAAAAGGGCGCTAGAGAGAGAAGTGGTCCAGTGGTATTTGCAAGAGCAAAGAGAAAGATGGATACATTATCATATATGGGTCAAGAAGAAATAGCTGGTGGCATGGAATCAAAATAAAACATAAAAATAATGTGATTTCTGAGTTCATGTTTTCAGTAAATTTTTAGACTCTGATTACAAGATTTATCTACAACAGACATTTTTAGGGTTTTCTGAGAGAACAGAGATGGAGGAGCCATCTTAAGACTTCTTTCTCCTACTGAGGAACAAGTATTCATCTCCATTATTGATTGACTCCTTTAATGATTGTGAGTTTATTCTGGTACAAAATTGCTTTTTAGATTAACCCTTACTATTTTCATGAGGGCATTTTGTATCAGGATGAAATACATTTAATTCTAGCAAGTTCATCATTAGGTTTTGATGGTTCCACCTGGAAGACACTTCTGTGTCATTTGTATAGGGGTGTTTATTGCTTTAGATCACTATGTGATGCTTTGTATTCCAAGACTGTTCTGATTGCATATATTTAATGACATGCTGTGCACAACTCTTCCTCTACAATGATTTTGGGTAAGTTAGGGGTTTTGATACTAGCAAATAAAACCCCTAACTTACATGGGGGAGAGAGGGAGCACCAACTTGCTGGTCCAAATGTTCCTCTGGTAAATATCATAAATATTTTATTATTTTTGTGCACAGCATTGTAAAAATCTAGGCTGAACTGGTATTTGACAAGAAGGGCAAATTATCAGTAAGATTTTTCCTCTTCAGTTTATGTTGGCACATATTGAGGTGTCAGCTGAATTTCTTAGAAGAGCATCTTTTTTATTTCTGTTTGTACAGCATCTACAAAAGCAAGTTTTAATCAACAAGAACCCAATGGCAGTATAACCACTGAAGAAGTAAGAGTCAGCAACACATCTTTGTGATGATGGATCATTTATTGCTTATGTATAAATTCATGACTATCAAACAGTAACTTAAAAATTACAGTAACTATTTAATTCTGAATACTGGTATCCTCTCCCTCACTTCATGTAATTTAATATACGTGCTGAATCCTGGACTTTCTTTTATTTGTATCATGCTATGTAGAAATCAAGAACATCATACATAAACTATTTTTACAATCACAAAATTCTGAGGAGAAGCCCAGATGTACAAAGACAAATGTATGTTTCAACAATGTCTGTTATAGAAAAGGACATAGAAATTCTCTCTCAGAGACCTACATAAACATGAAGTCTAAACTTTTATAAGAGTAACCAAGATAACATAGCAGGAATTTGGTGTAACAGCCAGTGGAACACTATGAAGTTAGGATATGAACCTTACAAACTCAGCAGTGAGGAAACAGCAATATGCTCAAAGCTACAGAAACCTTAGAATTGAGTCAGCCACAAGCTGAATACATCAATGAGTAACAGAATTCTTCTGAAATAAAATCCCATGGCTAAATGAGAAAAAATGTAGAAAAAATAGTGTATATTACAGTTAAGTAGTAGGAGACCATTAGCAGGTACAACGCTCTATAAATGGTAATTTTATTTCTCATACTGTCAAATGGTGACACTGGAAGAGATCAGAGAATAAATGAAAGGCAAGTTGAAAGAGGCTTAAATTTATCCTCATGTAAAATGAGATATAATATTGCAACAAAGATTTTTAGGCATAATTAATGATGCTTTGTGGAGAAACTGGCTAGTGAGCCCGTAGAACATGGGACCTGTTTCAAAAAGTCATGATCAAAAGCTGTTCTATAACAGCAACTGCAATGCTGTAATGTACAAAAACACAATGTCCTTGTGAGAGAAATGATAAAAATTGTGCCATGGCTGGATCGATTTCAGAAAGATACTATGTAGACAGCTACTTAAAAAGAAGATAAATGAGGCATCCGAGAGTTTAGTCCTTGCAGACAAGCTGGAGACTGCTTAAAGACACCACTTTTTAGGCACACAAGAAAACACATAATATTTCAAAGAAGGCTATGGAAGGACAAAGAGCCACTAAACAGAAGGATAAAGAAGTTTTTGGTGGCAGGAAGGCATCATTCAAAAAGCAAAAGCTACATCCAGATGAGGAACGTAGAAAAGCCTGTACGCCATGGCAATTCAAATGTGAAATCATGATAAGTCAGAACCAAAAAAAAAAGTGTTTGAAGAGGTGTTTGCACAAGCACAAAACCAAAAGAAACCATAGTTTCTTTCTTCAGTATAACAGGAATGGAAAGTTTGTCAAGTGTCTGTGAAGTACATGCAAAGGGTGCTAAGAAGCTAAAACCATAATTAAAAAACTAAATATATTTTTCACTTCTACAATCACTATGGAAGAGACTCTCAAAGTTCGTATCCCAAAACTCTTTTCAGTGAAGACAGTCACCAGATGAAATACTGGAAAGTGAAAGTAGGAGAAAACAGTTTTTACAGCAGAGGGAGATTGAAAGATTTCTGCCAGTAGGTGATGTGGCATGGTGTGTTGATAAAATTCTGCTATTGTGTCTGTTAGAAAGGTGCTGTCTCTAAAGAAATACAGGAAGACTCTAGGAGTGAATAACTATACATTAAAATGGCAGATAAATTTCAGTGTTGTTTAGTGTGAAGCAGTGTACCTTAACTTGCTCTAATATTGCAGATAGTGTGATGCTGTGCTCAATGCACCCCAGGATATGGTTGGCCTTTCAGGCTGCCTGAGCACATTGTTGACTCATGTTCAACTTGCTGTCAACCAAGACACCCAGATCCCTTCTGCAGGGCTGCTATCCAGCATCATTTCTCCTAGTCTGGAGACTAAGCCCCAGCTAGAGTTGTCCTTTCCCAGGTGCAGCATCCAGCACTTGCTCTTGTTAAATTTCATGCAGTTGGTGATTGCCAGCTCTTTGCCCTCTCTGCAAAGCCTCTCCACCCTCAGTGGAATCAAAAGCTCCTCCCAGTTTATTCTCATCAGCAAACTTGCTTAAAACACCTTTTAATCCTACATTCAAGGAATTTATGAAAACATTAAAGAGAACTGGCCCTAAAATGCGGATGTCTGGTATGAGTCAGGAATGAAATCATGTGGAGTTCATAAATAACTCAATGCAAACCTGAGCTCAGACCCGCAGAAATAAAAATAAATAAATAAATAAATAAATAAAAAGCAAATCAAATGCTTAATTTATTTTGTGATGGACTAACACAAGCAAGCATGCGTTCTGTCCCAATAAAGCTATTTAAGCCCAAATCAGTCTCACCTTCTGGAAGAGAAATAACAACCTGCCTGTCTCTTCTCCTGGGTGTGGGAAATCTGGTCACTTTTCCCCTGTACTCCAGAAGCAGGAGGAACATATGTGATTCATAATTTCCTCAGACAGCTCCAATCTTCACCCATGGTGCTCCCTGAAAGTGCTCAAACACTACCAACCATCCTGTATGTAACCTGCTGAGGTACTAACTTTCTTGGCAGTTCACTGATGCCCTCAGGCTGGTTTCTGGAAACTAGAAATGACTAGCCAGCCATGCCCTTCATTTAAGTTCAACTTTGAGTGTATTTTATAATATCAGTTTAGAAGCCCTCCCTACAAGGTAAGGTATTTTTAAAATTTCAGTCATACCAGTGCAACTGGAAACAAAAGTGTAGTTTAAACAGGTGTCATCCACATTTTCTTAAATGCCAAATGCTTGCTGGCATTAGTAAAAATGCAAGAATATTCAACTTCTCAGATATTTTGTGATTTATTTATTTTTTTTTAAGTCTGCATTTCACAGGGAACTATTGCAAATCTCTAGTAGAATCTATTATGTAACTTGAGACTGCCAAATGTTTGCCTCTCCATCTCTCATAGCTTCTGCATCCTGAGGGTGTTTGAAGACACACAGAAGAAGGCAGAGGGACAAATATTACATGTATTTTCCTATCAGAAAGCAGTTATTTGTTTTTGTAGCAATAAGCTTTGAATATTTCAATAGTAATGCAAACATCTAACTTCAAGCTCAATAAAGGAGCATAATTTGATGAATAATTCCCTAATATAGACTTCCCTATAAAACTTCACAGTTGCTCTAATATATAACTCTCTGGAGGTCTATAAATTTATTGCATAGTGCATGAGAGTAAAATTCTGTAAAATGCAAGTTTCCATATACTAAAGAAATTTGTGAAAATGCTAAGGTTTCTACATTAAAAAAAACAAAAAAAAAACAAAAAAAAAAACATGCATTTTCCAGATGTATTTTTGTAAGATGTAGAAATAACTGAAAATTATCCACAGGGCATTCTGGAAACTAGAAAGAGAACAGATAATTATCCCAGAAATCCTCCGATAATTTTAATGTCAGGATTTTGAGAGAGAGATCCCAGAAATGCCTTTGGGCACATAACCAGTGTTATTTGCATGATAATTAGAGATGCCTGCTCTCTCCCAATGGGATGAGTGATGTGGCAGTTTTAACCAGGTCTTGTCAGAAAAATGAAAATACGTGCCTATTTCAATGCATCATATCTTCCTGGGAATGTGCATAGCAAATTATACTTAGTCACCATCCAAAACAAAAGGTATGTATAGAACCACATAAGTTTCGAACCTGCAAAATCCAATACAGTATGAGATTCCACTGTCCATATTTTCCTTAGCTACTCACTCTGTGAAAGTAATAACATTAGAATTCTTTTCTCTTTTCCCCTCCTTTGTCTTGACCAAAATGTCAAAAATTCCATGAAGTCAAATAGGCTTGACTAATCTTACTGCAAGGCAAGACAGACATACATAATACACTTAAAGCTGACAGCTCCACTGTGAAAGATGAGAGCGAAACCTATCCCTTATACTGGGTCGTGTCCCCTTGAGGTTTTCTAGCTCACGGCTGTAGAGGAGAGATGAATCAGAAATTTTGGTTGGAAGAATTATCTGGAGGTCTTTGTTTCAACCTGTGGTTTGAATAATGTTGGACTATTGCCAGCACTGGATCAGGGCAGTAGCAGCTTTGTCTAGCCAAGTCATGAAAACCTCCAAGGATGGAGCTTCCACAGACTCTCTGTAACCTCTTCGGGTGCTACTCTACCCTCCTTGTAATGAGGTTGGGGTGTTTGGGTTTTTTGATAGGTGAAAGTGGAAAGTAAGAAAATGATAGAATACCATAAAAACACAAGCTATATATTTTGCATATACAAATGGTAGTGTCATAGTCTCTCTCTGACTTCAGGGGAACTAAGAAACAACAGTGGGAACTTGCAACAGGCAGAAATGAATGAATTACCAGTGCCATAATGAGAGGCAACATGGTAGCTAATAAAGAGAGAAAGGAGTAAAATTTCTACTCTTCCTACTCATAATGCTGTCCCCGTAAAAGCAAAACAAAACATTCTCTTTTATTACATATACTACCTATTTGTTATGATGGAAAATGGTCTGCCTCTACCAGGTATGGTTACAAATAACAGATAACATGGGAAACATTCCAATTCTGGAAGTCCCCATGCTAAACTGGGTCATGTGGAAGTTTTGCTAAAATGCCCCAGTCAGCTCAGGTCCGATTTTGGTTACAGTTTTTAAGCAATGGTACCCCAAACTGGGATGCAAAGTCTTCACAGACTGAGAACTTATCACAAGGCATAATTTATCAGCTTAAACCTTTGTCAGGATTGGAACGCAATGGAGAGGAGTTTGTGACTAAATTCAATATTATTTCAATTTATTTTTTTTTTTTTAACTCCTTTTCCTCCCCTTTCCTTCCCTTTCGTAGATTTGAAAGCGAATCTGACAACCAAGTCTCCCCAGACACAGCTCTCCAAGCCTGGGACATCAGACGCATCAGCCTGAATCACACTGCCTCCAGTCCTCTGAGCATTTCCTGCTTCTGAGAGAGAGCAGCTACGTTCTGACAGTTTCAATGGGAGGTGTCAGCCTATTTCCAGAGCTTTCTAAAGACATTCTGTCATTTTGTGAACGATATCATTGTGTGGAACCTCTGAGATAATGAGACTATGAACATCATCCCACAGTGCCGTTTGGCTCAAAGACAGGGAAACATATGGGCATTCCCTCTTCACAGATTTTGCAGGGGAATATAGGGAAAACCCTGCAGTCTGGAAAAGACATTTCTTAGCCTCATTTACAACAGCCTGGATGCTCTTAACAGTGGACAAGATGGAAATGGTTGGCAACAGAATGCACATCAACATGGAGTTTTGTTCCTCTTTAAGCTTTTTCACAGAATTTTGAAGGAGGTAAGCAGTCACTACAGGATGTGAGACTTGCTAAAGCATACTAAGGACATTACACTGAAATAGCTACAATTAAATCATACATTAAAAGACAAATTTTTCACCTTATTTCCACACTGAATGAGTCTATTGAATCACCCAAGTCTGGATTTTAGATTATGCAGATAGGATGACTCACTTACAGCTTACCACTCTGCAACATGATAATCACTGGGATGAAATTGGTCTGCAATAAAAAAATTAAGCTCCTGAGTCCTGGAGATTGACCTGGCCATTTAGAATCCAAAATGTCATTGAAAATTCTTTACTCTCAACCATTATTTTGCAGAAGAGCAGTGTGGACCTAGCAGGGATTCTGCCAAAATTCTCACATTTAAGTTCAACTACTACTTTGCATCACTCTTCAAAATAGCAGTTCTAAGTTGTACTATGAAACAGGTTTTATGTATATACACTTATCAAAAGACTTTATTCAGTAGCTACTATTTGATTTAGTTCAGCTACTGCCCTTCAAGCTGAGGCACACCTCTTCATAAAAAGTACACAGAGAAAACAACAAAACCAAACCCCACTATGTTCCCCCAAGGAAGGATGTTTAGCTCTCTGAAGAAAAAAGTGAAGGTAATATGAAAGACTAAAACATTTTATACCTCACCACAGGATTGCACTACATATGGTATATATTAAAATTCTCAGAGCTTATGTACCATATGTCACATAAGAGCAGTAAATTACCTTAATTGGCGCAAGTGTGAATTTTGAAGAACGCCTTTTTTTTTTTTTTTGTTTTTTGTTTTTTTTTTGCTTTTTTGTTTTTTTTTTTGGTTGTTTTTTTTTTTTTTTTTTTTTTTTTTCGGTAGGCGTTTAGATGTAATACAGAATTTATTTTCCACTTAAAAAGGCCATATGCTTTAAGGCAAATTCCTTAAATAAGGAGATAACAATGTAACAACTTTTTAGCATCCAGCATTGCTAGTCTGAGCCGGGAGAGTATAGCAGGTTCTTTGACAAGATTGCTTGAACTGTATATGTGAAAATGTGTGGAGTGATCATTCCCCTACCAGTTGCACCATCATTCAACAGGGAAATATTTTTCATGTATACAAAATACAGGCTGTTGACCACAAGCTGTCTACACTAGCACAGTGCAGAACCAGCAAGAGGAACCTTTGTGATACTGCATGGCTGCACTTTCCACAACTTCATATCCCCTCATCAAAATATTCTGCTCAGGGTTTGGCTCTCTCAGGGATGCAGACACATTTCAGTGTTAACTTTTTTCTCTAATAACAACATAACAGGAAGGAGGAGTAAATAGACAAAATAGAAAATAACTTCCCTGCTGTGAATTGCTGTTTCTCAAGTATTAGGTCTAGTTCTGCACAGAATTAAGGCTTAGCTTTGTTGATACATCAGATGTCTAGAGCTCTTCCTCTTCAGTGATATTCTGTTTTTCTAGACAGACAAGTAACTGTTTTCTTTGGTGACACAGGCACAGAAGAAGCAACCTACTAGCTCTATAAAAGCCTTCCTTTTTTTTGAAAAAAAGCCTGAAGCAGCAGAATTTTGAATATATTTTCTATGAGTGAAAATCAGATATTTTTTTTTCTTTCTTAAGTACAGATATCTGTCCTGATATTATCATCTACGCAGAACTACTCTGAGTCTCAGCTTTTGTATTTACACCTCAAGGGAAGGAAAGATTGCAGAGATGATAAAAGTTGTTACAGAGTAGAGAACTGTAACACAGAGCCAGCTCCTCCAGGGAGTGTGAACTGCCTTCTTCTCAGTTATAAGATCTTTTGTGTATGTTTCCCTGTACAGCCCTCCCAGAGCTCTTTGCAATTAACTTGCCAGGGCTCAGTTAACAGAATGAAGTAGCATCCAGGTACTTACCACAGCCCTAATCATGAACAGCACAGAGGAATAGGTAAGGATGATAATTAACAGTCACAGCAATTAAAGCAATTTCATGTTGTGATTTTCATTCTCAGCAGAAGAGAAAAATCTCATAGATTTCTCCTGACTGACTGTCAAAATAACTAACATGACTGAAAGACTCATCCCAGAAACTTTCAGCACAAAAAATCTGCCTCCTCTGTTTTCTGAAGATGAGCACTGGGTGACACATAGAAATCTCATTTGTGTTTTCTTCTGCTTCACTGCTTTGGCCTATATTGAGTTGAAAATATCATAAGATACTGCCTGCTAACCAGTATTATTTTATTCTCCAATATGATTACGTTCACAACTTGTACTGGAACTACATGCTAAAATACAGGCAAAAGCTTGAGACTGTGTTTTTTGCTTAGTGAAATGTCAGAAGAAAGCCAAGTGAACTGAAAGAAAAACTGCCAAACTGAAAAATGCTTTCCCCAAATTTTTGGTCACTTGCTACAGTTCTTGGAGGAAGTCCCAGTAGATTTCTGTTACTCAGAGTTGAAGAAAGTCAAGGCATTGCACAGTGAAACTGGGAAAAACATCTTGAGGGGAATCCACCAGCACAATGTCAAAACGTTGCTTCACTTCCTGCAGCAATTCATTAA
>JAOWBP010002559.1:29280676-29304791 GCA_028571105.1 Tragopan temminckii | reverse complement strand
GGGAAGAGCCGTCAAATAAACTAACGTGTTCATTCTGCAGCACTGTCTTGGCAATGAAAATCAAGCTAGCAAAGGAATAATTTCTGTTTTCCTCTGTGAGATGTGTAATGCCACAATTTAAAAATATAAATTGCATGTTTAAATTTGAAATAATTCAGAAACTGTAACAATGGATATAGATATGCAATCATGTAAATTCTATTAAAAGAAATGTTTCACCTTTTAATAAATAGATGCATTCACACTGGAGAGTATAAATGTTTTGTAGGATTTGGATAAAATAAATCAAATCTTATTTTATACGAGGGCTTTAACACGTACTGTCTGCGTGATCTCATGCTTCAGAAGCAGTCTTGTATATTTTCATGCAGATGAGGAGCCTTACTCATGCCAATAGCCCCTTCTTTTGGGTTTACATGGCTATTAACTCATGTAAAACAATTATGTGTTTTACATGGGTTAAAATACTGACAAACTTATGTATCTACAAAATCAGGCATTCACTCCCTACAACTTGGCTCATCAAGTATGCAGTGGCTTAATGACACTTTTTGCCTAATGTATGCCTATTTTCCCACTTTCTATTTTTAGATCAGCATACGTCTGGGTGACATCTCTTAATATATATCTAGAACAAAAAGAATCCAAATTTAGTTAGCATGTGTCATTCTAATGGTACTGTAAAAAAAAAATATTCATAGTTTCGTTTAAAACCTTCAATTTGAATAATCCACCTTCATAAAACACTTCAAAACAGGGCAGTTTTTCCTTCCAAAACTTATTAAAAGCATTCACATAACCAGTACACATACAAAATGGAAGTGGGTGTGGACAACATGGAGAAGCACCAACATATGGAATAGGGGAAGCTGGATTCTCTGTGCTGTGCATAGCAAAGAAGTAAGAGAAGAAGGGAAATGCAGGACACTCCTTGGCTGACTCTCAAATGCCTGGAGTCTTTAAATAGGATTTTTCCTCCTGGTTTAGTTAAGATCTGTAATGCCCTGAGTTAAACAGTCTGAATATGTGCAGATATAGCAAAAAACTTGAGTTTTTGTATATGAGCTATTGAGATCTAAACAGAGTAACTTAGCAGCTGACATGCCTGGGTGAAAAAAATCAGACTTCTGGATGAACTTCACCTTTTGATAACCTGGCTATCCTTAACAGAATCTCTTCATTTGGCAACTGTGTAATTTCAGCATTTACATACAAGCCTGGATACTGGGGCTCAGCCAGGAAGAGAAGAAAGAAATGAATACTCACTAATGTTCAACATGAAAAGAGATTGGTGCATTGCTTAGTCTAATCACATGTCATATGAATGAATGAGCAAGGTAACCCTTTTAAAATAAGCTACAAAGTTAAAGATCCAAGTGAGAACAATGGTTTCAAATCATATTGCTCAAAGTGGGTGGGCCATGGAGGCAAGGAGGACAAGAGGGTTGGTGTAGTGAACATAAGGATAGAATATGGAAGAAAAAAAAAAAAAGAGAGAGAGAGAGAAAAAAAAAAATGAGGGAATAAATGTGGTAGTAGGTTAGTACAGTTGCAAGTGTTTTAGGTTAGTGATCTGGGCTGATCTCTTCACTTTTTAAAGAACAAATATAAAACACTTTTGGAGACAATGACAATTTCCCTCTGCTACAGGCAGTTCTTAGACGCATTTACAAAAGAGAGGAATTTTAACAAGCATGCCTTCTTTTCAGTTTCATCTCGACCGTTTAATGATCCTTCTCCACAAGGTGGCAGAAAGACCACACAGTTGACCAATAATGGGTCTAACCAACCTTTGTCTTGCCACAGAATTACCACTTTAAAAGTCCTACCACCCAAGTGAAATAAATTCTGAGACAATTATTTCCAAGCTAATTGGAATGCTGCAATATATCTATACAATATAATGAAAATTTAAAGAAAAAGATCACAAACAAGAGATTAAACTTCTTAGTCATCATGATCTATTCAAACATTATTATGCAAATAAAGGCTTTGCTCAAATGCCGTCCAGTAATACCTTGGTTATCTGCATGGAAATGGATATGAAAGCAATTTGGATAAGAAAGAGGATCATATTTTAATATAAATGAAATCAGCCCAGAGGGCAATAACCTCACACTGAATGAGTTTTCAGATCATAAAATTTCAAAAAATGAAACTTCATATAAAGTGACTTTAAAAAAAAAAAGTTTCAGCATGGGTAATGAGGGCACAGGGCATGTGTAGGCCAGCCCTAGGCCACAGTGGCTGTGCCTCTGAGCTTGCAGTGGCAAAGGTTTGGATCCGTCAGAGAGTAGCATGGCCTTGGCCATCAGCTCTCAAGAGCAGAGGTTTATCCTGAGTTCAGGATAAAGCACGAGGCTCTGTACAGCCCGCAGCAAACTGAGAGCTCACCTTGACATCAGGCAGGTTGGACTGCCCTGCTCACCACAGGATCCCTCCTCACAAACTGGCTGTGAGTCACTTCTCTAAACTAGAGGTTACACTTCTGTTCCTCTTCCACATCTGGCTGACCTGGCTATGAATGACCACAGAAGATTCAGAAGAGAGTCAGTCTTGTCCAAGACCTTATTTTTTGATAACTCTCCCCAGATCTTCTCTCTCAGTGTCGATCTGACCCAATATTTTTATTATAGCAGACAAGAGAGACATTATGCACGTACATAAGAACCCTTCTCTGCTTTTATACTGATCCTCCCAAGTTCATCTGCACCTCCAATCAATAAGTAGCAATTTCCCCTTTGAGGATCAGCTGTAGGAGTAATCCTCACACCCCGCAGAAAGGCTTCCAGTCTTAGTACACTGCAGGAGCAACTGGCTTTTTAAGAGGCTTTAAAAAAAAAATGACTTAGGAAATACGTTTTAGTGGAACCAATTGTTGTAGTTATTTCAGGTATAAATCAAAGTATAAAGGTATAAATCAAAAGACAACTAGAAATCAGGGCAAAAGCCAGTTGAAACAAACAGAAATATGATGTCAAGTACACAGCACAGCAATGGCAGTAAACACAGTCATGTGCTAAGAAGGCATGACATGACCTTGTCTCAATGACAAACATCCTCTTCAACTCGTGAAAATGACCATGTTTTTATCGAAAAAGGATTTCAAAGTCTGCTGAATCCAGAAAATCAAATTAAGAAGGCATTTAAAAATCAGCTTAAAGCGATTAAAATTTTTGTCAAGTGTAAAAAATGTGATTTTTAAATCACTTCTGCTTGTCAGGAAGAAAGTACATCATCTGACTGAGACTGTTTCCCACAAACACGGACAGAACAGCTATAAGAAGCTGGGCTGTGCTGTGTGACAGCTTTAATGCCCACCATAGTGGCTGCTATCCCTGCCTCTGGCCCTAAAGATTGAGTAAGTAGGTTTGCAAGAAGTTGGTCTTTTTTTTTGTGCAAGCCCATCAGGTTTGCAGAGGCACCTCAATTTCACCTTTATTCTTTCCATGCAGTGTCAGCAATCTGATCTGAGAAGTAGGACTTCTCTGTGTTTTCCCCACTTGTACTATCAGATAGCCAAACCCACATGGTTTCACTGAAATACATTAACAGGTTTGGGGTACAAACTTTTAAAAGTATCCTTTACTGGATTTTGAATTTTCGTTTTAAAGCAGACAGTGTCTCCAAAGTAATTTAGTGGAGTTTAAGAATAGCTTCTGTTTATACCAGTGGGACTATATATCTATAGAGATATTGCCCTATATCTGAGAAAAGCTAGGACATTTAACAGGATTATCCTCACAGAAGAATACCATACATTTTAAGTGCTTCTGTTCCATGTAAGAAAAATATAAATCTTATTCCTGACCTAAGCTGGAAAACAAAGATGATTTTACAGCCAAAATTCAGGAAACAGGGATTGTCATCCTGATGGTTCACAGATTCTTTATAGGGCCTGATGTCAGTTGTGTTTGTATGCCGGAGCTCTCACCTGGGAATCAGGGGTGGCAGTGTATCAAATCCACTTCATTCGTTCCTTCCTTAAAATGTCTTCTCTTTAGGATAGGACCACAAGCTGAGGCCTGTTTTTTTTCATAATGGAAGATGGCTGATAAGGCATACATTAATAAAATGGCTGTCTATGCTCACACTAAGATATTCACTATGCTACAGAAGAGAGAGGAAATAAAAGCATGTTAGGCCCTACACAGTCATTTTAATGGGGGAGTTTCTAATACTCTACTTTTGCCCGGGTCTTTGAGAAATTTGCTGTAAAAACTAACTGAAAAGGATGTTGAGGTAGGACCAATGTCCTCTATCCACGAAAATGCCATCTCTAGATTTTTTTGTGTCCATTGGGAGTCTAGCCAAGCAGGGTCAGTATGACTCCCCTTGACTGGGTTGCAAACACATGGTAAGCAAATCCATTTCAGCTAACAGCTTTTACACTTTCACACTGCTGGAACATAGGGCATGTAGAAATGAAGGGAAGGAAGCAGTATACATTCTGAAGTCCTTTTGCTGAGATCTTGCATAGTCTTCTAAAGCTCCCCAGTTTCAGTGCTGAATATACCTAGTTCCTCAGAGAACAGTTTTTTTCCTCCCCCATATGAATGAGCTAAAGGAAACCCTGCAAATAGTTCTCGGATTCCAACAAGGGGGTTTTATTTATACAGGGGATAATCTCTGCAAAGTTACCTGTTATAGTTAATGGGCGTCAGGGTGGTACGGAGAAAATTAAAACTAAATGGGCTTTGGTAAAATTAAGATAAGTTACTCGAGCACTACACAAAAGGAAGGCCAAGTTAAAACACCTCAGATCTGACTCAGCCATTACTGATCACGTACATGTAGCCATAGCTACCTTGTCCACTCTCTGCAGAAGGAAAGATCGCTTTACACACTCCATATCTCTTACCTAACAGATATTATTTAGTGTCATACCTAGATAAATAGCATACAGTCCTAAAACCAATGCAGTAAAGAACCACCTTCACAGATGTTTTTTTTTCCTGTGGCTTCTTCACAGATGATTTATCCCAAATTAACCTGTTTAACTAAGCGTGACAGGGATAGCATGGCTACATCTTTCTTATTCTCATAAAGATTATCTGAAGTGCAATTAATTTTGCAACTCTTTTTAACAAAAGTCCAACTCCATCACAAAATGTGACTAAAAAATTTTTTTTAATAGGAATGCATTTATAACTCCACATATTTTCTGGGAATGCTGGAAGGAAAAAGAAAAAAATAATGCAAGGAGGAATTTAGCAAATTTTATAAAATCATACAGAAGAAAAATTGTTCAGCGTCAAATCCTTAGTCAGTTAAGCTCTAATTGCACTGTAGTTTAAGATGGAAATGCCTTACAGAGCTCATCAAATTTATGTCACTCCAAGGGCTGTCACAGAAGATGTAACAGATAGTAAGCCAAGGATACATTTGTTCTTAGCAAAAAGGCCAAGAAAATATCTATCTTCTTTCTACATCCATCAGCTCAGGCAAAAACACATAACTGGTTTAGAAGATAAGGCAATAACTAATTCAGTCATGTGGAAAGAGCTGCCATGAAATCCCTCCTACCACCCACAACATTTTTCCACCCACATTGTTTGTGCTGCAGCACAATCCCCACCTAAACTTTAAGAAACTGAAATTCATCTCCTGGCAATCCTAATGCTTTGTTATTTCAACCCACGATTCTTTGCTTCGTTGGCGGCATAATACATTAGCTACTATGAAATCACTACAAGCCTAATTCAAGACCTTCAGATGTCCACAGCAGCAGTCACTTGAAAGGGAATCTATCCTTATTAGAGGAGAGAGGATTTTCAATCAATAACTGTCAGCTGCATGTTTTCTTAAACATGCTGTCAATGGGATTTCTTTCTTTCCTTATATCAGTCAAATGCTTTTCATACTCACAAATGTGAGAGCCATTTAATCACTCCATGCATCTGTTTAGATTTCAGTTTCTCCAGTTGCAAGTACAAGGAGGCCAATTTTGACTGCATTTTTTCTGCTGTCTGTGTACACATGTAGTAGAAATTGTATTGAGACCACAAACTCATTTCACATTCTGTAGGTCACTGAATAGCTGCTGGTAATGATTTTTGCTCACTAATGACCTAGGTTATATTTGAATCAGTGCCCTAGAGGTGAAAAACTGTATTCCATTACTGATTCCCTGAGTCATAAAATCCCTTGATAATCTTTTTTCTAGGTGGTTTTTGCAGTATTATTATTATTATCTTATAAAAATTACATGTTCATCAAGCTTCTGTAAAATGAATATAAACAAGCTGCATATATAAGAGACAGAATCATTTACATTAAATGACCCTCAAAACGTGGCAGTACAATAGGATCAACGCTATTTGACAGCCAAAGGCAAAGAAAGTAAGAGACATGCTTTCTATTGAAAGGAAATATTCTGTCAGGAGAGTATAACTGTATAATCAAACATATGAAAAAAGATATTGTATCTGGCACAATAAAAAAAAAAAAAGGCTTTAGTAAACTCATTATAACTTTGGCTTTTAGTCACATCCTTAGGCAATACTCCCACATATTTCACTCATATATTTAAGTTAACACGTCCATCTCCACTGGGATCTCTACATACTATACATATCACGTGACCTACCATGTGCTACATATACAAATAATTCTCCCACTCCCAGTGAGGGATTAATTAAGAGAAGTACCCAGGTTCTTAAGAGAAAGAAGTACTCTATTGTGAGTCTTAAAAAAACAGGCTTGTGTAAGAAACGTAGCAAGGGGTTAAAAAGACAGACAAAGTGTTTTGATGTCTAGACGTACCAGAGTTTTTCAAATATTACACTCTTCCTACCTGCTGTGCTTAGCTTCAAAATTCGGCACTGCCACAAGAAATATATATATATATATATATATATATATAATGTTTGCTTTTTCATCCATGTACCACATGGCTTTCACTTCCATCAAAGCACAGCCAAAGTGCCACAGGGGAGTTATTCCCTTGGCTGCCTTAGCACTTGTGATCTTTGACCTCTGCTGGAAATGGATTCCAGGCACACTTGTGCCTGGCAGGTGAACCATGTAAAATCTTGATGAGGTGTGTGTTTTGTTTCGTTTGATTAGCAAGCCCTAAAATCAAGGCAAAGCTTTGTCTTAAAAAGAAAAGCTCACTTTCTTTATCCAGGCTTTGCTTTTGCAAATGGCAAATGCTGTTTTCTACACAGGTAAAAAGCACAGCTGTATATGAAAGTGGCATTTTAGTGAGTCACAATGGGTAACAGCCCTGAGTGCAGACCTTGTGGCAGAAGAGGAAGGCTTAGAGCCATGACGTCATAAATCTCAGCAACTCCTGCAATGCACTGAGCACGTACTCACAGCATAATGAATCTGCTCCCTGGAGGAAAAAGCTTAGGAGCAGGAGGAAAGAAAAGATTATTTTTAGCTAAGGGAACCCTTTGTCTTATAGCATTAAAATCCTTGAGTTGGTTTCTCACAATAGCAGCCTTGTGCAGTGTTCTACTTTTAACTCACGGAGTGCTGTAAAACGTAAAAATTACAGCATGAATCACAACCTTCTGAACTTGCTTATTTGCTTTTTACTTGATGTCCTTTTGGCTTCAGTTAAAATTTTGCCCCTGTCAAAGCTCCAAATTTTAGCTACAGAATTCTAAGATCATGTTTTTATCCACCACCACCAAGTTGCACATTTTCAAGTGTTATACAGACTTCAGCAATAGAAGCAATAAACATCATTTATTAGCCTGACAGATTTAAAATGCAATACCTAAAATTAAACTGAAGGTCCATTCCCATTTGAACATTTTATCTAGTGAGACACAGATCACCCTTTTCCTCTAATGCCAAAGAAATTTGATTCTACATCCATTAATAATCCCAGATGTCAACCATAGACAACATTTTCATCAATCATTGCATTAAAGCACTGACCAAAAGATATACCTATAAAAGAAGAAAATACACTTCCCACTACTTTAATGTCTTTGATGTGTTTTCAAGATTTTAAGCCATTTTGCCGAAGGCTACTTTTAGTAAAGTGAAGAGACAACTGCATATATATCTCAGCTGCAAAAATGTTGATTTTGTTTAGTAAAGAAAAAGAAGTCACAGAACCTATTTTAGCTGCATCCTAGATATTCCCAAGTAACACACTATGCTTTGTAATGCACCTCACTGTTTGCTAGCGTTACATTTGGGCTGATCTGGATCAAGTTTTATCTTAACTCTAATTCACATGGAGTAGCTGTAACCAGCTGTTCTTGCTCCATATCCAGGCTGGCCTGGCACAGCACTGTTAAATGGGGCATCAGGGGTATGTCTACATCACACAAATCAAATCTAAGAGGAACTACCAAGCTGCCTCCAAAAGTATTAATTCAAGTATCAAAACCAGACATACATCAGTGCAGTGTTAGTCTGCCTATTAAGTGAGGCTAATTAGACTATATAGCAGCTTGTAGTAACGGATTTCAATGAAAATGGGCTAAATCTAATTACCTAACAACTTTCCTGCATAAGAGCACATTCACAAAGTGTTACTTTGAATTTGCCGGTGCATGGAAACTGTCCAAACATTTAACCTTTCACTCTTGTGTATATCAGTTTCATTCCCCAACCATATGCATTGAGTGAGCCTTCCGGTCAGCTGTCTGAGAAACTAGGAGAAAGCTGGAAGGAGGACCACAAGCCGTCCTTTACACTAGGACACATCAAAAAGAGCACATATTACTAAAATCGCACAGTGGTTATTCTGCACATCACTGATTTCCGATTAGCTGAAGTCCCCCTATGGCCCATGCATACAACATGAGGAAAGCTGTCCTGGAAGGGTAAGTTATGCTTGATGATGGCCATTGCCATACAAGGTAATGACCTAGCTTTGAACATAAACTTCTTTAGCTCCCCCTATGTACATGTAGAACCTATACCAAATATGATGTAGTCATTCATCACATTTCCCACTGAATACATCAAGATTTATTTGCTTCTGATCAGGGGTGTTAACTCAGCATCTCCAGCCATGGTCAACTTATGCTACCACTTCAATTTGTCTGCCTTTACTACTGAAAAGTTGAGTAACACTTTTTAATGTTTTGAAGTAGCCTGGCAATTGAAGCCACATTTCAATATCATCTATAAGACTCCTAAATCAATAGCAGAAGTAGGACTAATGGCTAATTATATTTCATATTCAGGCTTGTAAAGACAGGCGTTTTAGTAGATCCAATTAAACGCACAGGTGAATGGAATACTTAAATTCACATTGAAAAATTCTGCTAACCTTTTAAAGACATTTTTATTAATTCCAAGTCTCTATCTGTCTTATGGATGCTTGTATAAATCCATGTATAAATCTTAGGCTCCTAAAACACGTAATTTTTTAAAATTTCCTTCCTGTTCATTGCCTCTGTCAAACATTCCCAATGCTGCTATCTCACTTGCTTAATTTCCTAAGAAATTCAGGCTGGTACTTTTCACAGGATATATCTTTATTCTATTCCAAGTTATTATATCAGAGTGGAGTTTACCTTCCATAAGTGATTCAGCAGAAGATGAATTGAAAACACACAGGCTTCACAGTAATTAGTTCCATCTACAAGTGTCACTTCCAAGTCCCTGTTTGAGAAAAGTCTCCCAGGTTCCAGAGTGAACGCAAACTGTACAGTCTTTGTGGGCATCTCTAGAAAGCACTGGGATAGGTGCTGATGATTCATTGCCCCAAGAATGACAAGCACACTTTGCAGAGGCCCTCTGCCTGTGTGCAAGACTCAATGCATTCCCAAATCAGCCCTGAAATTGTGATAGAAAGCACAATGAGTAAGTGGTTCTTGCAGATGCTGTTTTGATTGTCTAAACACCATAACTTCAAAATATATAAATGATGAATTCACAACATACTGATTAAAATAATTCGCATTACTGATGTCATCATGACATTTATGTAGCTGCCTAGCAGACCAAGACTATGATAGAGGCAGAACTCAGGGTAAAGGGGCTGGAAAGGGGCCTTTTACGGTCTTGCTAAGATTAAGTTGTTGATCAAACTATTTGGAAATGTCAAGTCCAAAGAGGTCAAAATTTTAATTTGGATACATACAGCTTACAGGGTTACAGGTAATACTGCTGAAGATGAGTGTGATAAGAATGTAGTAAGTAAGAGACAAAAGCAGGATGGAGGTAGAGAAGAACGAAGAAAAGATGAAGGGGAACAAAGTAGTGGGTTCCCAGTGCAGTGCAGGTTCCTCAGCCAGTTAGAAGGGAGAGTAGAACAGGAATCCAGATAGCACGACTTGGGATACTGGAGAAGGAAAAGGGCTTATTTTTGTTTAGGCAAAATCTCATTCATGCACTTTGACCAGAGAACAGGCCACAAGTACAGGTGTCACATAGGATTTAACTTCTGTCAAATATACCCCTAACATACCTGTAAAACAAACCTGACCAGCTGCTTGGGTGGCTATGTCAAAGATTAGAGGAGGGGGATGTGAAACTACAGCAAATGATCCCTTATATTAGGACATAACTGGTGAACAGAAAGATGTGCAATTAAAAATCACACTGTGGCTGTTCTGCACATTACTGACTTCTGATTAGGGCAACCATTTAAAAAGAGAAGTGTGAAGTAATGAAGGTGGCAATCAGAGTAACTCCAGTGGGAAAGAAGAAGCATTTGCCACCTTTTCCCTATCAAAACTCACCTAATGTGCCAGCCCACATCATTGTGCAGCTCTTGGAAATCAGATGTCCAAAGGGAACCATTACAGGTTCTGTCATCCTCATCATGTACCTGCCACACAAAGATGATGGTAAGCCAGGACTTGCCACAGACACTACCTGTTTTACAGTGGTAAGTCTGTCACATAGAAATTCAGTATATCCTCCCACTTCTATATATATTGTTGTTCCAGATAAACAAACCAATCTATCCACAACTGGTGATTTTTATTTTTATTTTTTAAAGACAACAGTGTATATAAGGATTCCTTACCTTATTAATAATCACTTGTTATAATGGTAATTAGGAACTTGAAGTGCTAATAAATAGCTGCCAGATGAGTTCTAATTTCCTAGCACTCACAGTAGATAATGCATATTGTTTATTGATACCCAGTACCCTAATTCTGCTAATTTACTAGCATCTAAGGAAAACATAAGAAACTCAGTGTAATACACAAAAATGACTCAAATCTTATGGTCTCATCTTTCACAGGAAAAGCATCTGAAATCTGTAAAGAATTTGAACTTCAGTTGTGTCTTAATGAGACAGAGTCTTGATCCTTTTGGAAAGTAAGGCAGCAATTTCAAATGTTTTTAAAAATATAGATATTGCAATTTATTGTGGACAAACACTTTCTTGGCACTCAGTTCAAAACAGCAATACTAATAAAGCATGATAATCCTTGATGGTACAGGATGGTTAATGATGGTTAATTAATATTAACAAGCAAAGAGTAATCAAGTGTTACAAAGTGTTATAAGCTTGTTTAAGAAAGATGAATCATAATGCTTGCTTAAAAACAAATCCTATTGTGATTGGACTGTGACAGTTAGGATCTAGCACATCTAGACAGATTTTAGAGTGCAACTGAGTACAGAGAGTTAAGAAGTGACATTAAACATTAAAACATTCTCAAGGAAAAACTTCAGTTTTGTAAAAATTTTAGAGTTTCTGAGAAGAAAACTCTGAAATGCCAAATAAAGATGAGCAGAAGGCTCAAGGATTACTGTATCCAGGATTACTCTTTCATTATCTAATCTACAAGAAAAAAATGCATAAAAATACTTTTATATGAAAAGTGGATTCTACAAAACAATCTGGAGAAACAGCCAGATTGTCACAGCTGATGGGAACTTCACTTTGAAAGAGGATGTCTAATTTTGAAAAGTTATATACTCAAGATAGATGTTCAGTGAAAGGACTATGTTTACCGGATGAAAGAAATAACTTGTAGGCAGTAAAAAACCTAACATCCTTATTAATTTAAAAGATCCTTCAAAGCAAGTTAAAATAAACTGATCTATTATTGAAGATTACAAAAGAGAACGTCCTCTGAAAAGCAGGCATACAGTAAAGCAGTAACCCTTAATGGCACAGTTATTGAAATGTTGTCCAGTCAAATAGGAAAAGATAAAAGTGTTTGACAGTTTTCCTCTTTAATGACATGCTAGATGTAAAAGAAAGAAGAAAGTAAAGCCCCAGTATAGGCCCAGAGGTGAATAGACAGCACTGAAATTCATTGAAAAAATAATTACCAGAAGTCGTCTCATCACTGACAAAGATTGTAATTGTACCCACACCTCTGAAGATCTGTTTATCACTGGATGACCCAGTTGCCTTTACAGACTACCAAATAGTCACTTCTTTCAGTAAGAGAAAGAAAAGAGACTGATCGTAGAAAATGATTTTAAATTAAACAACTACGAGTTTATTCAAAACACTGAATATAATTCACGAACTACTAGTGTTTGAATTTTTCTGATTTCATAGGGCACATATAGGACATACGTAGATAAACTTACTGGATAAGGAATTTTATGGGCTTAAAAAAAGGTGACACTTGCTATTTTTCCATATCAAAGATGAGGATGGTTCCCACATGCTGTATATGAGTCAAGAGAAAGAAAAATCTTCTGTGGGATTAAGCATACCAAATCCTACCTGAAGTGACTACTACTAGTTTGGGAAGGAAAGAGAGGCCTGGGAAAAATGATGGCCAGGCTGTCAGTCTCCAGTATTTTGTCAGTATAGCTCAGAAAGCAAAATTGACAGGAACCTTGCCAGTAAGTAATGTGGAGGCAAATTTTCATTTTCAGAGAACTTCAAATTGAGGTTTTGTCTGAAAAACTCCTCCCAGTGAGATTTTGTGTGATGGAATTTCCTTTTCTGGTCATCTCTGTTTCTGCCTTTGGTCCTGAATCTTTTATTCAGCCCCTCTGCCACATCCTCCATATTGTTCATCAAAATAGTTAAATCAGGTACCATTTTCTTTTATTAAGATAATTTTGCTTCTCTATTTTTTTGTTCTCTGTAGAGAATAAGGGGGAGATATTTGCTCATCTCCTCCTGATTTTCTCTCAGACAGTTCCAGGCAATTTACTTTTTGTGTGCTATGGCCATTCTGCTTTAAAAAAAACTTGGAAAACAGAGTACAGACCTCCTTGCATTGTTTGAGGTGAATAGTACAATGTTTGAATTTTGGAGAATTCTGGCGTCAGTATCAAGTTACACACTGGTTCTAGTACATATTTGAGGACCAGCTAAATCCTGTTTACTGGAATGATTGGCCTGGATAGTTAGCAGCAAGAATGAAGAATGTCTACCTGGTACTCCAAATGAGTATGTGGTGACTGTTGTTGATTCTTAGATGACTTCCGGTACATGGTCAGTGATTACTTTGCAATTTATCTCAACTGCAGCTTGGGGGAGGAAGAAAATCTCTACTCATACAAAGAAAATGCTTCAATTTATGGATTCCTGAGGATTTCACAGGTATAGTTCAAGACTATTGACAGTGAATAATCCATACAAAACTGAACATTAAAAATATTCTCCTATTTTTAAAAAAAATCCTTTCCATTATGACACATTATTTCCATTCAATATTTTTTCAATCCTAACAGATCTCTATCTAAATAAATGCTACTATTGTCTAGCTAGAATTAATGAGCACTTCAACAGATCATGTAAAGCTATCAGAAATTTTGAAATACGAACTGATACTTTAGTTCATATTTTAAAAATTCTGGCATCTCTTTGAAAAAAGAAAAAGAAAGAGACAAGAGAAAAAGAAACAGCTTAGTACTTCAACATGAAGAGAAATTCAGAAAAAGAATGAAGTGCTTCTGAAAATCATGCAAAGGATATAATGAAACCATACGCATAACAAAGTTAAAACTTTTTCAAGAAGCAAGCAGTAACCTTCTGTTAACTTCTTTTTCTTAGTTATTACTGCTAAAAATTATTAGCTGCACTCATAGTCATGAGATAAATAGCACTGACATTTCAGATATCTGTTTAGATCTTGTGATACAGCAAGTTGTAAAGCACAGCTACAACAATGCAGGAAATATTAATACTCATGTTTCAGGATAACCACTTCCATGCATCTAAAAGGTCAAAACGACATTTCCTGCACAGTACAGGATTGCTGCATTGATTAATACAGAGATCTCCACTTTAAAAATCCTTTGTGAAACCAGAAAATAGGGAAAGGAGTGATAACTACGCTCTCACAGTACAGAAACTCTAGATTTTCCTTTAGAAAATCAGAAGCCTCGTATTTCTGAGGCTTAGTTTAGTTTTTTTTGTGTTTTTTTTTTTGTGTGTGTGTGTTTTTTTGTTTGTTTGTTTTTGTTTTTTTTACTATTGCAGATACTTTTTTTTTCCTAAGACTCTTTTACAGTCCTGTCTGGTTCAGAACAAATTTATCCAAAGATTCATTAATTTAATTAATTCAAATGTTTTAAAAACACAAAGGTAGGGGGAAAAAAAGGAGGAAAATATTGTGGCCTAGACAAGATTAAACTCACTCAAATTCCATGTGTGAAATATATCTACAGCAGGAAAAAAAGTTAATAAAATGGGGACGTTTCAATAGTCCCCTCCCCCCCCCCAAATGTTGCGTGTGTTCAACAAAGGAGATGGAAAATTAAACTGCCACACTCAGCAGTGGGGAAAAACAAAAACAAAACAAAATATGAAGACAAAAAGATGTAAAGCTCCATTTCGTGGTTACATGAGAAGAAGAAATTTGTGATCTTGCATATTCAAAAGACAAGGACAGCAACAAAGTATTTGAGCTCTTTTTCTATTTCTTTGAAATATCGTATATGTCCCTTTCATTTAAACATTCTGGGCCCTTGTGAAAACTCACACAGAAAAATAGTAACTCAGCATGAATCTTGGAGTCTTCCTTGATTAGCATTTCTGACTGACTTCGGAAGTTCAGCTGCAACATCCTGTTCAGAAATGAAAAATCTTATCTGTATGCTGATGGAATGAAGAGACACCATATGCATGATGCTCAGAATAAAAATTCAAGCAAGCGTGAGACAGCCTTCCAGCTCATGTTTTCTGGAGAACAGGGACAGGTTACAAATGACCAGCAGATTATACAAGGTATGTGAGCATTCGAGAGCAAAGGCTGCTTTTGTGGATTGATCACAGTGGCTTCTTCTGGCCAAATTAGATCTGACCATTAAGGTTCGTGTGCTTTGCTTTTGTGTTTTTTGATGCTTAACTTTTTCCTTCAATGGCAATATTAGGTGTGGTTGAATTTGATCACACATCAGATTTGTGATCAGGAAAGTCAGTCATCCATGTTAACTAACAAGCTCAGACAGGTTAGATTTAGGTTAGATACAAGGAAAAAGTCTTTTACAGTGAGGGTGGTGAAGCACTGGAACAGGTTGCCCAGTGACGTAGTGGATGCCCCATACCTGGAGACTTTCAAGGTGAATCTGGATCAGGCCCTGCGCAACCTGATCTAGCTGTGGTGTCCCTATTAATTGCAGGGGAGTTACACTAGATCATCTTCAGAGGTCCCTTCCAACTCCAAGGATTCTATGAATCTAACAAGACATTCTGCCAAATTTTTCAGTATCATCATGGCAGACACTGAGAGACATTGTCCCAACATCATCATCATTGTTATTATTGTTATAAGCAATTTTTCTGAAGAAAGTCTTGTTGACTTCAGTGGATATGTCAATTTTATTCTCACTGGCAGATCTGATTGCAATTTTTAGTATAGCACAAATTGCTCTCCAGCTTCTATCCACTACCATTACCCATCAACAAAAGATCTTTCTCTGAGAGCAGTTTCTATTGCTGACAATGTTATTCAATGCTCACATCAGCAAGAAAGGGGTTCCCACAAGCACCTGTGTTATGCTGTGGGACAGATCAGATCAGAAGGAATTTTAGAAGTGGTGAAAAATGGGCAGTTTCTCCAATAGTTGTTCTCTTTTGGAAACAAACCTCTCCCCTGCTTTATTCCAGATGTGCAAGTAGTCCTGTAAACAAAGTAGAAATAGGATTCAGGATTGACTGTTTTGAGGCAATTTTCTAAATCTTTTTCAGGAAAAAAGCAAACTGCTGGAATATTTAACTTACTGCATGTTCTTTCTAAAATATGTTGCCAAGTTTTCAGCCTTTAAAAAAATATATAATATATATATATAAAATAAATATAAAATAAATATAAAATATAAAAATATAAATATAAAATAAAATAAATAAAATATATATTAAAAATATAATATAAGTGAAGGAGGATTCACCCAGTTCCTCTGAAACTCACTTGAGTCATACCCATGCATTGAATGATGTTTCATGTGACATTTTAAGCTTAGAGGTCTTGAATTTCAATTGTAAGTAAGTGAGAAGATGCAACAGCAAGAAAGTGAGAGTGATACCACCAGATTTGGACAGAATGAAAATAAGGTTTACAGCTGAAGTATAAGATGGGGACAAAGGTGGTCAAGGTTCCTACTGAACTCAGTGTTCCTGGATCACTCTATACACAATATATCTGCAAGGCCACAGCACAGCTACCTGAAAGATTCCTTTCCCTACATTGACATAAAAGGCAAATGGAGGAAAAATTACAGTTAGATGGCAAGTGAGTTCAGAAGGACTACCTGAATGTGAAGAAATTGCTCACAACATCAACTTTTATTTTTCTTCCAAACATTTGTTTCTCATGACATTAGAAGCACATAATCACATTTCTTTTGCTAAGTTTCAGTTGTTTGCTGCAGCATTTGCAATTCTGCAAATCTTTATCCTCCAATAGTGAAACAAATCAAGAATTCTCCTCTGACAAAGAAAAGTTTAAGCCTGTTCAGGAGCCTAAGCCTGACTTCAAGCCATAATCTTGTGAACAAAAATCTAGCCCAAGGGCAAGGATCACGTGTTCAGAGGACATTTTCCTTATCATTTTCTTGAAACCACTCCTTTACGATCTACAGTCCAAAGAAGGCGGATGCACCAAGTGCCAAAGGCTTTACCCAGACAGATGACAAGAGGCGGTTCGGCTGCAATGACAGAGCTGCCTGTGATGCACTCCTAGCACTCACTGCTTTGGGAGCACTGCACTCCTCTGTGCCCCTCCAGCCACACAACTGGAGAGCAGGGCAGACAGAAAAGCCAAGCCCCAGGAAAGAGCCTAAGAGAAGCTGCAATTAAAATGGGCCTGGCCAAATGCCAGCCCTGAATACCTCTAGATACAATGGGTCCTAAACCTAAGTTAGGCCAACTGCCAGGCTTGGGGATGCATGCACAACCATAATCTCCCAAGAACAGACAGAGGCAGCAAAGTGCAATTAAGTGTTCTCAGTTCACCAGTCAGCCACAGCAACACTTGACAAACATTTCTGTATACAACACAAATAACAAAAAATAAAAGATTTTTATCCTACCACTTTTGGGGAAAAGGAGATAATCTGAAATCCAGGAAGGGAAATAATAAAACAGAGCTAGGTAAAAAACGTATCATAAAAGGAGGATTTTAAAGCTGTTATTTTTTTCTTTTTTTTTTTTCTTTTTTGCCATGGACACATAACCACACACGAATTGCATTGATTTACCTTCAGTACTGAGGACAGTTGCAAAAATGTTGGCAAAGAGGCAACGTGAAACAAGTTGAGTAAGAAAACCATCCAGCAATATACTTTGGCTGCAATTTATGTTTGTTGCATTCCCAGCTTATATAAGACAGACTTTCGGTAATCCCCCTTCGATGCTACCACCATGCTCCAACTTATTCCCCTCATTAGGCTCAGTTATTCACCATCTGTCCATGCAAAAAAAAAAAAAGTCAGTCTGAATATCATTTCTTCATTGTGATGCGGAAGCAATAATGAAACACATTACATAAACAGCAAGCTGGAATTAGGATACTTAGCAGTCCAAACGAAAAAGAGCTGGAGCCCAAACTCCAGCCACCGGAATCCAAGTCCTGCCACAGCCTGGTGCTGGGAGCCAAGCGCAGGAGCTGCCAGCGGGAGGGAGAGCACTAACACACAGCCAGACCTGGCTGGGGTCTGGAGTGAGAGGGAAAGAGAGGTTTAATTATGAATAATGCCACTGCAAGAAAACAAATCCTGCAAACACACACACAGGCAAAAACCAAAGCCAGAGATTATGCAGAGCTGAGATCTCTCTTTTACGTTCAGCAGAGTCAAGATGTGATCTCAAGTTTTGAGTATTTTGAGTATATTTTACAGGAAGACCTTAATAAATAAACCTAAGGATATGGAATCTTACCACTTAATAGCTGATAAATTAATCATTATGCAAAGTTGTTCAGCTACAAATCACTAATCCCCTTAGGAAGTCACAGACACTAAAGAAAGCAAAAAATACTCAAGGATTTCCATGTACTCTTTCTTCCCATCCTGCTAAAGAGAGAATCACAAGGTATTCATTGTCTGTATTTTTCTTATATGATTGGCAGGAGTGAAGAAAGTCTCCCAAAGGAGCACATAAATAATTTAAATGACACACACAGTGGTTGCCAGTACCCAGCAAAATTCATCCCGGCTGTAATTCAGCTTGGCTCTTTAGCACTCCTTCTCCAAAGCAGATAAACCAAAAGTATATAAGAAAATAAAGAAAGAATAAAAAACACCAGCAGACCTCTGTAGCGGCAGTTACAATATGTCTTGCATAGGATTAAAATCTAAACCTTATTTTCAGAAAGGTTATAAGGAAATTATGCACCAAATTGCTCTGGGATCTTTGAATGAAAAATGTTGTGTATATTCGAAACCATCATTAACACAACTTGCATGTCATTGCTTTGAACACAGCCAGCCCAAAATATGTCTAAAAGATGTTATAGGAGTATTTTAAATCAGGGCACCAATCCAGAGCATATCAAAGTATATAAGCTGCCTTCTTGTCTCTAGAGTTTTTAATATGATGAATGCCTGGACTCCTGTCAGCCTTGTTACAAGAGTTATGATACAGTGATTGGGCTGCTGGTGCTCAGCTGAACATTGTAAACCTGAGGCAAAAGGATACTGCTCTTCAATGGAAACTAAGTTTTCTCCATTTTTACATTGAGTGTTTTTTCCTGAAAGAAAACATTTGAGTTTAAGTTTTTATTTCAACACTGCAAAGTTAAAAGATCTTTGGTTCACCTGCCACTGTAGACATGTGAGACTAAATTATTCAAGATGACATGGTTTTTATACTATTAGGAAGTTAAGGGATTCTTCTTCCTGTAAATATTTTAGACAACTAAATATCTACACTGATAATTTTGAAAACTGAAATAAATTTATTTACGCTGTGAAAAATATGGCTTGCTATTGAAGCTGAAGGAAAATCTGCTTTATTTATTTTTGCCTTTGAACATCATCATCGTACTATTTGAAATATCTCTGTGCTGAGGGAGGGGAGAATGCAAACAGCTTTGTCTGTCAAAATCAAGGCATAGAGCACAACATGATTAAACTTTTCAAAACCTTTGTCAGAGGTAGATATGTTCTCTCTGCAGGGAAAACCAAAACAAAAATGAAAAACTACTCCTGCTTAAATTTCTTCTATGGGATTTTACCTTTAAAGTCTTCTAAAGCTTCTTCCTAATTTACAAAGACACAGGCATTTCAAAGAACAGAAGTCAAGAACTAAATGTTTTGTGACTCATTTTGCAAATGGAATCAGTTATTTAACAACAAAATCACTTTTGATATTAAGAAATTTTTGTATGGTTTCTTAGCACTACCACGAGTATCGAGAAGCATACGCTTTTCCAATGAAAAAATACTGCAGCTCATAGTATAGTCCATTGCTGCAGGTCTTATGAAGTTAGATTTAAATGTTGTTCCTGAACTTGAATTTTCTGTCCATATAGAAATTAATGGGGCAGTCCGTAGCCACGTTATCTACAGGAGGAGAAAACAACCTTTCAGATAATTCCAAAGTATGCAGCTGCCTCTCAATCACCCGCTGCTAATGGTCCTGCTCCCTAGGGCTATTTGGTGCCTTCTCACTCTGATTTGGTGCTATTAATGCCTTCTCACTCTGATACACCCGCATCACTCCATTAGAAATCATCTTCACTGGTTCTGCAGCTCAGCGAGACTAAGCTTACCCAGATCTCAATTGTCACATTAATATTTCTGTCAAGCATACTGCCTCAGAGTTTGCTTGTTGCTCAAGCTCTTCCCGTAGATGCATGTGTGTGCAAAAGAAAAAGGATCAAAGGAGTGACACTCAACTTCTTTAAACGCAGTATGGAACCAAACATGGGCCTGGCATGTGCAGAAGCTTACAGTTATGTACCCAACACTGCAAAAAGTCAAATCTAGCACTGATAGAAATCACCAAGTACTTCAGCAGGAATTGCAACACAGAAAACTCTACAGAATGTGCACCATTTGGAAACCTTATAAAACAAATACTAGATGAAACAAAAGTGATTTTTATAGAATACATAGAACCTGCTTTACAAGTATAAAGAATGTGTCTTCTTTATCTGAATATGAATGTAATTAAAATTCAAAGCATTAAAGTGAATACTAAGAACAACAAGAACTTTAATGGTTCCCCATGGAGCACAGGCTAAGGTGGTTTGTTTGACTAAACTCCCCTTCATAAATATAGCTGCAGTGGAACTGTGCACACAAGAACAATAAAGCAGAGCAATTACCTTAAAAAGAGAACCACATCAAGGTGAACAAAGTAAAAAAGTATGAATAAAGGTAAACCCAATGTACCAAATATAAATGAGAAATGAAGGCTACTGTATCAGCATGGTGAGGAAGGCAGCTAACCAAGTACTGCTGTCTCTCTGCCTCTGGCTTTATCTCATGCTTCCTGCCTGTTTTGTGTCACAAAACCAAGACAAAAGCAAGAAAGTAACTTTTCAAAAAATATAAGATACGTACCACAACGTTGTACTGAAATGACAGCATGTATAAATAGCTTTTTCCAGATGGCAACTAACTAGACAGTAGAAAGAAGTTTCCCTGCAGTCCATCTCTTCCAATGCTGTAAACAGACCAGAGCTGACTGGTGGCTAGACAATGGGTTGGCATCAAAGCAAGCAATTTCACCTAAGAGGAGTACCTTTTAACAATTTATTTAATGGATGGTTTTCCAAAAGTGTTGCAAGGACACAAAAGAAGGCAGTCACTACAACCCCTGCTTTAACACAAGGATTTGATTAACTGTCCAGAATGAATTGCCTTGGGAAAAGACAAGGTCTGTATCTTCACATGGATTTTCAAACTGTGTGTGAAATGTCTCCCAAAGGGTTGTATCACAAGATGTGTTTAAAGCATATGGAAATGAGTGACAGTTCTCCGTAAAATGCCACATTTTAACCTAACGCATAAGCTCCTGAATTGTAAACAGCTCAGATATGTGGATGGAGCAGGTCAGGAAACAGGGAGAACTTACTACAAAAGCTTTTCCACTGTCTTTCTTGGTTATTTTCAGAGGCTTGAAAATACCCTTTGATGGATACACAGCTGGCTGTTGAAGCACCTATTTTTAGTCTAGTACAACACAAAGCCACTAACTGGGATTTAAACATTCATTGTAATGTGTGGAAAAATTTGATAATTAAAGGTGCATCTACAAAAATCACAATCATGGTACAAGAGATATGGAATAGAGTGAGGGATTGTGTCTACCAGGAAATGAGTCTTGAGCCTGCTCCGGAACTTTGGTGTCTACAAAAAGTATTGCTCGTAAAACACAGTCAAGAGACCATGTGGTGGTTTTACTTTTCATTCTGTGGTTAAATGGTTGCAACACTCCTTTAAGACAGAAGAGATGTGATCAGACCCAGTCCCCTCTTGAGACATTCTGAACTATTTCGTATTACCTCCAGTGAGGACGTGGGCTACTTTAATTACTATTTTCATGACAAGGCTTTGTATCTTTGTTTCTACTAATATTTATGTACATAGCATAGGAACAGAAAGGAAGAGTGGAAGTGACTTAGTATTTTTTAAAACATTAGATATTTTAGCCTGTTGCAAATCAAAACAGTCAAATCTTTTCAACATACAGTAAAAGCGTACGCATATAGACAAAGCAGTAATAACAACGTCGGCACCACCAAAACAAAACTCAGTAAGATTAGTATAAATTATCCCTGGTGAATTGTACTTAGGCAACACTGGGAATCTTCTAAATGGAAACAATGTGCTCAGGTATCAGTTTGTTTTCTTTATAAACATCTTTTTACAGTATTTACTATCTTCTGCCTGTCTCCTTAAACTTCTGAATCTCAGCAGGTTCCTGCAGTGTAGGAACCTTAAGAATAATAAAACAAATGGCTTTTCTACTAAAGAGATTAGCCTCTAGCACACATAACCATTTCTCTCACTATAATAGAATTCACAATTGGTTAAAAGAGCTGTAATGTACAGAGATGGTGTGTCCATCATGCAGACTTGATGCATTAAGTCTTTATATTTCTGATCGTATAAAATTTGCTGTGCTCCAAAGTTCAAGTGAACTTGAATGTATTTCTCACAGCACTTTTTTTTTTTTTTTTAGCAAGAAGGTCAAACATCACACTGTATGAACTATAGAAAATAAAACCTCTTTTCTAAGAGTAACTTGTGGTGAAGATCATTATTTTTTATGCACTCTAATAAACAGGGACAGTCAGTGTTCACAAAAGGGTTGTTATTCAACATGGCATACAAAAAAGCCAGATATTTTAGTGAAGCATTTGCCTCTTACATGTACTCATTTTCTGACTGTGAACAGATTCATGCAAAAGCTTTTTTTTTTTTAGACAATAAATTAGAGGACCTGATTTAGAGACATGGAAATAATTAATTCTCTGATTTTCCATCCAGCTTGATTCATATATGCACACCTAAGACAAACTACAGGGTAGAACTTGGGAGAGGATAAATCTGGATGATCTTCTGTGCACAATTTCAAGAAAGCAGTAGAAATGATACCACACTGAGAACTCAATGAACAGCACTGTCTACTTTGCCTGAGAAATTATGCTTTGCCTACTTATGTTAATGGAAAGAAAATTTATTTACCCATCCATCCATAAAACTGAATGAATTAAACTCTACATTCTAGGCAGTCTAGAATAGCTAAATGGAACCTCACAAAAGCAAGAATCTCATTAAAAATGAAAATGTAACCAGTGAAATATGAGACTCAAAGAAATGAACACTCCACCAAAATGATTCATAAATTTCCATCTAATCAGTGTTTTACTGGGTTTGTTGGTGGTGGAAAGGGGAAATCAGCACAACAGGGCTCTGCACACTAGGCTGAACAAAAATTGGCCTTACTGGAAAACAGTGTTGATCAACAGCAGATCTGAGATGATTTGACATGTAACTTTCTTCTGTAAAAATGACCATAACAGATGAAGAGAATACTATAAATATCCCCTATTTAAATTTTAATAAACTATTCAATATAGTTATTCTGCAGCCTCTAACTGAGGAAGGGTTGGTCTAGCTGTGCAAGTTACAAAAATGAAAACTGAACAACCATAAACAAAGATGACAGCACATTGCATAACACCAAGCTGAAACTTTTATCACCACGTTGTATCCCAGACTCATATTAGCCTCATTGACTTTAACAGCTACACTGATTAATTAAAATAGCATGCAAAGAAGAGATCAGTGTGTTGGTCAAATTTTGAGGCG
This sequence comes from Tragopan temminckii, assembly GCA_028571105.1. NCBI lineage: Eukaryota > Metazoa > Chordata > Aves > Galliformes > Phasianidae > Tragopan > Tragopan temminckii. The sequence continues at coordinate 29,281,172 of JAOWBP010002559.1, read as the reverse complement.
ATAATACATCTGCTGAACACCACCATTAGCTGAGAGAAGAGATTTAGATTGGCAAAATAGAGATGTTTAACCTGGCAAAATAGAAGCTAATCCATCTGCAAGAGGAAAAAAAAACAGAACACAGCGATAAAACATGAGTGAGCGATGCAGGGGAGCGATGCAGTAAGGGGCGATGTGGTAGAAAGTGAGGGAAGGAACAGCAGAGGCCAACTCCCAGGTGTTTACCTGGAGGCTTGAGTCATGATATTGAATGTCCAAGGCAGGCATCCTATCCTTCTTCCTGCACCACAACTCTGCATTCACAGAATCACAGAATGGCCAGGGTTGGAAGGGACCTCAAGGATCATGATTCTCCAACCCCCCTGCCACATGCAGGGCCACCAACCTTCACATTTAATACTAGACCAGGTTGCCCAGGACCCCATCCAATCTGGTCTTGAACACCTCCAGGGACGGGGCATCCACAACCTCTCTGGGCAGCCTGTTCCAGCACCTC
>JAOWBP010002559.1:29229344-29280576 GCA_028571105.1 Tragopan temminckii | reverse complement strand
CTGGCCACCCCTCTTTTGATGGAGCCTAGGATACCGTTTGCTTTCCGAGCCGCAAGGGCACATTGCTGGCTCATGTTAAGTTTTTCATCTATCAAGACCCCCAGGTCCGCAGGGCTGCTCTCAAGGACTGCTCCTTCCAGTCTGTATGGATGCCTGGGAATCCTCCGGCCCAAGTGCAAAACCTTGCATTTTGCTGTGTTGAACCTCATCAGGTTCACCCAGGCCCACCTTTCCTAGCCTGCTGAGGTCCCTCTGAATGGCATCCCTTCCCTCTACCATGTCAACAACACCACTCAACTTGGTATCGTCAGCAAACTTGCTGAGGGCGCACTCGATTCCGTCATCATGACCTCCTGGCCTCTGGCAGTCTATTGTGAACATGTCTGCTGTCTTACTTCTGCACATTTCTCTCCTGCAGCACTGACTCAGGTGTACCCTGTTCCCCAGCAAATATTTTGTGGCTGGAGGCCAGCAGACAATAGAAACCATTACTTCAAAATAGTGTTGTTTGAGTACCAGAAAGAGAAGGAATTTGCACAGCATTGCTCAACAGCTTCTCTGTGCAAAAGGTTTGCAAGAGTTCTGCTTGGTTTGTTATCTGAGCTGCAAATTAGCATTGCTGAGCAGAAGAACCATGCAGCACTTATTCCCTTCCCAAAACCGGAACCCAAAGAAGGGAAAGAAAGGAGGTAGGCATTCAGATACTGAAGAGATAACATGAGAATCATTCCAATGTATACTTCAGAATGAGGAGGCAGAAGCTGTTGGTAGGGAATGCTGTGCAAAAGATTTATATAAATGAGGAGAATTTGCAAACATAACAGCCTGTTCCATGCCCACTTCCCTCTGGTACAGAACCTTTCCCCCTGCAGAGAGCAGAGCTCAGTGCTGCCCTCTGCTCCCTGTAAGGAGCTGCAGGCCTCCAAGAGGCTTCCCCTCATCTGCTCTGCTCTGTGTTGAACAAACCAAGGAGCTTCAGCTGCTCTTCATTCGTTTGAGCACTCTCTAACAGCTTTGTATACTTTATATATATAACTTCACATACTGTGGCTCTCAAGGCTGCACCACAGTGCTTGAGGTGAGGCTGCACAGCACAGAGCAGGACGCTTCCAGAGCAAGACCTTGCCCACTGGCAGTGCTGGGCCTGATGCACCTCTGAGTATGGTTTGGGGCCCTTTCAGTTTTGAAAAGGAACACTGTTAGGGTAGATTTTTACTTGCCCAGGTATGTGCCTTCTTTCGTCTTCATCATTATCGCAGAGACACTCATCCACTGAGCCGTGAAGCCCAGCTGTGAAGCTCAGCTGAAGAACCAGCTTACCTGTGGCCCACAGCTCTGGCTATCGGCGGGAAGCCCCAGACTACGGCAGCACCCTATCCTGTCATCAGAGAGCACGTGAACACATGACAGCCCAACACAGATCTGCTGCTGAGAATAAAATAACTATTTGCTGGCCAAATGGATAATATTCTATCCTGCAAAGCACTGAAACGATCGTGACAGAAGGGGGAACCATTAAGAGTTTAGATTATCCAAACCACACAGACAGCAAAGCTTTTGCAAGTCAAAAGTCACCTGTTGTGATAAAGCATAGTTATTTGGGTGCCTATTCAAAGCAGTGTGATAAAAAGCCAGTGATGAGTACACCAGTGAATCTTCTTTTCCACCCTTACCTCAAAAATAGTCCTTGATACACGATCAGCACTCTAGCAAACCCTTTCTTGTTTCAAGGACATACCTTAATAATGTTTCAGATGAATACTGATGGCATAATTGAGGTAGAGAAGAAATTCATCTTGTGTTAGCATCTCAAAAATAGACATACCTGCTAGATGGGGAAAAATGCATTTATACACAGATACTTTATTGTACTATATATATACACACTATACTATATATTATTATATACTATATATATTACCTGTTCCAGCAGTGGTTTCACAAACAGCAGTCCTATGGTTACCCCAGACTTCTGTAAATAAAGCCCTCACATTCACATAATGCGTTTCTAGAATGACATACAATGCATTGTATGGCATGTATGCATAACTCTGTATCACCAAGAGCATTAGAGAAATATGGTTCCTAACAGAATTGCTTTAAGAAAAGTATTCTATCACACTATTACCTTTCACAGATGTACTGTAAGTTAATTGCTTTGTCATTTAAGAAACTGCTGCTTCCGTATTTTGGAGTGCAGTGTCAACAGTAAAGGCTGGAGGCAGGGATATTGATACTGCAGCACAAAACCAGCATAACCTGATTAATGGCTTCTATTGCTAAGAACTGCAGTGAGAAGTCACATAGCAGTGCTATGGACTTAGCTTCTTATGAATGTAAAGGAAGTGAGAAAATGAGAGGACAGCTGTATTCAAAAACACAAATCATAGACTTTGCTTTCAAAATTAAAGGGAGGGAGGAAGAAGAGGGCTTAGTTGTTTTTTTGTTGTTGTTGATTTTATCTAGCCCAGGAACTGATGAAGGGAGCCACAAATTTAATAGCCAACAAACCTTATAAAAACATGGCATTAAATCTTCAATTAGTATGTACTAAATGAGATCTCTACTATGGAATTCAGTGCCAAAGATATTTGCATTATTTATGCAACAACACATATCTCTTTGCAAACAAAGCTAAAAATACTGCAAGAAAATTCTTACTCTAAAATTGAAAGAAGTGAATAGTTATAATGTATTAACTGGATATGCTGAGGTACAGGAAGCATTTTCACATTTTGACTACAGCAAAGTAATACAGAAGTGAAGGCATCTAACTTACATCACCTCACTATATTTCTCTCAAATATAAGTATTCTTTAAAGAAAAATCATTAATTCTAGAAACTTCAATGAGTCATTTTAATATTTTTAAAACAAGCCAGCTGTGATAACTGAGGAAAACAGAACAGTTGAATCAAGTATACGTGCTACGTCACATCTTCTGTTCCAGACCACTTAATTCAGCAACCCATTTGAAAGGCTGCCTTCGCTTTTATCCAAGGATGACTGTCTCTTTTATGATTTCTCTCATCCTTCTCCATTATAGTGCTGGATCACAGAGTTGCAGCATGATTGAACAGCTATCTCAGGAGTGACAAATAATGAAAACTCCTGCCTCTTGACTTCTTGGAAAGGCAGAACTTCAGCAGCCCCACGGCAGCACGTTCTCCCTGACACTCAGGCACATACTGAGGAGGCACCTGCAGCCAAACAGCTCTCAGTTCAGAGCAGACAGAAACAAACTGGACAAGGCAAGAGAAGAACCCAGGCCTCATGAGCCTCAGCTAAAGACAATCCCTCTCTTTGCACGATACTATTTTAAAAGCATACGCTGACAATAAAATTTTGTTTGTAGAAAATAAACTTGGGGCTAAATAGCTGTATACATTGTTTGCAAGATGCAAGAGATTCTATACTGCTGTACTCAGTGTTAGTAGAGTGCTCAGAACTATGCACAGTTTGGACCACCAACATAAAGTTATACAGCTGTAAGAGGCCTCAAAAAGCAGCAAAAATACTACAGGGCTTACAAATATATCCTGTAAAAAAGCTTACAGGAATGTGCCGTTTAGAAAAAGAAGAAAAAAAACATGGAATGCAGTGAAAGTAGCAGTCTTTCAGCATCTAAAGGTCACCACAAAGCTGACAGTGATAAATATTCACTGTGTCCACTTGAATGAAGAAGAAATGAGTTTATCCTGCAGTAAAGAAGATTTAGCTTGGCTACCGGAGGTTCTGAAACTACCCAAAACAATTTTAGTAGTTTAAAAACATCTTTAGTATGCTTTTAAATGAAATATACTTACACAATGCCATAAAAAAAACCTCAGAAAATTGGAATACCAGTAGGAAACTAATAATAAGGGGGTATCCCTTTCAATGTGGATACTTCACTGATATTTCCAGAGAAATACTTAGCTAATTCTAAACTTTTCTTTGAATATTGAATTCTCATTATTTGTTTTCTATTGAGGAAACAGGTAAAATGTTTGCAATTCAACAAATACGTGCATTAGGATTTTTCTTTCTTTCTTCCTTTTTTTAATTAAACTTTGTAGGTTGCAGTTTTGGCTAAATCAAGTATATTTCTGAGAATCTTTTTCTGGGTAGGCAAATCACTTCTCCAACATGAAAACAGAAAAGACCAGGTATTTTTTTTAAAGCTCTTGATTCTTACACTGAAAGGGCCAGGTTGGTGCAAACTGTCTTCAGCACCTCCTCGGTCCCCACCAAGCTTGACTTGGTGGCAACTATGACCACTGCAGTGCTAGAAAAATTTGAAACATCCTCATAATAAAAAAATGCATTCAGAAGATACTGCAGACACTGGCAGGGAAAATATACCCACCATAAGTATTTCCTCCAATTCAGTTTAAAATCTCAACTCTCTTGAAATTCCCACTCCTCAGCTTCTTACTGATGAACTAAACCAGTTGCATGGCCAGTTAGGTCACACTCAGCACGCCCTCTAGTAGTCCTTCACTTCGTTTAATAGCCATGTCAACTTACTCCAAGAAAGCAATTACTTCTTCATCCCCTGTCTTTCAGGTTAATTCAGCAAAAAAAGCCATTTACCCTCTAAACGAGTTCTGAACATACTTTATTATTTTTATTTTTTTTTCTACTACTGTTCAGAGCAAGAACTGCACAGAACAAAATAACTGAAAAACTAGTTAAGTTTCCTCAACTAGTATCTCAGAAGTGGAAGGAGGCAAAGTCAGGCTCCTGGAGTCTATAAGTTATTTTTTTCTTTACATTTCTGAAGATTTGCCAGCCTAGGGCTCTGGGCACCCATCCCAAAGTTAATTATGAATAACTGCATGTAGACATTCCCCTCAGCCCACTCCTTCTCAGCAAATTTAGGGAGGAAAAAAATAGGTTTTTGTAGCAAGCCCAGCAGTTTGCAAACCTACGCTCTTGTAGTGCAAAGGAGAAGTAAGATCTAACACCAAACACACTCAAATGAAAATGCCCTGCAGCAGAACCTCTTCACTCACCTGGAGGAAACTCCAGATCCCCAGATCTGCAGCTGCTCTGTTCTCTGGGGTGGGGGAGTTAGGGAAAAAAAAAAAAAAAAAAAAAAAAAAAAAAAAAAAGGAGCATCTCAGAAAATCAAACTCAATGTACTTGCAGAGTAGTAGCTTACAAACACCCAGGAAAGTGTTTCAAGTGGAATACTGGAAGTGGGGCAGTGGTAAAAATTCAAACGGAGCTGCAAGACCCTGCTCTGCAGTGTATGAGAAGCACTTGGTCTCAGAGAAAAACAGAAGCAACTGGATCCTCCCTGTACTTTGAATACTCGGTCAGGGACATAGGTATCTGCAGTCTCCTAGAGTGTCTCTAATGCCAAATTATTTGCTCATTTCTCCTCTGGGTCAGAGTTCAGCTTTGACAATCACGTCACATGCACACCAGTTCTCCTGCCTCTTAGAGGAAAAAAAAAAAAAAAAAAAAAAACCACAAAACATTAGCTTCCTTCAAAGAGGAAAAACAGCCATGATTGAGAGGATAATTTGTTCTACAAATCACCTACTATTCCTTGTACAGTCTTCCAAATGATTCCAGCAGGATTCATGTCTTCATACACTACTTTGATGTCCTCATTCAGTGATCTAGGTATTTACTGCACCATGTCACTACCATGCTACAAAAATATATCTCTGGCAGATAACAGCACAGCCCTCCCATTTCTCTTACAAACTGCCTTCTTTGAAAAGAAGAGAAAAAAAATAATGCTTGACAGTGTCACATACAAGCCAAAGGAGAACTGAGTTTGATTTCTACTTCTCTAGAAGCATCTCAGGCCAGGGAAACTTTATATTGTGGCACATAAATCTGGCCAGCTCCAAACAGGTGTAAAGGTGCCTCAGAACCACAGATCATAGTAGCGTTACCAATCAACACTATTTTATACTGAAAAAATATCAGCAGAAGACTCTCATGGCAGTAGGGTTCAGGAACAGGGATGCCAATGAACAAAGAAAAATTGCTATTTTAATCCCCACTTCAGTTGTTTAGATTTTTGCTGATGGTCACCTGGTAATCAATGACTTTCCATCAGATGCAGGGAACTCAGCGCCCCAAACTGCAACATAAACCAGTCCTGGAGCTTAATGAGAGTATAGGCAAGAGTTTTTCCATCTACTCCACCCTCTACAATATGACTAAGGCTTGAAAGCACCCTAAAAACAAATCCGTAGCACAAAAAAGACATCCAGTGAAGGCAAGCATCTTTACCTCCCTGATAAGCTCAGAATTTGTAACATTTATCTTTTCCTCTTTAGGGGAATAGGATAGGGTCCCTATCTGTTTAAGCACTCTTTCATTAAGGACCTTTTCTACCTCCTAGCATACAGAACCTCCAGACACAGCCGAGGGTCACACTGCCCTAGGTCTTGCATAGCAAAAATCATTCAAAATTAGAGGAGTGCACTGAAACAAGTGGACAGAAGGGTACATAAGAGTACTGACAGACTTTTATGTGGGACCCAGGATGTTTTAGAGGAGACAAATACTATGATCATGTTACAAATTCTAACTTAATTAGTCTTAAGGTAAAAAAAAATACAAATATGACAAGAAGCAACAAAGAAAGACACCTGTGAACAAAAGCTACTTTTCAGCTCTAGCACAGTTAAATAAAGGACATAAGATCAGGCTTATCTGTGTGACCACTGAGGATGACAAAGTTAGACTAGCTAGAGAATTGCAGAGAGGATAACAAAATTAGATACAGAGCAGCCTAGATCTCGACACAGTACTCCAGATGTGGTCTCATCAGGGCAGAATAGAGGAGGAGGATCACCTCCCTTGACCTGCTGGCCATGCTCTAATGCACCCCAGGATACAGTTGGCCTTTTTAGCCACAAGGGCACACTGCTGGCTCATGGCCAACCTGTTGTCTCCCAGAACACCCAGGTCCTTCTCTGCAGAACTCCTCTTCAGCAGGTCAGCACCTCTACCGATATATGCAGTTATTTCTTCCAGGTGTAGGATTCTATGTTTGCCCTTGTTGAACCCCATCAGGTTCCTCTCTGTCCAACTCATGCCTGTTTACATTCGGTTTTCAAAACTTAATAGCAGAATTGTGATCGATAACTATCTGTAGCAGACTGGCCATCTGTTACTATTTTAGAACTGCTGTTATCAACATCAGCTTGATTACTAAGTTTTAAAAAAGCATGTGTATACACACACATTTCAGTAATGAGCCACAGACATTTATTTTTTGATAATCTTTTTGTTACGTTCTGTGCTTAATATCCTCATCTAACCATTTTAAGAAGCAGCTGTTCAAAACACAGAATTTTTCAAGGGACTTTTTTCTATCGCTTCATTTCCCACTCTTGCATAGGGTCAATAGGACCAAGTGGACACTGCAAAGTCAGGTCACAGTGTCTGTAATATAATAGCAGCTTTGTATGGTGAAATGGTGAGCTGGTGAAGCATCTGTGGAAAAAAAAACAACTTCAACTCATAACTTACATTGCATATGTTTTCCAAACTTAAGTAAAACCAAGCAAGAATGATGTAAGAGTCCCAGACATTCTCATAAGTGGCAAAGCTGAGAGAATTGCAGAAGATAAGAACAGTCAGTTTGCTTTTCCTTCAGCTCTTCACTCATGAAGCAGAAAAAAATCTGTAAGAACTGGCAGATTGTGATACTGTGATGCAGGGGAAAACAAAAGCTGCAGCTACTGTACTTGGACTGGCTGGTCACATGAGCAGCCGGAGGTACTCTCCAATTAAGCCTGTCTGCCCCTGAAGCAGTGACCATCTTGTTCACTCTGTGCTTGTCACAAGCCATCAATAAAGACAGGTAAAACATAGGTAAGATAAACCAGAACAAGCATTAACATGACAAGATCTGCAGAGATTTACATCTCAAAGATCTATGTGGAGCATCCTAGAGATCAAATACAGACTACTTTAAAATGTCATGCAGTCATGGCTGGAAACACCACCAGGAGATTGCCTCCCTTCTTCTAATTCAAACGGTCTGAAACAACAGCCTTTCATTATCATACTCAGAGACTGAAAAAAGCAAAAGTTACTACGCTGTAGGCTTTCAGGGAAAGTGTTTAATTCTCTGTATTTTCTAAATCACACCAAATGAAAGAGTAAGGGACAAATTATTATTAATGTTATCAGGTCTTTTAAACACTATTCCATAATATAAAAGCACCAGAATGTTGGCTGTGCACCAGTAACATTCAATTTAGCAACAGAAATACTAGGTGCAAGTACACATGCATTGTACCTTAAAAGAAAGATGAGAAACACATGGGTTACAGCTATAACATGCACCATCTACATACTCGGGGGAAAAAAAGTCGATTAAAAAAAAAGGAAGTGGTTATTTTTCATTAGCCATGATGACAGATGAAATTAATTCCTTCTGATTCCATGGAAATTTTGCAATATAGTTGAAGAAACAAAAAATGAAACAAATACTAATTTTACACGTTGGTTCTCTAGGACAGTCGCTCATCAGAAAACTGTGGTCTGTCTCAGAGCCTGAACACAGCGTTATGCTTCAGATTCCACAGAGATGATGATTTTTGATACAGCAATCTGAGATTTTCACACTGAGGTACAGAGAAGATGCATCCAATTTCAGATTGAAACACACCTGCATCTCAAAGTGTTAAGATTAAAAAAAGAACACCAACAAACAAACAAACAAAAACAGCCCTGAGCAGTAATCAGTTAGAAAGCTATACAGCTATCAGGAGGTTTTTGCAGTTACTTCCGGATTAGCCACATTACTCAAGATGCTTTAAAGAAACAAAGTAAGCAAGCATATATGTTGCACACACAAAGAGCTAAAAACAGTAATAGTAACAAATTTTCAATTAAAAGTTGGATTTATCCTATACAGCTAGAAGAACTGTGGCAAATGATCTGAAGTTCAGAGAATTTAAAGTTGACCTGACAATGCAGTTTTTTATTGGTTTACTGGTTTAAAAAAGGAAAAGAACAATTGTAAATTTCATTTTTTAACCATTCATCTAGCTTGGCAGAAATCTGAAAAACTGATTTCCATAATCACAGCCTTTCTTGCTGAGCAGATCAATCAAGAGAAAAATGTGAAAGATCAACGAGCCACAGAATATAACATGCATTACACAGCTAAACAGAATATCTTCCATCCTGTCTCTTTTGAGGTCTGCACGTATTCAGCATGAAAGAGGGGTACATTACCTACAGAAAGAGGCACAGCACATTAATCATGGGGTAAATAACTTGCAAAATTTTGCAGTTTAGAAGAAGAGTCTCAAAAAGGCAAAATCCTTCCCCATCCCACCTCCCTCCCTCAAGGAATTCCTTAAACATTTGATGCATTCAGTTTTGCACAATTTAACGCTACATTTCATCTCTGTGTATGTGAAGGAGATAATTGGGTGATTTGCCTTCAAAAATTTAGTAGGCAACTAAACTGAACATTATACACAGTAAGCATCTTAGTATTTTATTCATTGCATCTTTTATACAGAATAAGCTTCACTGATATTAAATCCACTGCAGTATTCTGTAGATGTAGCAACAAAAGATTACATTATAAACAAAGAACAAAATTTGTACTTAAAAAAAAAGTTTTTTTTTTTTTCTTTTTCAGTTGACAAACATGAACACATTACTGAGAAAAACTGAGATAAGCATGGAAGGTAAGGCCAGATTTTTCTTTTTGGTCTCGAATTGATAACTTGTCTGTATTTACCATAAATATTAGAAGCTAACTGCCAGCAACTAAAAATAAGCATATCTATAATTTTCTAGCAATCAGTATTCAAATAATGGAGAAAACATACAATAAAAGAAATTTCTTTTCACTCAGATTGACAACTGCAATCTATGTACACTATGTCAAAATTCCACAATATTCTGGAGGGCAAGAAATTTTAAAATAACCTGCTAAACATTACTTAGAATGGCACTTCTTTAACTCACACGTCATACTTCAAGATTGCTAAAATACTGAAAAACAATACACTGCAGAATGCCTATGCCAAAATTACATAAAAAAGACAAACCACTCCATAAAGTGTCACTGAGACGCTCAACCAAAAATAATATACATTTGTATTTTTTTCAAGATAGATATTACTGTAAAAATGCTCACATTAAAAAATATAGTTATTATTGTATTTCCATTAAAACTAGAAGGGACTACATGGAGCCAAAGTATGAGGAATTTGTATATAATGACATGCTTCCTCATTTTATAGCACTAACAAAAATAATAGAGAAAGCTCTATTAAGTATCTTTAATCACGATGGTATTATTTTGTAGTATCTTTTCCAAAATTTGCTAAGACAGTGTATGTGCATGCAAGTCTGTGCACATGTCCTTGTGTACATAAACACACAAGCACATCAAAAATATCAGTGTATACATTATCCAGATACACGCACATCCACATTCCTGCATATAACACTTGTATAATGCAAATAATATGCAGGAACTCTGTCATATGACAATCAAGAGTCACATACTGTGCTCTCTCTTTTTTTTTTTTTTCTTCTAATGGTTTATCAAGTAAATGTAGAAGCACTTTCATATCTGGCCAAATGTACACATTAATTTTCAGGAAATTATGAAATAAGTGATTTATACATAACGTCATATACAATAAAAGTGATCAAGAATTTGGTGTGAAAGTTGATGGAAAGGAATGTAGACTACTCTAAAAATTAGTATTCAAAGATTAGATAAACAGTATGGCAAATACCTTGGAATTCGTAGAAAGTTTAAAATGCAATTCACATTACAAAGACTGGAGATACTTTTATAGATTGAATTTTTAAATATGGATATGACTGGCATTTATTTTTAAGCTTACTTCTATTAGAAATAGTCTTGTTTCCTGTACAGGTGATGCACTGTCTATACCATACATAGTAGAAAAATAAATTCTTTAGCAACTTAGAAATAGTTTATAAAACACTTGAAGTTGCAGTTTCTTTGCTAAACATGCCAATGTTAGACTGACAACTATAAATAAAAGCTATATAGACAACAGATGTAATGTAGAACAAGTTAAGAATACTACACTTTACAGGACAGACTTTATTGTACTATTAATTCCTGTGTGCTTTGCAATAGGAATAAGGTTGACTTCTCTTTTTTTTTTTTTCTTAAAAAAGATAATTAATTGCAAGAATATAACACAATATCAAGATAATTTATAATATACATGTACTTGAAACAGCAGCCGAGTTTATGGTATCATAGTAATCTAGAATGATAATCCAAGTCATAATTAGAAGTACAATACCTAGGACATAAGTGGGAAAGGCAATTTTTATTTTATGCAAATGGAGCAAATCAAACTCTTAAGAACCTTAATACTCAAAATCAGCTATTTACTATAATACATACAAGACGATCTTAAATCTTGTTATAAGTGAAGATTACAACAGTGACCATCATAAAGCTTCTTTTTTAAAACTACACAAAACATTCTTGCAGCTGAATGAGCCAAAACTGTTTTTTTTCTTTGCAGATCTAAAAAGGTGTATTTTGAACATGAAAGAAAAAAAGCTGCTATGAAAAGTCTCACAAATAGTGATTACTTATGGTCTCCCCTTTGCTACAACTTGCAACCTTCTGAAATTTTTACCACTAACAAAATATTTAACCAGAAGTTCTGTTTAAATTAAGCAGCATTCTTTTACAGCAAAATCGGTACCAATGTAATGGAAAATAAACGAGGAAAAAGAAAAAAAGAGAACATTTTTTAAAAAATGGTGCAAAATAAAAAAAAAAAAAAAAAAAATCAATCATTCAAATTTTAAGTACAACATACCACAGGAAAAAAAATGAATACAAGTTTATGTGATTTTATATATACATACTCCAAAGAAGTTAATTGTCAGTACCCAAAGTATTTATTGCTATTTATTAGCAATGCATTTTTGTATATCTTTAAAGGGTCACATAAAAATAGATTTAAAGAATAGATTAATTGAAGTCCTAGATTAAAACATTGTTTGGTTTAGAGAATTTTACTACAACAAAGTTCATGTTTATGTATGAAAAGTTATATAACCTTGTATGAAAATGTCATGAACTATTTTCTAAACACTAAATGTATTCCCAAGTGGGAAAAATTAAAATATCTAAAATATATTAGATTAAGTTTACAAGACCATCAATGATCTTTTAAACATGCAGCTGTTTACAGAATTAACAGTTTTACAAAATGTTTAGTTAAGGAATGGAACATAAAGAAATAAGTAGGCAACATCAAAATTTTTGTACAATATTTGAAACTCACTTTTACAACAAGCATGTCCTTGGTATTGTGCTGTAAGAAATAATAAGCAAGTTCACCCACCCTTAACAAACTGTCCACAGGTTTACTTACAAATAAAGATGGAAGGTGAGGCATTGTAAAATTCTCAACAGTGCATTTTGCATTCTTCCATAAACCATCCTAAGCCTACAGTCACGTAAGTAGCCGGAGATTATAAAATAAACTATAGCTGGGCTTTAGTCGTTTATACAGAATGCTTGAATGTGAATAAAATTGCCAAAAATAGCATGTTAAATAACAAAAACAGCCATAAAGCAGGCTGTAAGCACTGAATGTTTCATAAATGTAATTTTTTTAATCATTAAATTTCTATAGAAAAATTTTATTCACAATATATTGTGACAAACTGTCACAGGAATGATATAGTGATTGCAATAAAGTATCATGCAGCAGCAGCTTTGTACTTTATAGCTATTTTTGCTTTTAAAAATTAAACCTCTCCAGTCATGCTTACCACATAGTTTTTATCTGCAGCGTGTACAAATGAGGAACACAGTACGGGATATAACAAAAAAATGTCCAACCAGCTGGATGAGAATTATTTTTCATAAATATGAAGTACATTACTGTATCCTGAAACATGCATGTCTATAGCTTTTCTTTACTGTCCAGTGCCAGGCTGCCTGCAATCTTCTTCTATTTATATAATACCAAGAGGGTCTGCTGGTAATTGCGGCTGTATCAGCTGAGGCTGCAGTGGTGGCGGTAACTGCAGAGGTACCATTGGCTCTACCATCTGCACTGTGTTGGAAGGCGGTGGCTGACATGCCACTGGGTTCGGTGCTTCTACAATCTCTCCATTGTAAAAGAAAAACTGACACTGCTGAATGAAAGTCTCTATAATCGACTGGTGGATTTTGGTGGTAGAAAGGAACTCTCTGTTTTCGAAATCAGGTCTCATCAAAGTAGGCCAGAAACAAATTGATAAGTTATCAGCAGTCATAAAGTTGGTTTTATATTGCTGACTAACCCTGAAATGAGAATGACACGCACAGAATGAATTAAAAATGGTATGCAATCAACCAGAAGACTTTAAACACATGCCAACATTTTGAAGTGATAATAATAAACAGCCTTTAAATTCATCAACCAGCTACAGGATTTCATGTGTTAGAAAATCGATTAAAATGTCTAGACAAATGACAGAACTGGCTTCTTACTGCAGTACAGTCAGACACTGAACAACATTTATGGTACTTAAATTAAAAAGAAACAGATTAGATCATATGATATTTTTCATTTGTTTGTTTTTAACAAGTGTTGATTAAAGCACATCTCTATAGGCTTTCTCATATTAGCCAGCAAAAGAATTTGACTCTGCTGTAAAAATGAGGTGCTTTAATGGCTGTGGATATTCAAATGTTCAGCACATAAAAACAACTATTAAATAAGAATAATTGTATACAATTGCTTATTGTATGCCACCTACACAGCAAAACTTATAGTGTTTTTTAACAAATCACAACTTTGGGGAGGAAAAAGGATTTATTTTATCATTTTATACTATTTTTTACTGTGTTATTTTTTTCTCATGGTAGATGTGCAGTCGGAAGCGTCCTAAGATTGTGCAAAAGAAGCAGAAGAAACAGGTACTATATCCAGGTTTACACTCTAACCTCTGTAATAACTTAGACATTCTTTGCCATTGGAGACTCCTATTTTGGAAAGAGACTTTTTCCTTCTGCTTCTATAATTCTCTTTCTCTTACCCTACTTCATTTGATATTTAACACTTCTAAAACCTTGAATTACCATGTCACACTGCTCCAAGATCTCTATTTTCCTTTGATGATCTAAGCAGATAACACTGCAACTCCAGCAGTTACTGCAGTAATCTCCCAAAGCAATGCCTAATCAATGAGCTAGCTTTTATTTCTATGTTCATTTTCTTCTTGTAGGCACTTGCTGTATTTCACAAGATGCTAAATTAGTATGAGATAGGTTATCTATCTAACACGCTAGCAGCAACTGCTGCAACTGTGACAAAACTCTGATCAGGAAAATTTTATGAATATCATATTTATTAACTCTGAGCGGCAAAGCAAAACAAGTCACCTGGAAATATTTTTTACGAGCATGTTATGATTGAGACTTTTAATTATTAATATTAGTCCATATGAATTTTGCTCTTCATATTCACGTAAGTTTTTAAACAAGGCTAGGTTTGAATTTTTAAAAGTAAAATACTTTTAAATATACAAACTACTGAATTCTTAGAAAAAGCGAAGCATGAACCAACATAATTTTAGGTTAAAAAAAAATAATAAAAAAATCAATTTCCTATTAGAATGCTGATTTGCCAATATAAGACCTGGGGAACCACTCCAAAAAAAAACCCAAATTAACCCAATCCTGTGCATCACCATCAAAAGGAGGCATTCTTTTCCTATTCTCTCTCACCATCACATACAGAGAAGTTCATGCTTCTCTCCTTCTATTTGTTATGTTTGGCACTTGTCACACTCCCCTGTGAGCCAGTCTGTTTAGTGAAACAGCAGTACACTATCCTAGCAAAACAGGTGGAGCTTTTTTCTTTGTTTTCCTGATTTTACCATTTTAATAAATGAAATGAATTCAACCTCAGTTCCAGATTTCCAGAACTTCACAGGACCAATTGAATGGGAGAGGGTGGAAATTAGACAAGAAAAGAACTGGGAGGTTGTTACTATGCCTCTACGCCAATTAGTCCATGGGTTTATCCACTAGACTAGTATCATAAACACTGGAATTAAAAAACAAAAAACAAACAACATTATTTGATGTCAAGACAGTCTATATAAACTAAGAGAGTGTAAAATAAAAAGTGTTAAGTAGGGTTCTGTTCAATAGTGCCAGAGAGATCAGTTCCTAAGTGCATTATTATCAAATACCTCAAGAAAAAGAATTCAGGAAATAACATTTTGAGGCCAATCTGATTCTCTAGATTCCCTAGAATCAATTCAAATTGTTTTATATCACACACACACACACACAAAAAAAAAAGCAGCCAATCAACTAACCAAAGCAACCACATAAATAAATACAAAACCAAATAAAAGACCCAAAGAACAGCTAATTTGGGAAAGAACTGACACCATTTAAGGAACAGAAAATATAAGATCCCCAAAAGAAGATGTATCAAGCTAAAAGCCATGCTGAGCCATAGAAAAAAAGGAATGCCAGAGTTACAACACAGGTACTAGATTACTCTCATGAGCTATAGCTCCCAAATGATGATCTTGAAGGCTTTTTCTAACCTAAGTGACTCTACAAACTTTGTAAGCATTATTTTCATAGGAAAATGTTCAGGAAAAGAATGAGCCTAGCTTTGGAAATTCTATCTTTCTGCAAGAAATGGATTCACTAAATGCATTTCCATAGGTCAGTGCTGTATGAACAACAGGAATAAAACAACATCTGATAAATTTTATTTTTATCATTTCTTGCACCAAAACAAACATGCAAAATACTTTGAACATCTGAAGAAGAGAATGCTTGTTTCATTTGGGGGCTATTGGAACAAAAGGAGACAACTCAAATAAAAGATACCTGTTTTTAGTATTGCCAGTGTTATTAAACACTATTAAGTTATTAAAATAAAAATAATGTAATATTAATGATTAATAAGACTACCTGCATACTAGAACACAAGTCCATCCATTCTCTCTAACCCAAAGAATATTTAAATATCATATACTGTGCAAGGAGCACAGAAGCGTATTTGTAAGCATGATGGCTTGACTGCTTTCAACATGAACTTTGCTCAGTCAGAAGACGGTAGTATAACAGGAGCTATGGAAACTTTGCAAAACCTTCAGGTAAAACTATCTGCAAGAAAGACATACCACACCTAATGAAAACTCTGCTGCTTCAATAAAGTCATTAAACTCAAATGATATGGTGCAGAAGATATTCTCTTCGAAATTCTGTATGATCTCTATTAAACATGAAATCAATCCATAGGATCGTAACAATGATCTAGGTGATATTCTCCTACAACTGAATCTATGAATGCTGCCAACATATTTAGCATTAAACTTCAATACAGAACTATGTTTTTGCGTTTTTTTGTAAGAATTATTGTATTGTGAACTCCGATGTCTGTTATTAAAAATGCTAAACTTTTCTACATACATTTTTCCACAAATTAGTTTTCCACTGACATTTACCTGTACTTGTGCTTTTTTATTTTCCCTATATACTATCACAATGTAATTAAAGACAAGTACATTTTTGCTTTAGTTTTCAATGTATATAAAAAAAAAGTTTCCCAGTAGGGTTCTTCTTTTTGAAGTTTTCTGATTTAAGCAGGGGCTGAAACATGTTCTTCAGTTTTACTCCAAATTCATTACTACAACAATATTGGCAAGAAAGAAAAAATCTATTACTGAATATGTCATCTACAACCGAATATCTCTTCAGAAAAATGCTATCTTACTCATAATAGGCCAGAATCAAGATATTGTTTTCAAAAAATATTCTTCATACTGAAGTAACATTACAGTTTTATCTAGTAGTAATTAGTGAGAGATCCATCAAAAACTCTGTGCTGATAAATCTAACACTTAAGATACTCAAGAATATGCAATTCCTATGATACAGTAGAAAGAACAAAGGTAACTGAGATATAGTCCTGCAGAAATAGAATGCAAAAAAAACTTCCACAACTTATCAGTTACTATTCTGATGATCAGCACAAGCAGACTGCAAGAATTTCTGATTACACTTCATAGATTGAAAAGTTGTGAAAACCATAATAAGTACTACAATTATTGCCATAGGAAAATATTCTCACTCATTTATGATAAATGTACAGTGTTAACTATAAAAGTACTTTATTTAGAATAAGTAATGCACATGCTAAAATACATTTTATTGTATTTTAGCATGTGCATTACTTATTCTAAATAGAATAAGGGTACACAAATACTGCCTCTCTCAACGTATTCTGAATAAATTTGGTCCAAAGGATAGTTGGACACTACTCCTGAATGAAGGTGATATTCATACTTTCTTTCCTAAAAGAGTAACATTTTAATTTCATTCAAGGAGAATAAAAAAAACCTAAAAGCTTTCATTTGACTTAGCACTTTTATTCAAGTTTTCCTTCCTATATAAATTCCTCTGTGTACCTTTAAAAGGATGAGAATGGACTTGAGAGCAAAGGCCAACAAGCACTATTTCTGTTCTCCAGTAAGCTTTGTGAATTATATATTTCATTTGTCTGTATACATACATGCATTAGGAGACTATTTAGGATCATTAAAAAAGGTATTTAGCTCTTTTACTTGCAGCAATCCAGGTACTCGACACTGCCGTTAGATTTTTGTTACTCTCCTCTGCACTATGCAAATGAGTGACCAGCTGAAGACTTCTGACAACTCTGAGATTGACACTCTTCTACTGAATTCAAGGAATCCGGTCCATTAAGAACTACCGAAACATTACAAGTGATTTGCATCAAGTCTGTGATGTTTTGATTTACCTCAGTACATAGTTAGTCTGCAATATATAAATGCAAGAAATAGTTCTATCCAGTGTTATGATTCTCATCTAGGGCTAGAAAATTGAATTTTACTTGGCAAACAGCACTAAAAAAGAAAGAAAATTGATGCATTTCCCTGCAAAGGAAAATACAAACTATATTTGTGATTGAGAGAAGTGTAAAAGTAAGTGCCTAAGTTTCAAAGCTTCTCATATATTCAATGAAAATAGAATCATTTATGTTGGAAAAGACCTCCAAGATCATCAAATACAACAATCCACCTAACACTACAAGTCTACGGCTAAACCATGTCCCTATGTGCCACATCACAGATCTCTTATAACACCTTCAGGGATGCAGGCTCCACCGCCACCATTCCAATTCCTAACCACCTTTTCTGTGAAAACATTCTTACTGACATCCAATCTAAACCTCCTCTGGCCTAACTTGAGGCCATTGCCCTGCATTCTACCTCTTGTCACCTGAGAAGAGAAACCAACAACTTCCTTGGTGCAATCTCAGCCCATTCACCAGCTTCAGTGTTTTCTTCTGAACATGCTCCAGCACCTTGACGTCATTCTCATAGCAAGGGGCCCAAAACCAAACACAATACTTGAGGTACAGTCTCACCAGTGCCAAACACAGAAGGACGATCACTTCTCTGGTCCTGCTGACCAAACAATTTTCATGGCCATTGGCCTCTCTGGCCACCTGGGCTCACTGATGGCTTATTTTCAGCTGATTGTTAACTCACACCTCTAGGTCCTTTTCTGCCAGGCAAATTTTCAGCTTCTCTTCCCCATTGATATTGCTGCGTGGGGTTGTTATGACCCAGAATAAGAAGACTCCTTCCAAACAGCAATGGAGAACACATAAAAGCGTCTGATTTCACTGACTAAATAGGGAGTTTAAAAAGTCTCATTTCAACCCCCTATACTAGAAGCCCCAGGTCAGACTGTTAAAAGCGCCTGCAAAGCAATTTAAAGATCATGAAAAGCCTACTGGTATACACAGAAAATTATCCAGCTGACTGAAAAATACCACTGTAGAGGAAGGACTTGACAGTATTTGTGGGCAATAACACTGAACATAATGCAGGCAAACGTGGCCTACATTAGGACAAGTGATGGCAGTAGGTCAAGGGAAGTTAACTCTCCCCTCTACTCTGCACTGCACTTCTGGTATTCGGACTCCACTCTGGCCTCTACAATACAGGAGAGAGGTGGACATACTGGAAAGAGCCCACGGAAGGGGCACAAAGACAGAAGATCCCTCAAATGAGGAAAGACTGAGCAACTGGGACTACTTACTCTGGAAAAGCTCAGAGATAACCTTATTTAAGTATCTGATAGGAGAGTGCAAAAAAGATGGACCAAGAATTCTGAGTGGCACGCAGTGACAGGACAAGATACAACAAGATACAAGCTGAAATACATGAGATTCTGTCTGAATATAAAAAACACTTTTTAAAACAAACAAAAAAAAACCCACTTTTTAAAAATTTATTTATTGTCAGGGTGATTGCACACTAGCAAGTTGCCTAGAGAGGTTGTGGGGTCTCCATTGTTAGAGATACTCAAAACCCAACTGCACATCATCCCAGGCAGTCTGTTATTGCAGATCCTACCAAAGAGGGGTGAACTAAATCTTGAGAAGCCCCTTACAATCTCAACAATTCTGCTGTTCTGTCTTTAAAAATAAATAAATAAATACAAAAATAATTTTAAAGAAATCACAAGCTTATCTTTAATAGTACAGTACTGGGAAACAAAGATTTTTCTAGGAAAAAAAAATAGTTATTTTAGCTGTGACTAAATGTTTATTATGTCTTTTAATAATGTTGTTAGCTATCTTACTGAGTGGATTTCAGAGAATCCACTAGAGTTTTACTGAGTAAGAAACATGAGCAAGCTAATCTTTTTATGAGCGAATATTGTACACTTGGACAAACAAAAGGTCAGTAAATTACATTTAAAAGCACAAAAAATTACATTTCTATGCAAGAGGCAAGATTTAGGAAGCAAATTCACCACTACACACAGTTTTATTCTACATTTTAATTATTCAGCAGAGGTTCTGTGTGCTACATTTTAGAAGCATGAAGTTGATCTTGCTTTAATAGGCAGGAAATAGGCAAAATAACCTCCATGTTCCTTTAAATCTGTATTAGTCTACAACATTAACAGCTGCTTCCTTAGAAAAGAGGTCTGCAACTCTTGTACATACTGGCTCTGTGAAGTTATTTTGTTCTGTACAGCAAGAACATTTTTACATCTCTACAGTAGCTATGATGGCAGATATCTATGCATCAATTAAATCAGACATCATAATATATCAACGTCTAATTCATAATTTTTAATTTTCAACATTTATACTAACAGAGGAGAAATGCAGCATGACATTTTCAATTCTAATAGGTTGGGTTTTTTTAATGTTAAAAATTAAACAGAATTTTAGTAGAAAAATATTAAACCTGTTCAGATGTGTTATCACGTATTTGAAGACATCATAGTTCACTGGGTGGAACTTCTTCACAATTTCTTTTAACTCATGTAGCCGTTCTGTCTTATCCAGGATCTCTATAGAAATAAGTGACATTTTCTCATACATTTAGAAAGAAATACTGAATAAAGTGTTGCTAACTCTTTTTCCAACTATAAGAAGCACAGATATCTACAGAGAAACAGAAAGTGAGAAAAAACTCAATAAAATTCCTATTTACATGTATTATTACAAAGAATTACCTTTTCATAATAAAGTGGAAACTATCTAAATACAAAAAATGTTTTTCTATTTTTAGATAGAATTATTTATTTCTGTTTAACAGCCTTCTTAACAGACCATCTTGATCAACTTGTTGGCTTGTATATGGCTAACAATGAAACAGAGAAATCTGAAAGATTTTCCATTGCTTGCAAAATGTTCTTAACACATAAGATTTATACAGATTATAGTTTCACAAAGTTTTGGGGGATGAAAGACATTTTCATGAACTTATAAAATCTTAAGCTTACCAGTCAAATAATAAAAAATTATTATAAGCCTGGTGCAGCTACTTTAACACAAATTTTCACAGGTTCAATAGATATTATTTGTATTTTAAGAGGAAGCAAGCAATAGGAAAAGGACTAAGAAAAAAATAGCAGATTACAGAAATGTACAACAAATAAGTGCTACTTGTGACATCAAATTACATACAGAAAGAAGCTGACACTGGCTTAAAATTTGAAATAAACTTGCAGTTGGGTTCAGTTATCTCAGGATCGATCAACATAAACAGAATTCCAGAATACTGTAAAACTTACAGTGGAAAAGTTGGGGATAATGACTCTCTTGTAATAAAACCGTTAACACTGGTGTGAAGTAGATGAAATCCATAACTATAACAATTATTCAAGTATTAAAGAACTCTAGATACCACTCTCAAAATGATTTTTCATAAGCTGTTGTTACACATATTCACATTTTTGCCATATTCTACTGTGTAAAAAGGTTTGTTTCAATAGAAAGACTTCAATTCTTATTTAAGCCTAGTATGCTACAGTAATACATAATTTATTAGTAATACATAATCAAAAGCCTGTCCCACTTGTCCCACTCAGCTTGGAAAATCATAAATTGGTAAGAAAAAAAAACACTATACAAGGGATTTGCCTGAAAGTTATAGTGAAAATATCAAAAAACATATCTATAGACGTCATCCAAAAATACAAAATTTCTAGTGTAATATACACTAACCAAGTCTAGGCTGAAGCCTTAGGCTTACAGAAATATTGACATATTTTCAATTAAAAAAAAAAACATGGCAAAAAAGTGTAGCACTTTCCTAAAACAGTTTGCTGCTAGTCCAATTGCCCAAATTGATCCCAATAAAGATATTCTTTAAAAGGGGAACAATGTAGTCACATTTTCAAGTTTGAAACCTTTTCATCTTACACACAGTTCAAAAGGAATTTGAAAAAAATGTCAGAGATTCACCATAGCTCCACATACATGCAACTTCTAAAGTCTATTCTGAATGTTGGACTTCATAAAATCAAGGTATGCTTTCCTCCACCCCAGTAAACAACTATGATACATTTCCAAGTGCTAATATTGCAGTGCTAATAACAGGAGAAAAAAAAAGATTCCTCCAATTAAATTTCCTACATAGAGGAGAAATAATAGACTATAATTTATTTATAATAACTAATGTAATCATATTATTCTGTTCTCATCATATAATTCTGTTAATTTTAAAGAACATTAAAAAAAATGGCACACCTAAGCAATTAAAAAAACAAGTCAGTGCAACAAGCCTTTTTAACTTACAGTGAAAACTGCAATAACAATAAATATTGTGAAAAAATACAATCAAGACAATATTTTTTTTACTTACTTGATGTTTCTAACAACTCTTGATGCAAAGAGTAAGGAATTAATGGATCTGGCAGATCTGCAAAAAAAGCTTTAAGAGCCCCAGCCACAGCATTTACAGTCACTTCCATAGACTCTAGACTGATACTATGATCTGTAAGACAAAATTAAAAGCAGTTTACAGTTATGATTCTTCAAAATATTTTTATGAAAGAATTTATTTATTTAAAAAACTGAAAATGAAAACTTTGCCTAGCATTTGTCAAAAACAGAGTGAACCAGTGAGTAAACTGCCATCGCTCTGACATACATGAAATAAAGTCTGACAGTATTAAGAAAGCAGTAGATCAAAAAATAAAACTGCCTGACTCTCCATGCGGACTTAAATGCTTTTCTGTTTGACACCAATTGGGTTCTGATAATTAATTCTGCCCAAGAATGAGTTTTAAAATCCACATCCCAAATTTTGTTGAAAACTGGCACAGGGTACATCAATATGCAGAACTCGTGTGATGCTGTTTTATGTGGCCACGAAGCCTTTTAAGCAAGGACAAGACCACATGCCAGTGACTGCACATGGCCATATAGCCTACTGCTAGATTCCCAAATAACAGAAACTCTATATATTATATTTAGAGATTTTAATTTATTTAAAACAAGATAAAAGTCATACTAGATAATTTTAAAACTCTTCAAAAGTCCACTCCACTCGAAACATCATGTAATAGAATGACAGAAGAAAATCCAGCATTATATTCAGATTATCTGAAACATATAAGGCATTAAAAAAATGCACCTTTATTCGCTTTATCATCTAGGAGGAATTTTACTATTTCACAGACTCAATTTCATTACTAATACCAAAGAGGACTTTTAACATGGTTGGATTTTTTTTTCTATTTATAAAGATCAGTTGATGTAATAAATTTAATGAGAAAGCAGGAAGAAAAGTAATGCTGACCCTCTCAACACATCCAAATGAACACTTTTCTGCTAATCATATTTCAATATATTCCAGCATGACAAAGGTGGTACTACAGATTAATTACTAAGATTTAATTGTTAATTCACATTAATCAAGAGAGTTTTCAATAAAATAATTATCAAGAAGTTCTGCATTTTGGGGAGGAGAAATGTATGCTTAATGTTGAGGACTTCATGCTCTATTATACTAATATAAGGAGCATTTAGTACTGCACTTAAACACGTTCATTCAACTAGAAAACCATCTAAAAATTTCACAGGAAGCACTCAAAATTAGTTTTAACCAGCTACAAGATTCTATCCCATCCTAGGTTTACACACAGCTTCATTAGTTACATATAGCCTAGACTACATCAATACAACCTACCAAAGAGTAAAGCACTCAGTGCTATGGAGATCAGTTTGAATGTAAAGTTCATTTACACTGACTGTACTATCTTATAAATCCATGGAGAATAAGTTCTTTTGGCTTTAAATAATGAAATCTGTCATTACCTTGATCAAACTGTTTCTGAATGTTGTCTTGATCTGTTTTATTCCCACTAACACGGTACAGGCCTTCAGTACATAATCCTTAGGAGGAGGAAAAAGATACATTCAAAAATAGCTTATGCACTACAGAGCAAAACAGAGTCAGCCGTAAGTACTTATTGAGAAACCACATGTAGTGCCTAAAAAGTAACATTAACAATTACAGTGATACAGAACTTTCAAACTGTGAAATACCAGTTGCATTTTTGAGTTCAGTACTCCATTTAATGTTAGTCAGGAGTGGAAAGATTGTTAGGAAGTAAAGGATCTCCAGGATTCTCATTATTACCTTGTCTTACTACATGTTATGGAGTTGTCATAATTGCAGCAGGCATTCCAGGTAAATAACATCACAATAAAAATTCACATCTCTATTATGAATACGCAAACACACAAATGGACACGCATACACACTCACACTTGCTCACTCCACTCCATTGATAATGCATTCTATCATAATGCATAATGATCTGTTTTACCCACAGCTACTCACTAAACAGAAGGATCTGACCTGCTAATGGTGGTTACCCATCATCTTTTTCTTTGTTAATTTGGAAACCACTAAGGAAAACAACCAGTACATAGTGCCATAATTCTCCACCATTATGGACGCAAAAATATCCATATGGTACATCTCCATAGCAGTACATGGTTTAAAGAAAAAGAATCAAGTTTTAAAGCTCTATGAAATTTCCTGACTCTCTACCATTGTAGATGAGTACATGAACGCATTTTACAATATCAGGTCAATGCAGCAATGTTTCCATCACATAAACTCTGAATGCTTACATTACTGAGAAACACTAGGAATACTGCTAACACGGTCAAAATACAGAATGCACTTAACTGCTTCAAACCACTGATTATTATTCTCCTAATTCCATTTTTCCCTCTTAATTTCCTTCAAAATTCCCATATCTCCTTACTAGCTCCATCAAAGCTACCTTAGTAAGTTTTGACTAATTTTTTCTTTAATAAACCTTTAACTTAGCTTTCCAATTTCATAGCCAACAGTTTTCTCTTCTAAACATTTATCTAAATAGAAAAAACAGAAAATGCTCAAAAAACAAGAGCACAGTTCTGTGATGTCATCAGAAAGCATCAGGAGATATAAATTGGTAGCAAAGGGCAGAAGGTGGGATTCAATAATTTTCAGAGCCGAAGGGATTTAAAATTTGTCTTCAAAACAGTGTCCTGAATGTTATCCGACGGAAATACCCTGTATTCCTCTTACCAAATTTGTAAGTAAAGATAACCAAAAAAATCACTGGTAGATAACAAGCCAG
Organism: Tragopan temminckii; assembly: GCA_028571105.1. Lineage (NCBI taxonomy): Eukaryota > Metazoa > Chordata > Aves > Galliformes > Phasianidae > Tragopan > Tragopan temminckii. The sequence goes on along the minus strand of JAOWBP010002559.1, from coordinate 29,255,637 downwards.
GACCATTTAATATGGGAGCATTCTCAGTTGCAGCTCTTCCAGCCTCAGGCTATTTTGTGTTTTATGCAACTACTATTCAATTTCTTTCTGCAGAAAGGGAATTGAATCTGCTGCAATAGCATTTTCTGAGAAGTCCAATTCAGTCACTGTTTAGTAGCAGTGTTTAAATCTTGAATACTTGAACTTGGCTGCTGCGTAGACAGAGATGCTCTGTCGTAGCATTTAGCAGTCATTCTTTCAATTTTACCACACAGCAGACACCTCTTTGTTCACACCAGTATAGCTCTAAGATACTGAAAAAGATAATGTACAGAATTTCAGAAACATTTCAAGAGACATCTACTGAAATTAAGCATCTTCCAAGAATAGCAGCTAACTGTTGCAATTCTGGATTAAGCTAACTAAATTAGTTTTTTTAATTCCTCACATAAATACTTCCTCTTGCTGGAGAAGTGGGCCCATGGGAACCTAATGAGGTTCAACAAGGCCAAGCGCAAGGTGTTGCTTTTGGGCCGGAGCAATCCCAGGTATTTATACAAGCTGGGGGAAGATCTTGAGAGCAGCCCTGCAGAGAAGGACTTGGAGGTTCTGGTGGACGAGAAGCTGGACATGAGCCAGCAATGTGCCCTTGCAGCTCGGAAAGCAAATGGTATCCTGGGCTCCATCAGAAGAGGGGTGGCCAGCAGGGACAGGGAGGTGATTGTCCTCCTCTACTCTGCTCTTTTAAAGCCCTATCTGGAGTACTGTGTCCAAGCCTGGGGCCCCCAGTACAGGAAGGATGTGGAGCTCTTAGAGCGGGTCCAGAAGAGGGCCACTAAGATGATCAGAGGGCTGAAGCACTTCTCCTATGAAGAAAGGTTGAGGGAATTGGGATCGTTTAGCTTGGAGAAGAGAAGGAAGAGAAGGTTCCAGGGAGACCTCATTGTCGCCTTCCAGTACTTGAAGGGAGCATATAAACAGGAGGGGGAACAGCTGTTTATAGTGTTTATAGTGATAAGACAAGGGGGAATGGTTTTAAACTAAGATGGGAGATTTACGTTAGATATTAGGAGGAAGTTTTTCACTCAAAGGGTGGTGACGCACTGGAACAGGTTGCCCAAGGAGGTTGCGGATGCCCCATCCCTGGAGGCATTCAAGGCAAGGCTGGATGTGGCTCTGGGCAGCCTGGTCTAGTGGTTGATGACGCTGCACGTAGCAGGGGGTTGAAACTAGACGATCTTTGAGGTCCTTTTCAATCCAGGCCATTCTACGATTCTATGATATATATGCTTGTAATGTCTGATGCATCTAGGTCTTCAAGTATGACACTGTAGTTCATCAGTTTTAGATTTTAACCACCACTCTCAGTGGTGGAATTCTCAGTTCCTCTAAAGAACAGATTAACTTCAGAAAAAGGTCTCCTAGGGCAACATCCACTTCCCATGCCATTAAGTAGAATATGGCTGAGGAGAGGTGGGAGCAGTGGGAGAAGAAAACAGCTGTTTTTCTGTGATATATCCTCCCATCTATGATGGCTTGCATATATTTTCGCGTAAGGAATTGTAATCACCATTTGAGGATTTATCCTCCATTAATTCATCTAAAACTCCTAGTCATTTACACATGGACTTTACAACAACCTGTGGCAGTTTTGTAACTCAGTAATACACATTGTGAAAACACACTGGTTTTATTGCTCAGAATCTGAAGTTTTTCAGGAAATCTTTTTTTTCTTTTTTACTGTGTTAAAAATCAGGGAGTTCTCTACTCTTTGTCAGCACCACTCATGTTTTCTGTTTATTTCCCTTTCTCAGAAATTTTCTAAGCTAATTAGCTTAGCTCTTCTTTGTGCAAAAGTTAACATTATTGCTCTATGCTGTTTCTTTTCCAAATTCTATTTTACTTTAAGACAGATCGCAATTGTAACCGTTGCAACACATGGAATTACACAATAGTATGTTTTTATTCCCCATTCACTCTCTCTCTCCCCTCAATTCTTTTAATTCTCCCTCCTAGTTTGATACCAAGTACTCAGAGTTGATGTTTTTAGACAGCTTCTATGATGATTTTAAAGACTTGGCTTGAGTGACAACAGCTATACCAATATTTAGTTTGCCTAAGAGTCACACAGTATCTGCCAACTTGGCAACTGTAGCCAGGTTCTCAGTATCACTGTACTGTCTACATCTCTGAACACATGCCATTTAATCACAGCAAGTCATCTTCTCCACAGTTTAATTCTTTCCCCTACAGTGACCAACTGAATTTTTTAGGAATCATTTGCAACTATAGCAGCCAAGATAATCACTCTTACAGTTACCTTCGTAAATTCTGTGACCTGTATCATGCCATAATTTTATTCCACAGATTGACCTAGTGTAACTGTGCTCAATCCCTATGTTATATAGACTACACAGCACTAAAGGAATCTCCACCTGACTGACCCAGAATCTGTATGTATGCCAACAGCGTACGTGAGTGCAAAGCAAAGACTACAAATTATTTTCTAGTAAGAAAAGTCTAGCATTAAACTGTTTTAAATACATTTAAAATCTTCATTTAAAGTATTCCTAATATGTACACATCAGCACTGTTATTAAAAGACTCATGATATTCAATTCACAAATTCAAAAGCAGAACCAAAAATAAATGTTTAAGTATTTTTTGTAATAATGTGTAAGACACTGAAATATTCAATAGAAAGTAAGGAGTATAAAAAAATATTCAGTACTTTTAGGAAGTCTCAAAAATAGAAAGCTCTCATCCAGTGCTGAATAGTTCTGAAATTTTCATAAACCAATCATTAAACAAGCACTCAATTACTTCATTAAAAGTTACTCAATTTCCCATTTCATAGTCTGACATTTCAAAAAAAAGAAGAAAATACTTCAATTAAAATGACGAGAGACAGTAATTCACTTTTTCTGTATGCATCAAATAAAGGGTAGGTACATTCTTTACTTCATTAAACATGGGTTAGATCTAAAGATACAATAACTCTGATCACTGTGAGCATAGATGAAGGTAGGGGAATAAGAGCTGCTGTGTAACTGTAGACACTCCGCAAAAGACATCAATGTCTTGGTCTTATCTGCATTGTTTAGAAATTCTTTACACAATTCTCATGATGTTTACTTTAAAGATATACCTTAACTATCAATACAATTCAAGTGTACAACGTGTTTACGAACATTTCATAATATATATATGTTTACAGTTCTCAATTATTCTCAAACACTAATAAATTAACATGTGCTCCTCCTCCATCTGTCTGGTAGTCGGTCTTCCATCAGAAGAAACAACTAATGCCTGTTTTCCCCTCCTCTCGAGTTGGACAGCTTCCCTGCTGCTAATTAATTCCAAAGTTGCAAAGCTTAAACTGATGTATAACATCGTCAGTACTGAAACTTCCTATGTCGATTTTGAAGTGATCATGCAATCACTCTGGTTTTAAGGGAGCTCAGGAGCTCATCTATGCCAACCTCCAACTCAAACACAGGGCAGTGCTAAATTCAGATTAAGTTGGTAGGTCTTCGTCTAGTCTGATTTTTAATACCTCCAAGGACAGAGAGTGATAAACATCTTTGATCACCATTTGAACAGTGGTTCCACTGTTCAAATAGTCCTCAGAGGAAAAACATTTTCTTACCTACTTTAAACCTCCAATTTTAATGATCATTATTTCTAGTTCTCCTGCCATGTACTTCAGTACTTCAGTTTTGTTGTATCATCTCAGGATTCTTATAGGCATGAGAAAGATACTTTTAAGTAACTCCGTAGCCATTTTCTCTAAGATGAATCAACCCAGTTCCCATTGCCTCTCCTTACAGGATAGAAGCTCTAGCTTTTGACTTACTTTCTGCTACACTCACTCAAGTTTGCCTCATTTTATTTTGGTAGTATTTCGATAAGACCTAACATGGGCTGCGTAAAGAGGAATAATCACTTGTATTGATTTACTGCCTATCCTTCTCCTGGGACAGTCCAATACATCCTCTCCCATCATTGTTAGCAGGATGCACTACCGACACATGCTTACTCTGCTTACCACGAGGGCCCTCCAGACCCTTTCCAACAGCATTGCTATCCAGCAAGCCAAGCCCTCAGCATTACCACTGCAAGAATTTAGTCTCTGCATGTGTCCTCGCTGAATTCCACAAGGTTCCTGTTGTCCCATTCTTTCCTCTTCTCCACATCTCCCAGAATAGAAGCCCTGGCCTTGAACGTATTAACTGCAACTCCCATTCAAGGGTGATTCACAAACTTGAAGAGGGTTCAAGTTGCACTGCAGGGCTATTTAACTCTGTTACTGTCCAGAATCATGGCCTATAAATGTTCTTTTTACATATATAGGTTTGTGGGTAGCTAAGCCAACTTAACTGATCATTGTGACTGAAAAAACTTGCCTAGTTCCCTGCTTCATCAGTCATTCTTCCCATTCTTTCCTTGCTCTACTCACACGTGCAGAGTCCTGCTCCCTGCCTTGCACCTGTACTGACACATATTTGAACCTTAATTTACCAGATGTAAATACTAAACAGCACCCAGTCCACTTTTGCTAAGTCAGTGAACTGCAGTGATTCAGGGAAAGGTCTAACAAGCACCCACAAAAGAAGTGGCAGAAGCATGCAGCATGAGCAGATCTTCAAAACTTACTGGCTATTATGTTGCTTTTCATTAAACAACACTTAGAACGTTGGGTCCCACACACCAGGGGTTAAGGGAATGGTCCTTACCCATTTTGTTTCTCTGTTTAACAGAATAGACTTCTAAAAGCCTCTAGCTCTCCCAAGCCATTTGAATAAAAGAGATAAATCATCTTGAATTTATGGATTTTGTAGCCACTAAACTCCAATGATATGCCAGCCTTTTTACCTCATGTGGCTTCACTGACTCATTCTCTCATACAGCTCTTTGCCTATTTATTCACTGTCCTCATTCTCAGAAGACAAATATTGCATTGTCTGCTTTCAGTATAAAAATCTGGCCTAATGGCAGATTAAGTGCAAAAAACCTGGGTATAATTCATGGAAGACAATATTCCTTTACTCATTCTACCTCCAAGACTCACACAAAAAATGTATAAATATAAAAAGCTGTAATTATTTTCCAAATACACAATTTCTGATTTCAACTGTAGCTCTCCGAAGAGATCATTCAAGACAGTAAGAGATGTGGCTCAATCAAATCGACTCACACTACTTTGTTCCAATCAATACCTCACATATACTGAGTAACTTAATAAATTATTACAATACGTACTAAGCTCTCTCCTTTATGGCTTCATACATAGTTAACACCATAGCAACGTTACTGGTTTTTTTATTAAGTACTAAATCTAAAATTAATAACCTTTCAATTAAGCACATACCAATATTCTACAATGATTTTTTTATAATTGAAAACCCAAAGAAAAAACACACAGTACATTACTGTTATTATTAGAGCTGCACGAAGTCAAGCACTACATGCATTAAATTGCAAACTGTGCTAGTTTTCATAATATTGATTTGATTTCTCCTTATTAGTAAACAGACTGAAATGTAATTTTTATCAAACTTTTCACTTATCATTTAACCATACATACAAAATAAAAAAAAAAATCCACAACACCTTAAAGCAATACCTAAATATTAAAAAAAAAAACCACTGATATACTTTGTATGTTAGCATGAAATTTTAGTCCAAATGATTGTAAGTCCAGGAAAGTTACAAATAATCAATAAAAGTGTGTGTTGAATAACACGTAGATAAACAGTCCCTGTAAATAAATGGGTGACATGTAAAACAGCATAAAAACGTAAGTACATCACTAGAGCAAAACACCCAAGCTATGAGCCTGCCATAATCACAACAAACACAAAGTTTTACATTTAAATCTTAGAACAGAACTAGCATTCAACATCATTTTACGTGCTTTTGCAATATAAAATTCAATCATACCACCAACAATGAACCAATAAACACTGTTTTTGTTGACATCACCTTCACAGAACTGTGTTCTTCTCTTTCAAATAAAACTGACTACTTCTGAATCTGGGCAGCTGTGCAGAAGTCATGTACTGTACAAATATTATAGAATATTCTCCTTACTTTCCATATGACAATTGTTACAGGGAAATGCATTCATTCTATTAAAACAATTGAGATTCAAAAATTATCTCAATTTTGCTGCCTATGCTAAGAAAAAATACGATATACTAAAAAACATAACTGTCTACATTGGATAGAATCTAAAACAATAATAAAGAAGTTATTTTTTCTCGTACATCTTACCATAGCAACACCAGCTCTACAGAAAAACAGTCACAACAATTTTCTTGAAAATCTAAACTCAACTTAGTTTTGATATTAACTATGCTTCTCTGCTGTGTACATAAATCTAGTCTGCAGACCACTAATATACTTTAAAATTTTATTTTAAGTGATGAAACAAAATGACTTTCTATTCATTCAATCAGGGGAAAGCAACAAAACGAAGCAGAAGTATTGTATCCTCAAAAGCTCTTTTTGGAAGCCCTGAACTGAAAATAACTACTAATGTCAAAAAGTCTATTTAAATAGTTGCCCTCAAAAGCAAGTTACATAGCGATTTAATAAGAACATGACAGAGGTAAAAGAACACAAACACTGGCAGCTTGTAAGTAATGTTATGTTACCAACAATATAAAAGTGCTTACATAATCTGTAAAAGGTTACAGGTAACCTTTTACCTTCAGATAAAAAGGTTACAGTTAATGCTCTAGCATTAACTACTTCACTCCCTCAGTTTCTACTTTAAATGCTATCAAGACAAGTTTCAAAAAAAAAAATTCAAGTACCAGACTTATTTTGTTTTTGTAAAACAGAAGTTATTTGTCTCCTTACAGCTAAATCACTGTGGAATTAAAATTCTAGCTGGAAAATATCAACCTAACAGGAACACACAAAATATTTTCAGATGTACGTATGTAAACACGTAGACGTTAAGATCCCCTATCTTCACCAGATCTACCTTTATCCTGACAGGATTTTATGGCTCCTTCAGATAAAAAAAATCTGTTGGGTTAGAAAAGGCTAGAATTTTTCAGCTGTTGAATTTACTTTAGCTTTTTCCAAACTGTTCTTCTTCCACTGATGCACACTTTTTTTTTTTTTTTTAAACACTGTGAGAACATTTCAGAACAGCATGATAAGACAGAAGAATTTGAACACATTTTCTGCATGCTCTCAATTCTTTAATGTTTACGTTGGAATCTTCAAAAACACTTGTTGATCTTATCTGAGCATCCAAAGTAAAACAGAGAAAACTGTGTTCTACACTCCGTACTTTTTGCCTCAGGGACAGTTTAGAAAAGTACGCAGAAAGCACCATCTTGTATCATTTCATGAGGCAGAGGGAGGGGACAATAAAAACTGAGGCTGGCCCTTCAATTTGAGGTTAACTCTATCTTCATTAGAAAAAAAAAAACACAATTCAGCCCCAGTGCAAATTAAATTTGATAATACAAAGAGAATGAGCTGAACACAGTGAAGTATCTTAAAGGGAAAAGCTAAGCAGTTATGCCCTCTGTAAAAGAAACATACTGACTAGTTTCCTTCAAGCAGAGCTAGAGTAAGACTACAGCTCTTGATTAAAAAGAATGATCATCATCAGTACTGGTGCGTCTGAAGGGCTAGTTAGTACTAATAGTACTTGCTAAGAGACAGCTGAATCACTGCAGGCCTCCCCAGGGCCAAGAAGCTGATACAGTAATTTTACCAATTGGTAATGGTTTCATTCCCAACTCTAGACTGAAGCTAATACATCCTGACTTGCCTTCTGTGGACTGATCATCTCCAAAACTGTATTTGTGGAACCTTCTACCAGACAGACACGCATCATCAACTCCAGGACTACTTCAGCAGAGAACTTGAGCAACGTAAGTGAAATTTTAATTTCCTCTTAATACACCTTCAAGGCATAAATAGATTCTATCCAAAGAGAAGGGTGCACAAGAACTACAACACATGGTCTGAACCTCATCAGATACCTACTGGATATTAACCTAACATAAAAATAACATACACTAAAAATGAAACTCCCACAGCCAAGTACGAGAGTTGAAAAAACAACCAAATCTACTTACACAGAACCTGTAGAAGAAAAACTGTTTAAGACCACAAATAGAGGTTTTGATCAATTTTCACGAAATGATTAACAGAAACATCCTGCTTTTGAGGAACCCCACTTATTTTGAACCCAACAGCAGTTTAACTAAACATCTTATCCTACAAAGATAGATCATTAGAGAAGAAAAAAAGTGTTAAATTGACTGAGTGCTTGAGTCTGATGATTATATAGAAAAGACAACTAATCACATTTCCATTCTACTACAGTTCTTTCTCCTCCTATAAGCTAGTAAAAAGAATACTTTCAGAGAAATACTAGATTTTCTTTTAAAAGTCTACCACAAAGTTAAGGTACCAAGAAGAACACCCTTTGGTTTTATTCTTGTTAAAATAGCTACTGTCATCTTAAGAGTCAAAAGGTGGCATTTTACTTTCTACACTCAACAACATCAAACAACAGGCATGGCCTGCTTCGATCACGTAACCACTTTCAAACATAGCAATGGAGCATTTAATGCAACTTCAGAAAAAGGAAGAGCTGTACACAAAGCAAAAATGTGTGTTCTACATCTTTAAAAGCTAAACAACAGAAAAACCACAAAATCCTACCAAAGATCACACCCAAACCTCAAAATAACTCCCCTGTCCCAAATGAAGTCTTCTTTTGGACCAGTAAGATCATTTTATTTCCCTCATAACCATACAGTAAATAGGCTGAAAGCAAGGAAGGGCTCAAAACACACTAGAAAGCCAGGTAGAAAAAACAGATGAAAACCATACCGTGAAATTGCACCTTAGTGAAAACATACGTTGATATTGTACAACAAGTGGGAAATCTGGAAATTAAATAAATCATTTGGTACTTTTAAAACAGAAATACACAGTATTTAGAAGAGAGATTTTTCTCCACAAGAAGTTAAAACACAAGTCTAGGATTACCAGCACAAAAAAAAAAAAAGTTGACTAATTAAACCATATGGAATATCTGAAAGTGGATTTCAGAGCTTCTTAATATATTACATAAAATACAGTGAGCAACAATGAGACATGCAAGACTGGAATGCTGCTGGGCTAAAAGTCATTCGAAATTAAAAAATGAAGTCTTTTTTTCCAATTACAGGAAACAAAGGTTAAATTTCAAATGTTGATATATAACAATTGAAATATTAGTGTAAATAAAGAAAAAAGAAAATTACAAGTTAAACATACAATTCAGAGAACACAACCTATTTTTAAAATGTGCTTTTCCCATAATAAAGTTATTTATTTCAGGCAAAAAATTCTAAAGATTGCTTTAAACCAGAAAATGAGAGGCACTGCTTAATCTGCATATGGGAAAGTTTTCCTGCAATAATTTTCCTAACTTACCTGTATCTTCAATGAATTGCACACATTTTTCAACAAACAGAGGTATGGGTTTCTCAGATGTAACCAGGTCTTGTAGGGGCATTCCAAAGTAATTACTTTCCCAGTTTCTACGGATTGGAGGATTGAATGTCTTAACTTTCTTTTTTTGCTACAACAAAACAGAGTTATTTAAGTAATAATTATTTAAGTAATATTCAAGTAACATTATAACTAACTCAAGCACAGAATCACACATCTATCAGACATAAAAATATCTCTACAGCAAACTGAGCACAAAGGTACTTTTAAAGTAGCATACACTAGATAAGCAGCACTCCAACCATTTCTAAAAGATTTAGTCGTCTTTGCATCATACATAATAACTTCCAGCATGACTCACAGAGGAATCTACGTGAAGTACAAATTGATCACAGCAGTGTAATGTTTCCTATCACCAGAGAATGTCCTCTGTATGCCTTTCAAAGGTAGTAAATAATCTTTATATTGCAACCATTCCACAAGTGTAATGTCACAGAACATGTAACAATAAATCGCAGAGTAAGAGTTGCAGGCAGTAGCATAAACATGATTGTTGCAGTGAGGTACTACTAAAGGCACACATTTTTTGTGAAAAGGTTTGCTCTCAATCAAATGCATTACAAATATGAACAAGAGAATCAAGATTTGTCGCCTGTTTTTTCCACAGCACCATCCAACCTCCTGTTGAAGGAAATTTTCACAATTTAACTAATAAATCCACTTTTAATTATCCAAAGTATTATACGATATCAGATACCATGTATCATTTCTGAGTGTTAAGATATTCAGAGATGGTCATATAAAAGTGGCTGTGCTATATGGGAACTGAAATAATATCATCATAATCTCCTCTAGCATTCTATTTTAGAAGTTTGTGCACAGTAAAAACAGCAGTAAAAAGCAGCTATGCTTTCATATAAAAGCTCTGACTTGCGTATTTTCTTTTTTTTCACTTAACATGGAATACTAATCAAGATTTAAATTTAATAACCAGGTTTCCAGTGTGTTATAACTTACAGTAACACTGTATCTCATGTAACCAGTGACATAAAATACACCACCATTTTGTCTCTAGGTTTAACACCTATAAAACTCTCAAATTTCCCCCATTTTGGAAAACCACTGGACTTTTTACCATCAAATTCATTTACTGAGACCATACAGACTACCTAGAACTCCAAGTTAGAAAAGCACTTGTTCACCACTGACTTGCTCACTGATGGGTAACGAGTTGAAGTACAACTCTATGAGGGAAGATGGAAACCACATTTCTCCAGCCATCACTCTGCAGCACTGTGAAACTTCTCCAACAACCGATGAGACCTGTTAATCCAAACTTTTCAACAGCCTAATTAACAATTAGTTTTGTTTTTTTTTTTTTTTAATGTGGAATGTTTCAAGGAGAATTTCTGCCTGTTGAAATTGGCATTAGGGTACCTGTTATTGATCACATTAACAGCTAATAAAAGACTGGGCTTATCTTTCAAATTTTGAATTTCTATAACAGGTTCAGCATTCATAATTTAGAAGAAGGGAACATATATTAGCAAGTTCTTCAAACCATTAGAAAGAAAAAAACTGCTCACCAGCAGTGTTTTCCTCCTTCAGTTTTAAATTAATTGTAATTTTTACTTTTTTAATTAAAAAAGAAAAAAAGATTGGATAAAACCTTAGGATAAGCTTCCATGGTTAAAGGAAACATCTGAAAGTGTTCTTTCCAACTGTCAACTCTTCAACTAACTTTGATTTGTGTTGGATAAGACATCATTGGTTCTTCCAGGATGTGCCCTTAGGTTAGAAGCCTTATCTTCTGACTACCACAGTTCCCTGTTTTCAAGTCTCCAACACTCACCCTAGTTCACTGGCCATTTTCCCCTTAGTGGAAAAATCTTATTTACTTAAGAAACAAATACATAACAGTACTGATGAGCAGAAACTGAAAGGGCCAATCTGAAGCTCTGTGTAAAGAATGTGTAAAACTCAGTGAACACCTGTGTCAAATGCAGAATGAAAGCTCATTTTAGAGAGACATGCGTTAACAAATGAAGCAAGCAAGTAATAAATAAAATTAATTTTCTTTCAAGGTGTTCAGCACACATCCACACCAGAATAAAAGCATAACTCAGACTATATATTTCAGACACAGTAGACAGAAGCAGGCTGTCACTTTAATAAAGACGTATTAACATAACTAATAAATTTTATTATAGCAGAAAGCAATCTGGTTAATGAAATAAGAAACGAAGACTTTACAAAGAATTTAAATGAAATTAGAGCAAAGAATAAAAGAAAGATGAAAGCCACAACCTGAAGTCCTTTTCAAGCTCATCTAAAAACAGGGAGTTGGGAAAACAGTTGTTTCAAGTCTACTGCATGAACATAAAATTAAGATTTTATAAGGCATCAGTAAAGTTACAATAGCAATTTTATCAGCTTATTCCCATTACGTATCAATTTCCTCTCTATGCCGTCAAATATGTATATTAAAAGTATCTCTTTCATAATTTCCCTGTCTTTTGATGCAGTGAGCAGGCAAAAATCTCCAAATGAAATCATTCTGCAAATAGCACATTCTATACAATCTCCACAATAATATAGCTGCAAATTAATAACACAATTTTAAAGTAATAAACATCAGTTATTTCCTGATTTGAGATGTTCACACTTCCCATAAGTTGCATGTCTAGTCTCCTTAAGCGAGGAACTTCTCAATAGAAACACGTGTTATTGTGCCAAAGGCTTCATTTTTGTTAAACTGTCCAAGTGACTTCAGAAAAAGAAGAGGTCTTATTTCCACAATTCTCTAGTTTTATTTCTATCTTTATTAAAAGTTCATTTTAATCCCTTTTCTCAACTCTGAGGAAAAAGCAGTCAGCTTTTCTGATCTATCAATCTTACCATGGAACTTTTATATCAGCCAGTCACTAGCATATATTTTTCTGTGTAAAATCAATTTCTAAAAGCTTTCAAATGTAAGAACATTAGAACAAAAATAAAGATTAAACTACTCAATTAGTTATACACCTTAAAAAACTTGAATCATTTCTAACATTTTTAGATTTTGGTACTGAGATTATGATTCTATCATTCACTTTTAGTTCAACAGATATTTCAGCCAAATTCATCCCCCACCACAGTACAGCAGTCACCTCATACCAAATGCAGTGAGCACTACGGTAGGTATGGTCAGACTGTTTTGCACGCTTCTCCTAAATCACAATAAAAAAGAACGACCAGGCACCAAGTCAGAGAAGATGAGCACCAGGAAAAAGCTGTTAAGCTAACCCTAGCAAAAAGTTCAAAACAGCTGTTTCATATGCCATTGTTTAATGTTGATAATTAAAACACCACATAAGCCCAACACCAAAAAGCTGAAATCCTCTGTTTTTGTCTAAATTTGATTTTTTATAATTTATATATGAGTTTTACACCATCTTCATCATGAGTTTCTATCACTTGCTGCTTGCCAACAGCCTAACAAGACAGCACAGTTCACTCCCTAACTGAGGTTAACGCCAAACCCCAAGCGGATCCTTTCATTTCTGCAAGAAAGTATTCCAACTCCAAGAATTCCAAACTTTCCTTGGGTTGCTGACACCAAAGCTATTTAAGGACAATACTGCTTTAATTGCAGTAGTTTAATCACAGAAACAAGCATGTTCCAAAAGATTACTTGAAGTCCTCCCAACAGAAGACAATCTGAACATGAAAATATTTATTCTAGCACTACACAGCATCCAATTCTCAATGTCCAAGTTAGAATTATAGTTATAAAAAAGCATTAAAAAATTAAAACGTAAGTTTAAAATATACTCAGGATTTATCCTCTTGACAGTAGGTTCCAGAGAACCAGCTCAGTGTTCTCATCTTCTAGTGTAACTAGTCTGAGGTATCAGCCAATTGTGAATCTTGAAAGTATAAAGCACTGAAACAATCTGCCCAAACCTATCCATCAAACTCCGTTTGTTGAAGGGCTGCGGTCAGTCCTCTATGCTCAAGTGGGACTATTTTTTTTTTCCCTTCTCACCTCCCTTTCACCAGAATCCCATCATCATTTGCTAATCCAAGTGGAAATTCAGCCACTTTTCCTCTACCTCCCACACACTACACTACTACTTTTAATACAAAGGACATTTTCTGCCTGCTTCATTTGCAGTAATGCCCTAAAGTCATAGAGGGCAGAGTCAGTATTTTCAAAACTATTAGAATACTTCATGAAACCAGGTACCACAAGCAGCATTCATCCTACAGGCTTGAAGTATTAACAATTTCGAACTTATGGCAAGCTCTTCAGAAACTATACAACACATGAATAATGCAGATGACAGTCTTTTACGTGCCCTTTCTCCTTCTCATACCTTTTGCCATTTTTTGAGTTAAAGCTTGTAATACTGAGTTTTAAGCTACAGAAGCTCTAAAAGACATACGGCTCCAAACATGCATTTTAAGAGTGTACATTTGAACAGATTAAAACTGGAAGTACAGACTTGGATCTTTCTTCTCAAGGGGCAAAAAATAAAATCAATATTTCATTATACAGTCCAGTCTGAAGTAGACTGTAGTTTGCTAAATCAACCACTGAATTTACACAAAAACAGTTGAGATGATCAACTTAAATTTTTGCTATTTGTCACAAGTTTACCATAGTCTTACTAAAACTGAGATCAAGACACATGGGCTATTTTCTGACTCCTTTCAGTAACAGTTTCAGCACAAAATTCCATATAGTTTTGAAATTATTATAATGAGAACTAACAAGTTTAAACATGGTAAATAGATGTTAAACCAGTGTATCACCAGAATAAGATATGTAAGAACTCATCTAGATGCAATTGGAATTTTCTTGTTGAAATACCACGTTTTCAGATGAATATAAAAAGGCATCTTACAATCAGCACAGGGTGAAACAGAAGGTAACACACAATCCTCTTTGTTCAACACTACTTGTAAACAAGCTTACAACACACAGTGTTTTAAAGGGCTATTTTTCAAATTTGATTGATCAATACAGTTGGCAACTCCAGATACACACACAAAAAAAAAAAATCAAAAGGAACAAAACATTATCTGACCCTGAATAATAAAAATATTGACTAGTGGTTAAAGAAAACGTAGTTCGTTTCCTATTGTTTACAAGATCTCTGCAGTTAGGATTTGTTTTCAGAAGAACTTCAAATAATTTGATCCATAGGATAAAGTGAAATCTACTCATTCTAGTTTTGTTCCTACATTTACAAAATAACTATCTCGGGAAAACTTAATATTTGCAAATATTAGTTGCAAGGCAACAAGGCAAAAAGCTGCAGAATTTCAAGATGAGAATTTGTCTTTCCATTCACAGAAATTTACTCAGGATATATGCTGTTCCTGATACACTGTGGAAGAGAAAAAAAACAAACCCACAAAACAAACACCTCAGGAGAGGAAAAAAGAATACAGCCTAAATTAGGTACCAAATTTCAGGGGGTTCACAAAGGTAGGTGTGCTAAACAAGATGGGTGAATTTTTAAGACTCATTCATTTCACAGTAACAATAAATAATAAGGGTATTAACTGCAACACACAGCTGTAGGTTTCCATACCAGAAAGGCTTCCTGCCTGAAGTTAGGAGTACTAAATTGAGACTAGAGTTCATCTAATTAATTTAAATGATTTAATTGACAAATAAATAGTAAGTAGTAATTAAGCAAGTAATAATTAATATTGACAATTTGATATATTTAAAAAATATAGAGGTTTGGGCCTTACATATTTATGGTACCAATGTACAAATTTCCCAACTACTGCAGTTTGGGATTATAGAGTGTATGAAGAAGTTCCTTCTGTCTGAGAAGCAGGAAGGCTTTCTGTAGCATCTAGAAATTCTCACTTCACTTTCAGGTCTTGAAATTTTCTGCTTTTTCTCTGTGTTGTTCCTTTCCTCCAAACTCATCAAGTTGAACTGAATGAAATTACTTTATTATATGGCCTGCAAGACTGCTGCTTCTCAAGAGACTGGTGTGGATCAACACACAATACCACACCTCAATATTAGAGCATATTAATTGAGGTAAGCATATACTTGAAGTTCCTATTTGTGCTATTTGAAAGAGATGAATGAGCACAGATGCATCTCAGCTGGAGAGGTCTCACTAGGCAAGGTAAAAAACAATCAAGGCAAAGCTGCATAAAAATCTGTGTGCGCTTGAAAGCTTGCTTTCAAGCACAGCATTATCTCACGCAAGAGGTGCACACAACTCCACATCAACCTGGCTAAAAGGTCCTTTGACTCTGAAAACCAGTCCATTTTCTTTTTTTTCCTCTCTCCCTTTCTTCATTTTATCTCTCAACCAGAGAAAGGTTAACAAACTGCTTGTTAGTAATATATACAAAGCTACAGAACAATTATTTTCAGAATGTTTAGAGTCATGGCAATATGTAATAAAATTACATATGTAATATAATAGGATGAAGGTGATTTTATCTTAAATCAGATTACAATAGAGTGATCCAACCTTCTCCATTGAAAATACATACACTTTTCTCAAGGCAAAGAAAACACAGTTATTGGGTAGTTTGACCAACCTGGACTCTAGCAAGGCACTCAATAGTGATATGAAATTACTGTGACAAAAACAGTAACAGAAACAGGACAACATTACACAAGATAAAAGCCATAGTCTAATAGAAAAATCATGCACTGGAAAACTACTATCTGTACTATATACTAGGAATACAGTAGGTGGAAATTAGCAAGGACAAGAATGGGCCTAAGGGTACTAAAGTAACAGTAACTGCAGAAGAAAGTGGGTGCAACTCAAAAAAACACAAAAACTGTGTTGCAATGCTGCTCACAGTTTAAGTCATCCTTATTCAAAAACATAAGCTCAGAGGAATTACAAAAACTTCATCTTCTGAAAGTCAGGTCAAGAAGTAAGAAACAACCACTTCTTGCTTACTGGTTTTTGGAGGCAGCAGATCAGAAAAGGAAAAAACAAATAAAATCAGAAAGGTTACCACAAGAAAAGGTGAAAACTAGAAATTGCAAAAGGGTTCCTCACCAACGGAATGATAATAAAAGTTCTGGAGTTCTAGAGAAAAGTGACAATGAGGGGAAATAAAGTCTTCAGATGGATTATTTCCACAGTAACTGAAAACAAAGCTCAGGGATGGTTCCTCGAGTTCTGACTACTGGCATACAGAAATGAGATTGAGAACACAAATGCTTAACAACGTTAAGTGCAGCATCAATGGACAAAAAATTCAGACTAAAGCACACTCAGTTTTACTGGTCTCTGTCTTAAAATCTTTAATTTCCTTTGGTAGCAAGCAATGTTAGAGGATATTGCAAGTAACATTATCTGCTTGCCACAGATTTGTCATCATTATACTTTCCAAAGTAAAACATTCTAATTTATGTTTCCAAACAGCAATAAGTATAGCAATATCGAATATTTATTTCTGTCCTTGATAACATCTCAAGTGTTCAGAATAAATGTTTTAAGTTTGGTACAAATGCAACAAGTGCCAGATTCTGCACTTGGAACACGGCAACCCTGACTGCGTAAGTCACATTGGGGGTAGCTGTACAGACTGCGGATGAGAGGCAGCCCTGTGGAAAAAGTCTGGGGATTGACTTACAGTAACTGAATCTGAACCATCAGTGTGCTGTGGCAGTGCAAAGGGCCAACCATACCCTGGGATGTACCAGACCCAGCACCACCAGGTGAGGGATTGCCCCACTCTGCTCCACACTGTGCAGCCTTACCTCAAGCACCATGCGCAGCTTGTAAGTGCCACAATGTAAGAAGGACATAAAACTAATAGAGAGCGTCCAAGGGAGAGCTACAAAGATAGTCAAGGGTCTAAAAGGCAAAACTGATGAGAAGCAGCTGAGGTCCCTTGGTTTGTTCAGTGCAGAGTAGAGGATGCTGAAAGGAGGCCTCATGGCGGCCTACAGCTCCTTACAGGGAGCGAGTGGAGGGGCTGCACTGAGCTCTGCTCTCTGATGACAGTGACAGGGCCTGAGGGAACAGCATGGAGCTCCATCAGAAGAGGATCAAGGTGAGTGTTAGGAAAAGGCTCTGCACCAGAAGGTGGTCAGGGATGGAACAGGATCCCCAGGGCAAGTGGACACAGCCCAAAGCTGCCACAGTTCAAGGAGCATTTGGACAACACTCTCAAACATAGCACTTGGATTTTGATGGTCCTATGCAGAGTCAATACTTGGTTTCATAATCATTGCATCTCCTCACCAACTCAGGCTGTTCTGTGGTATAAGGTTTCAGAATAGAACTAAGGCTGAAAAAACATCAGTTGTTTTCCCTATTGTTTGCCAAAACTCCTTTCCTCCTCTCTATCCCTGCAGATGTAAGCCTTGACAATGAAGACCTCAGACTTAACAGGTTGAGTTTTTGTTCTGAATTGAAACAAATTCATTTTGTTCATAAAATATTTATATTTTAGTCTAACTACGGTTACAGCAAAAATAGCTACACTTTAACTTATGTTACCATTACATACAGCTGAACAGTGTGGAAAAAGTATCAGTAAGGGATTTAAGAAATATTCAGGAAGTAGTACAAAATTGTTATTCATCCTTTTCATATTCATGAGGCCAATTTTTTTCAAAAAAAAACCAAGTAATCCGTAAAGAGTTGTACATTAATAACCCTTTTATGGTCTACAAAGCACAAGAAGGAAAGGAAAATATTATCTGAATAATTCTTCCAGTACTGCTGGCTGCTTACGTAATACAACGCACAAAAACACTGTAAGTTGCAAAATAAATAAAACTCTGCACCCCTTGCAGAAAAAAAAAAAAAAAAAAAAAAAAGGAAGAAACAACCCATCAAGAAAAACACAGGAGTATTTTACTTACAAACTGAAGTGACTTACCCACATGAAGTGGAACTACTTTTCAACATAATGCAAATCAACACAACATACCCACAAAAAAAAAAAAAAAACCAACCACTACTTATTAAAAGAACTAGGCATTCAACATTCTTAGACTTTCTGAATACTTATGAGCATCTTACACTGCAAGATAAATTTGCTTTCTCCATCATTCCAATTATTTCTATTTCTGCTATTAGACATGGGAGCAACAGCCCTGGACCATAAATTTCGATTTCAGAAAAAAAGCAAGAGGTAGGCTACAGAAAACTTGAAACTACTGTTGTAGTAGTCTTACCCACTGCAAAGAAAATTACAACAATCTGAAACTTCTGACTACATCTGCTCCTGAACAGACTAAAACAACAGCAGAGGCCTTGGTAAAGACAGCAGGGGAGCTGCTGACACAATGAGAGGAAGAGAAGATCCTATGACATCCAGTCTACACAGCTTCAAGATAAATATCCACCTCGAAGGAACTTTCTCTCAATACAGCTGAGACAGCAGTATGAACGCTATATTTCAATTTCTATGGAGTAAGATAACTTCAATCAGAAGTATATAATTGTTTTGTTTTGTTTTTAATTTTGTTTCCCCCTAGAAAAAGGTGTCTTCAAAGTATTTTTAACCATGAGTTTCTAATCACAAGACAGCAATATTTATGCTCGTTAGGAAGCCTTAAAAAAATACAGTACCCTTTAAATCAGTCAAGTAATTCAAATCACAGCTGCATACCAAGAGCAATTCAGAACTTAAATGATTAGCAAAATTTAACTCCACGTCCTATTTGAACTAAACTTCTTTTTCTGTATGCTATTCCAGTAGTCAGATATAAGCTAATAGGAACATTTTTAAAACTGCTTACCTAAAATTATTATCTAACCTATAAAGAGCATAAATTCAGTACCTATAATCACAACACAACCTGAAAATAAACTTAAAAAAAAAAAAAGTAAAACAAAAAGTAAACAACAAAGTTCAAAATAGAATAGGCATTTTTAAAGAATATCAATTATTTATAAACTTACACTAGGTGGGCAGTTTGTTCCCTTTATTTTAATAGAAAATTGTACAGGTTGATTACTTGTTTGCACACACTAGGAATCCTCAGTGATCAGTAACATCACTATAAAAAGTTCCTTCTTCGTGCTTTTAAAAAGAGTTCCACATTCCCAGCAAGCAACTGAGTGTGAAAAAGAAACCACTCCTTTCATTCACCAGTCCTTAACTTCATTCCAACAGCCAGAACTGCAAGAACTGAAAGAACCAGTTCTACCCCTGCATTCATAAAGTAGGTTTTGTTGGTTTTTTGTTTGTTTGTTTATTATTTTTTAAGCAGATATCTTGATTAACAAGGAAGGATTTGTAGACTAAATTCTGCCTCCACTTACGTGTATAGAAGGAAGTGAAACTGCACAGGTACATATAGATATGAAAAAAACTAAAACTTGTCAAACAACTGAGTAGGCAGATAACCCATCTCATTCCTCAAGTCTGCTGGAGAAATCTTGGACAAAATGAAACAATACTACTTAAAAATTTTACAGCATATTTTTCAAAATAAATGATCTTGCATATTTTGATTTCCCCCTCCTTACAATACATTAGATACATAAAAAAGCCAATAATGTACACATGTGGTTCACATCACAAATAATTGACTTACCTTTTTATCTTCTTTCACTTTTTGAGTTTTCTTTTTTATTTTCTTATCATCCAATTCTTGATCTGATGTAATAGCAGGGTTATCTATGCCACCCTTCCATGTTTCAACAGGTGAAAGAAGTGGGTCTTCTTCACTACCACGATGCCTGCCTTTTCTTTTAGCTTTAGAGGTGGTAAAAGCCTCATCGTCACTCGCATCTGAATGTGTTCTCCTATAGTAAGACTTAGCTTTGCTGAACAACGTCTTAGACTTGTATTTGTACTTTGAAGGTCTTCTTTCCCCATGACTTTTAGATATTCTGTCAGAAAACCCATTTTCTTCATCACCCTGGGCATTTATAGGCATTGAGTTTCGAACTTTAATAATACGATTCTGACTATCATCTGGAACTGCGTAGATATCATCTGCAAAGCCTTTATGTTTGAAAATAGTGTCAATAGGTTCAGCATAATTGTCAGATTGGTCTACATCTTCTGGGGGTGCTACAGGCACTCGAGAAGGTTGTTTCCTTGGGTTTTTACCAATACCTGCCTCTATGGTTTTCAGAAGGTTAGGATCCAGTTTTTTCACATTTGTTCTTGGAACAAGGGGTTTCGGTTTTATTGGAGGAGGCACTTTATGGTTGCGTTCATGGTCGTGACAATTGAGAGGTGTACTGTGAACAGGATACTCATTCCCTTCCAAGTCCAATCGATACTTTGAACGGTCACTAGGGGTCGGGAGTAACCTTACATCATCACCAATTGGACTGTATGGGGGCGGCCCCTCAGCATCATCCTCTGAATCTGGATAATTATAATCAAGGGAACCTCCTCTAGGAGACCTTGAAAAAACATCTTCACTTGTATGCGTTGTTTCCCTTGTGCTGTCTGACATATAGGAACTTTCAATCATGTTCTTCTTCTCTAATACATCACTGAAGAATAATGTGAAGACCTCTGTTTGACGATGATATTGAGATAACGAATATAAAGCTGTAAACTTTGCAGTAATCTCTGTTGCTATGTGTTCTCCTTCAGTCATGAGCTCCTTGATTGCTTCATTCTCAAAAAAGTCTGCCTGGCTATCCGTAACAGCCACCAATTGGACAGGAATCGTATCCTGAACTTCAGAAAGAAATGCTCGAAGCATCCCCATGGATGCCTTCCGCTTTGCAGAGTAAACCAGTATATATCCATGAACAAGTTCATCTTTCCTCACACCAATTGAAGAATGGTATGATAATATAGTTATTTGTATTCTGCGCCTCTTTTCACCTATAATTTTATCAAGCATCACAGAATTGCTTTGGCCAGCCTGAGCAGCACTACAGGAGTGAGAGTCAAGGAAGGGTGAAAGAATGAGATCTACACTGAATGGATCACCACACATAGCACACATGACAATTCTTAAGTCAGCTTCTGACAGATCCTTAATGGTGGGAACGGGACTCACAACATCAAAGTGGTGTTTAACTGCTTCCAGTACTCCCCTCAGAGCTTGTTTTATTTGGGTCTCATTAAATTTGCGTGGATATGTACCAGCAGGCACATCTACGAAAGGACACTGTAATTTGTTGGCCAACTGCTGTCCCTGATGTCTCAGAATAGGTAGATTCTTGCTAACACTGTCCCTCTGATTAGCCAGTATTAATGTAAATGGAAGATTGGCCATATATTTGTCTCTCCTTATCTGAGATGCTTCAGCTCTTATTTTTGCAATGCAATCCCCAATAAAATTCAGTGATTCAATAGAGTTAAACACACAAAAACAACCATGTGGTTTGAAGGTAGAGGTCCACAACTGAGTCAACAGGTATGGGGATTTGGCATCAACTGGCCTAAGATCTAGCTCATATATTTTTCCATCTAATGCATATTCATCATCAGTGGACTGTGTCCGAATTTCATTTGCTAACTCTTGTGCAAGGCCATCTTTGCCCAAAATGAAAAGATTAACTTTATCTATGTTGGCACTATCATGGTATAAATTTGGACGACCGTGGTCTAACTGCAGAAGACTGTTGGCAAGTAACTGTTCTACTTTAATGTCCATGCAATTTTGGCCACTGAGACAAGTTTCTTTAGTTGGATGATAAACAAATCCTATGTGTTTGAGAAGAAGAGATTCTCTATCAGGTGCAAGTTTCTGCAAAGCTTTGTATCTAGGTTCTTCACTCAAAACTGCATGAATTTCACTCATCTTATCTGAACTTGGTGTTGCATTAAGATCCAGGTCATAAAATAGCTCTGAATGTTCAAAAAGCATTTCCTGAAACTCCTCTTTGGCTTTTTCAACAATCTCCCTCTGATGCCTACCATACACTTCCTTACTATCTGCATCAGTGATGTATTTGAATGCCTCATCCTCCATAACAAAACATATAACTTCTTCCCATGGCTGTCCAGGTGAAATGAACTGGATTTTCTCAAGAGTTTTTTTGAATTTCTCCTTCATTTCAATCCTCCTCTTTTCAGATATAAGATGCTGTACATGATTTTGATAAACTTTTTCTGCCTCTAGCGTAGTGAGAAGGTCAAATGGAATCCTTCTGTCATTCACTTTATCTATATGGTCAGTTTCATCCCAGGGTGTTTTTTCAAGCACTACAAAACAGGAATGGAAGTCAGGCCTTTTCTCCATTAATTTCAATGCTTCTGACCAGCTCAAATGTTCAATCTCATCTAGATTTGACAGAAGAGTATTAAGAGCTCTTGGCAATGCGTTAATGTATTCTTCTTTTCTTTTTCTAATATGTTCCTGTTTAAGCTGCTCTATGTGTTTTGAAAATGTATTTTTGGCCTTTTTTGTTCCTTCCAAATTTATGTACTCTTCATAATCAGGGTGGTTTTTCAGTTTATTACTAACTGTTTTCCAAGTAGCATGATAGTCTCTCACAGTTTGGACAAGTTTTTCAAACTTGTCTGTTGCTGTAACAACTAGCTGTCTTTGAGTTTTGTAGGCATCCAAGTAGGGGATTATTTTAGGTTTACCACGAGTTTTATCCATCATTTGTACCAGGGCAGTAAAACAAGTTTCAACGTTGACATTGAATCTTGCTGATGTTTCCACTACCACAAGGTTCTTCTTATTAGAAGCAAATGCCTGAACTTCTCGTAGATAATGATCCACACATTCATCACATTTTGTTGCTGCTATTATTATGGGTTTCTTAGATTTTGATAACTGAATATAGAGATTATTCACAAATTTAAGTTGATCATCGAACTTCCTATTGCATCCTTGGCTGACATCAATGCACAGTAAAAATCCATCAATACTTAATTTCCCTTCAGGCATTTGTTTTTGCTCAAAGTCTTGCTCCAAGCCCAGCTGATCTGTGCAAATGTACATTAATTTTTCTGCTGACTGCAGTTTGGAGGCAGCTGCACGTTTTATGTATGGTTGTAAGTTCGTACTCCGATGAGGCAAGAAAGTCTGATCATCAATGAACTCAGTCTGTTCAATTACATGAATTCTGCAGTCAATTCCATCCTCCCCACTTTGTGTTACGTCACCCCAGTACAAAAAGTGATCATTGTTAACAACTCTTCCTCCAAAGTCAATTGTGCTAAGCACAGAGGTATGCTCAGGATAATATTCATCTGCTTTCGAACGAACGAATCTATTGCACAAACACGACTTCCCAACTCCACAATTACCTTTATCCTTTTCAGTTCCAGACAGTCCAACAACACTAACAGCATAAGACGGGGGACGTGGCTCTTTGTTTTTTGCCATCATAACTTTCCTCTCTTCATTTGGCAATTAGTAAGGTAACTGTATGTGGTTTTCATTCTGGGAATGTTCCTACAAGTTTAAATTGTATATCCACAGTTACACAAACGGCTTTCAGTTGCTCTTGCTTCAGCTTGTCATTGAGAGTTCAGACACTCCGAATGAAGAAGGATCATCTTCCTAAAGGGAAAAAAAAAAAAAAAAAGGAAAAAAAATTAGGGATTTCCTTTCTATAATTCTCAAGGGAAAAGAGACTTTAAAAACAATACTGCTTGTTTAAACTGAAATTATTTTCTCTGTACATGAATGCTTCACAACTACTTTAAATGAGATCTTGAGCTCCTAATTTATTCATAGTAATCTTATTTAAATCAAAGATTTAAAAACGAACAGGTTTTAGACACAGTTCAGTAGCAGTTCATCATCTATTTGAATAGACGATCAGAACACAGCTGAAAAAAAAGAAGTGCTTTCTTGCACAACTTACAGGCACTGAGCAGCATTTTCTGCTTTATCAGAATTTTCCTTGTTAGTTGAGATAAGGGACAAGTCAAGTTTTATGATGGCTGGCTCTCACTATGGATAAATACATTACAGTAACAAATCCAGTGAAATATTCACACACATATACTTTCATTTATGCTCACATTTTCACTAAATAGCAGGCTTACTTGCATGAGTAACGTTAACTTTGTGTACACTTGTGAATTTGACTTTTAGCTTTCAGTAAAGAAACTTTCTGAGTATGAAGCTGTAAAATCAGGAAGTTGACAATGCAACTCAGTTACCGCCTATCTGCAAAAGTAAACTACTTTATTTGCATGCTAACAGTAAACTGCTTTTAAGGAGAAACTTCTAACCTAAATTCTACTGAAAAAAAATGTGAACACTGGTATACAGATACTAACACAAAGATAAGACTTAATTCTGAGGTTTTAAAAAACATAATGTATATCCTTCTGTCTCCTGGAAATTAAAAAAAACACTACAGAATAACTGTAAATAGAAACTCAATACAAACTTCCACAGAATTATTACAAGGATCCAGTGGTTTTACTGAAGCTGTTATCCTGTATAATGAATAACACTATCAGTTATTAATCAGAAGATGTTTCTTATGTACCTACTGCAAATGGAGAGATAATTACTATTTTAGAAACAACTGCACTACACAGAAAACAAAACAAACAAAAGAAGACTGAATGGCCAGACCCAGCAGGTTGTAATCATGAACATGAAGCCTAGTTGGAGGCCACAAACTGGAAGAGCACCCGAGGAGTTAATACTGAGTCTAGTACGGTTCAACATCTTCCATAATGATTTCAATGATGGGGTACAGAGTACTCTCAGCAAGTTTGCAGACCATACAAAACTGGGAGGAAAGGCTGATTCATCACAAGTTTACACTGCCTTACAAAGGGACCTTATGGAGAAAAAGGCTGACAGAAACCCTGTGCAGTTCAACAAGGAGAAGTGCAAACTCCAGCATTTAGAGAAGAACAATTGCATATATAAATATATGCTAGAAGCCAACCATATGGAAAGTAGCTTCACAGATGTGGACCTGAGGATCCCAGTGGGCAGCAACTTATGAGTCAGTACTGTGGCCTTGCGGCAAAGAAAGCTAATAATATTTTAGGCTGCATTAGGAAGAGATCACAAGTGTGTCAAAAGAGTTCGTCTTTCCCATCTATTTCAGTACTGGTGAGGCCACACCTGGAGTACAATACAATATACCATACAATAAGATACAGACGCACTGTAGAACGCACAGTGAAAGGCAACCACACTCACTGGGGGATTAAAACATCTCTCATCCTCTCATGTAAGGGAAGGCTGAAGTTGTTTAACCTTGAGGGATCTCACCAATGTATATAAATATTTGGAGGGAACGTATAAAGAAGGCAGAGACAGATTCCTTCCAGTAATAGTGAATGAGAGGAGAAGAAGCAACGGGCACAAACTGAAACACAGCAGATTCCATATGAACATTTAAAATTTATTTTTATTTAAAGAAAAAAAAAATGCAAGTGACTCAGCACTGAAACAGGTTGCCCAGAGAGACTGCGGAACTTTCCCTCGTGTATATTCAAAAGCCACTTCTACATAGTCCTGGACAACTCGCTCTAGGTGGCCCCACTCGAGCAGGGGCTGAATCAGATGGACTCAGAGGTCCCTGCCAACTTCAACCATTTTGTGAAAATATGTTCATAACATTACTTGTGGTAGAAAAATGTTAATAATGTATTTTCTAATCAAGAGAATGGAAAAATAAAAGTAATCACATGACACTATATAGAATACACAGATTACTTAATATATTTGCTTTTGTATTTCTGGAGTATGTTACTTTGAACACTGTAAATTACCTAAATACATAAATAAACCATATAAGAATAGATATGACGAGTCCTAGCACTAAAATCTTCAACTCAGTATCTCAGTTTTATTTACTATGTCGTCATTCTTAGCAAAAAATTGTTGAGAATGCTGCTACAGTAACTTCCTCTGGTATGAGAAAGAAATAAGTAGGCTTTTGATTTTTTTTATTTTTTTTTGGAGGGGGGGGGGGTGGTT
>JAOWBP010002559.1:29210070-29221096 GCA_028571105.1 Tragopan temminckii | reverse complement strand
GTCTGCACGGCCGTGTCCACCTTGCGCGGGGGCTGCGAGCGCGGCGCGGGACCCTCGGGGCCGCCGGGGCCGCCCAGACTGTCGCTGCTGGTGGAGGAGGACGAGTCCTCGGCGGCGTAGAGGAGGCGGCCGGAGCCGAGCGCCACGCGGGGCTGCGGGCTGCCATCCTCGCCCGCCGGCCCGCCGGCCCGCCGGTGCACGTGCTTGAAGGAGCGCGGCAACGAGAAGTAGGAGTAGATGGGCTTGTGGAGGACCGCGGCGGCCGCCTCCTCGACGCCCGGCTGCCCCGCCGCCCCGAAGTAGCAGTCGGGCGGCGTGCTGGTGGTGGAGCCGCTGGCCGGGGACATGTTGATGTAGTCGCCGCCGCCGCAGGGCAGCTTCCCTTCGTTGCTCTCCACCGAGAGCTTCGGGTGGTGGCCGGCACCGTTCGTCCAAATCTTGCCGTAGCCCGCAGAGCCGCTGTCCGGGGAGTAGCTGCCGCTGGGGGACATCATCATGTAGCCGTTGGAGTCCACCGTAGCCGGAGGGTGGCGGCCCCCTCTGCCGGGGTTGATGATCTGCTGCGGGGCCGACACGCTCTTGGGGCTCATGGGCATGTAGTCACCGCCCTTGGGGGCAGCCCCACCGCTGGGCAAGGGGGCTACGCCAGGGGACATGGGCATGTAGCCGTCATCCGTGTGCGGAGCGGAGTTGGTCCGATGATGGCTGCCATCCAGGTGGTGCATCTCCAGACACTCCTCAGGGTAGGAGTGAGTGGGCACAAAGGCCGAGTGCCGGTAGGAGGGCAGCCGGCTGCCTCCGCAGGGGTAGGAAGGCAACATCTCCGTATACTCCTCAATGGAGGCCACCGAAGACTGGGAGGGTGTCTTCTGGTGGGAGATGGTGGGTGAAGTGCCCGCAGAGTGAGTCCGTTTCCTGAATGCCTTGTCCAAGTCAGCAATGTCCTCGCTACCGGCTCGGGGACAGCATGACGTGCTGGGGTAGCGTGGCTGCTGCTGCGGGTGGCAGGTGCGTGGGATGAAGTGGCCATTGGGAGCTGCCAGGCTGCAGCAGGACGAGGCGGCCTTCCCCCCCATGCAGATGTAGTTGAGCTCTTCATCGCCCCGAGCTGGTGGGGTGTGTCCTAGCGAATCCGGGGTCACGCTGCGAAAAGAGCTGCGGAAGTCACACGGGCTAGAACCATATTCATCAGAAGAAATAAATCCGCCATCACTAGGGGAGCCAGAAACCGAAGCACTGGACCTTCGTGGAAACAGGCAGTCTGACGTGGAGCCGTGGCCACTGGTGCTGCTGGACGACAGGCTGACTGGGCTGGTGGCCGACGGGGAGCAGCGCGAGGAAGGCATCGGGATGGAACGGCTGTGGTTGAGCGGAGGATGGAGCCTGGAGTTGCCACGGTGTCTGTGCGAGTGGGTCCGGTTGGCACTGGGGCTAACTGGGCTACCATCCACCGAGGCAGGCCTTGACATGGTGCCTTCCCCGTCGCTGGATGCGCGGACCCGGAAAGAGCTGGGTTTGCCACTCATACCTCCGCCTCCACCGCCAGCTGGGGAGGTGGCCGTAACGCTCTCGGTTCTGGACCGGCGACTGAGCCCCACTTGGCTGGGCGGAGGGTTGTTGATGTGGTGCCTGCTACGAAGGGGCACGGAGATGGGGTTGGAACAGTTGGAGGAGGACTGGCTCTTGCTGCGCGGTCGGAATTCCTCGCTCATGGCTCTCATGGCCTCCAGGATGGTTTCATGCATGTTCTGCGCCACCACAGAGTCATCCACCTGCATCCAGAACTCCCCAGGCCCGGTCACTGCCGAGCGTCCCACCTCGATGAAGAAGAAGTTCTCAGAGTGTCCGCAACGGCGGATATTGAGCAGCTGAAGCACCACAGCAGCCGCATCCGAATTCAGCTTTACGAAGCTGATGGTCTTGTTAGTCAGGCACAGGCGGTAGATGCCAATCAGGTTCTTTGTCTGGCCTAGCCCCTTAGGCTTCAGAATTACTTGCCAAACTTCCTTAAAAGCCGGGCCAGGGGCTACCTCGCCATAGCTGTCCTCACCTGCTTCCCCCAGCCCCACGCTGCTGCCCCCAAAGGTGACATCGCTGTGGTGGTGATGGTGATGGTGGTGGAGGTGGTGGTGGCCCTTGGCCCTGTTGTGCAACTGCAGCAGCGCTTGGTACCAGCTCTCCTGTTCCAGTTCACTGTCAGCTGCGATGGCAAAGTGCTCGTCCTTGGTGTAGAGGGCCACCAGGTGCTTGTTCTTGGAGTCAGCCCGCTTGTTGATGTTGAAGCAGCTTTCCAATGGGATGGAGCGCTTGGGGGCCCCCGACTTGTGTCTCCATTTCTTCTCATTCTCGTAATACTCCAGCCGGGCGGGTCCAGACTCGCTGGCTGCCCTTAGCACGAAAAAACGTTTATGCATGCTCTTGGGTTTGCGCAAGTAACCCACCTTTCTGACATCCGAGAAGAAGCCCTCGTTGTTATCTGTGGGGCTGGCCATGGCGAGAGGCAGTGCTGCTGCTACCGCCGTAGCAGTCCACAAGACCCCAAAACAGCCGAGCCAGCTGCAAAAGTCAACAACCACCCAAAATGAAATGCAACAATTTAAAATTAAAAGAAAAAAAAAAAGGAAAAAAGCTCAGGATCCCCTTCTGAAAACGGGACGGGGGAGGGACAGGAGCACGGGGCAGGCAGCTGTTCGGCAGCAGAAGCAGCCTCCGGCACCAGACCGGACTTCGTGTCGCTGTTTATGCCCCAATCGCCCCTACGTGCGCGTCTTTAATAAGTTACAGTCCGGTCCCGCTCAGTCCAGGCGAAAGCCGCGTCCCGGGGGCAGCCGCCGGGAGGGAGAATCGCATCGTCGGTCCGCGGGGTTCGGGTCCCCACGGGGCACGGGGTCCGGCAGCCCTTCCTCTCTCAACTTTACCTCCGCGAGCTGCGATTCTTGTTGCAGATTAAATATCCTCTCGGGGGCGGAGATTTTTTTGCAAAGTCGGGGGTTTGAACCAAAAAAAAAAAAAAAAAGAAAAAAAAAAAAAGAAAAAAAAAAAGAGCACGCTTCTTCCCCCCCTCCCAAATAATAAAAAAAAGAAAGCAGCAGGAAAGCCCCGCAGCGCAGCGCAGCACAACACAGCACAGCACAGCCGCCCCCCAGGCTCAGCGCCGCGGCTGCTGCTGCTGCTCCCGCTCGGGCGCGCGGAGGAGGCTGCCGACCCCATTCAGTCCCATCTCGTTAGGCAGAGAAAG
This sequence comes from Tragopan temminckii, assembly GCA_028571105.1. Classification (NCBI taxonomy): domain Eukaryota; kingdom Metazoa; phylum Chordata; class Aves; order Galliformes; family Phasianidae; genus Tragopan; species Tragopan temminckii. The sequence continues at coordinate 29,217,858 of JAOWBP010002559.1, read as the reverse complement.
TGCCATTTCCACACGGAACGCGACCCGGCGGCGGCAGGAGGGGAGGCAGCCCGAGCGCGGCACGAACATCCCCTCTTCCTCCTCCTCCTCATTCCAGGCGGCAGCGCCTCGGCGGCCGGCGGCACGGCTCCCTCCCGCGCCTCAGGCTGGCGGGGGACGCGGGCACGGCCGCGGCGACTCGCTCCCCGCCGGCTTCTCCGCGGAGTTTCCCGGCGCCACGCACCGAAACGGGCGCCGGGGGCCGCGCTTCGCTCTCCGGCCCCTCCGCCCGCCGCCGCGGCTCAGCGCGCGCCCGCCGGGCCAGCTGCGCGTGCGCGGGGAAGCGCCTCTTCCTGCTGCCGCTGGATTCCCTGGGAAGCCTGGGAGAGCGCGCGCCGCCCGCCGGCTTCGCGAACTCGCGCGCTCCCGCGCTCCGCCCCGCCTCCCCCTTCCCCTGCCCCTCTCCCCGGCTTGAGCGGGTGCGCGCGCCCGGAGCCGCGCTCGTGCCCCGGTGGCCGCATGGGTAGCGCGGGGAGGAGAGGGGTTGGGGGCCCGGGTTCTAGTCCCGCTGCGGACAGCGGTGCAGGCCGAGGCGCCGCGGCCGGCACGTACGTGTGAACCGCTTCGAGGTGTGTTCGTGCACGCCGCTGCCTCAATGTGACGGGGCTTGTTCCTAAACGTGGGAAGAAGGGGAGAACGCCGGAGTTTGAAACTGCCTAAGAGGCGGAGGTCGGTCCCCCCCCCACCCAACCGCGGTGCTCACCGCGGCGCCGGGTGCTTTCTTGCCCTCGTTGTCCCGTGCGTCCCAGGGTGCAGTCGTACTCTTGAAGCTGCTTTCTGCTTCACAGGAGCGCGTGGACCCTCATGCAGCTCTCACTGCCGGCAGCTGGGGAAAGCCAGTCCCCCAGAGAAAGGCACTGACAGGCGGCCGGGGCTGATGTGCTGCAAGGCTGGAGCGGCCCGCATTGGGTCTCCACTTCTCTCCCATAGAACACACCGCTTCTGTCTTCTTTCACCCTTAAAGCTCTGGAGGCACGAACAGGCTCTGGCCTGTACCCAGTGTTCCTGTCCGTGGGGGAGACATCCTCACAGACCCCACACTCGGATTACGCACCCAAACTGAGTGCTCATTTTTCACCATTATCTCCATGCACCACCATTTGCTGATGGCTAACGGATGGTCAGATCACCCTCAGATGGCTCTCCCAGACACCCTCGCGGGGTGGTGTGAAGTAGCCCAGGTGGACATTCGTACCTCTGCTCCTGCCCTGTGTCTGCAGGGAGTGGTGGGTGAGGTATGGGACACGAGATGAAAACTGTTAAGTGGGTGCTGACCTGTTGTATCCAATGCGTGGGGCAGGGAACCGATGGGCAGCACTGTGTATGCATCATTTCTGCATATGCACGAGTGTATATATATGCATCATTGTATACATACAAAGGAACAAATGTGTACCCACAATATTTAATAACCATATGATTTGTTCCGCGCTTTTATAATACTGCATGCACATTTTAGTTTTACGTATGAAAATTATGAAATTAAGTGAACGGTTTAAAAATTCTGATCTCAAGACAAATATTCTGTAAACTTGATTTTTTGAGAAAATTCTAACTGGCAAAAAGTTGAGCAAACAGTCTCATGTAGACACTGCCTTATGAGAGAGCATTTCTAAACATACTCTTCTTACATAGGTCCTCCTAGAGAAATTGAAAACTCTTCAGTGCTGTAATCAGAATGGATGAAAAAGAGTTTTATTGCAGTCACAACCTCACTCTCTTAAAAAAAAAAAAAAAAAGTTAATTTTAATTTGAATAGCCTGCTTTTGATAGTTTGTGTTTTGTCTTGTTCAAAATACATTGTGTAGATACAACTTGGGGATACAATCTCCATTTAAAGTTTGATGGAGACTATTTTTTGCTCAATAAAATATAAGTGTTAAGGAATGAGATCTGTAATTTCATATAGGAATGGATTGTATCACCTCAAACCTGATGTGCCAACTAAAGTGTGTTAAAAATAAAAAAAAAAAAAAAACTCAGGGAAAGCAAACATAGGTATATACGTTAAATGAAAAAAAAAAAAAAAGTTTAACAAAGCAGGACATGAGCTTGGGAATAGCAGGAAGCCTTTTCCAACAAGCTCAAACCTGAAATAAAAATGGATGATGCAGAATGCTTCAGTTAGGAGCAGATGGAAATACCCTTTGTTACAAGGAGGGTGGAGGTACTATTCGCAAGAATGCACAGTCACAGAGTGGAAGACAGCAGGCGCAAGTTGCATCTTACTATGCTAGTCCCTAGCAGAGCTGTCTCATCAGCTCCAAAAGCAGTCTTTGGTGAAAGAAAGGAACAGTTTTCCAGGCAGAATTAGATTGGTCAATTCTTCTTCCCCTAAATATTGCCTTAAAAGTTAATATAATCGAGGAAAACTGTACAGACAGGAAGAGATTTTCATATAGATTTCCTCACTTCAGATTGCTACAGTAAGAGGAAACTGATGTGCAGAAACTCCATTTGCTAGTTGTCTTCCAGGAACCATGCAAAGTTCTGGCAGGCTACAGCAGGCAGCTTGCTATGATTTTGCAGAGCTTATTAAAACCTCTGATTTTGGATAAAGCTACCAATAGCCAAGAATTATGACTAGTGAACCAGCAAGCAGTGTTATAAGCATATTTATGACACAGTATTTTTCTTAGATTCTATGTTATAAGTTTAATGTTAACTGTTAGATGGAAATATAGCCCTTTTCAGAGCCATATTAAGAAGACATGAGGTTTATAAAATTTTGCACGAAAACTAATCAGAATATTGAAAACCAATTAAAGAAAAAGAGTTCTGGACATATAGGTAGTGTTATGTCTTTACCAGAGCATAATAATCAGAGCTATAGAGCTGCTTAAAGTTTCATATCACTAATGAAGCAGTAAGCTATGTGAAAACAACTTGATCAAAGTATTTTCAAACATGAAATTCTATAAAAAATATATTTGAAATATTTGTGAATATTTGTCAGAAAAATATTTCCAAAAATCTTTTCTATGACTGACAATAATACAGGGAATATTACAACTTAAAGAAGGGATAAAGTATCTGAAATCTGATTTATAATGAAATAGTTTATTTTTTTGTTAGTTATACAGAGAGACATTTTAGATAAATGTTTTAGTAAAGCTTGAGTAACTCAGAAGAAAGTCATTAATGATATACACCAGTTGTTATTTACAACTATTGTTATTTGAGCCTTTTACCGTAATGGACTTGTCCTTAGAAACCCTAATGTTTCAAGGACTGATTATAAACGCAAATGTAGTAAACATCTAGAAGCCTGTGCAAGGTGAGCAAAGAAGGTATCATTTGTTTCTGTCTTTCCTTTAGGGCAGCAAGACCTTACGAATGAAAGAACAACTGTAGCAGCAACAATCTATTTTCCAGGCTGCTTCTCTCTCTTTCATTAAGCAGGGCCAAACGAGAAATGAGTTTGTATCTGTTTCCCCATGCTTCTAAAATTTGGGGATTTCAAACCACAGATAGGGTCAGCAGTGCTCACACTTCACAAGGGTATGACATTTGCTTAATTGCCTTTGCTCTCCCAACCTCTCTTTCTTTGTTTACTTTGCACATCGAAGTTGTGTAATCTCACCAGCGTACAGAACGAAAAATCAATGTACCGTTGTTGGTTGTAGAAAATGAAATCTGCACAAAATATTTTACCATGAGCTGCTTTTCAGCTCTCTTCCCCAATATCTTTCATTAAACAGCAGAACTGCCAGGTTTTTCTTACATCAACGAAAAACCACTGTTTTTTCTAAAGAATCTTTGTCACAGTACCTTCTCTGTGAGAAAATCTTCACACGCTTTTAAATTGTTGTACTTGCAGTTATGTTAATTCATTGCATTGCAAGTAAATGTATTTGTATATGAGAAGAGAGGGCAAAATAGAAGTGTAAATACTGTTTCATCTCGAATTATTAAGGAAAAAATGTTTAGTTTCAAATAGGGGTCATTTAGATAAATGCATTCACTTACTAAGAGACCCACATCACTGCATAATTCCAGAATATTAAGGAGAGAGATTCTCATCAACATTACTGATTTCCTGATCGTCAGTGCACCTGCCAAAAAAAAGAGCAGGCAGAACTTTCTGTACTTTTCTCCTCATATCTGTCTTTGGTTTCGTTTAGTTTTTGGCTATGTTTGTTGCTGTTGTTTTAAACAAATATTTTATTCATTTTCAAAATTAATACTACATTGATCACCACTTCTGATTCATTTTGATGACCTGCAATTTCAAAAGGAATGTAAGGAGCATGATCAGACACGACACTAAATCCATCTTATGCAAAATCAAGCCATTTTTTCCTGAAGTACTCTCCCTCTAAAGGATCCTTCACATAAGTACAACAATGCTATTAATAAAAAATCAGTTCATCATGGACCATGGTTTCTACTACTCAGTTATTTTGGAAAGAAATTATGGAAGAATCTCTTCCCTTCTTATTGACTTTGTCTTCAACAGAATGCTATTTATCCACTGAAAAATGAAATGTTAATTAATGTTTGAATACAGCAATGCACTAATTTATACAAGCTAGCTATATGCAACAGTGTTTACTAAAAACATCATTTAATTTAATGATTTCTGTTCAAGATTACTACATATAGTCACAAAATGATGCCCTTTTTTCTCACTGCATGACTGCACTATAGTTTGAGTAAGTGTGAGCGACAGAACCATAATTTTTTCCACATCTATGAGAAAATCATGTAGTATGCAAAAAAAAAAAAAAAAAAAAAAAAAAAAAATTCCCCAGAAAATCCTCAATTTTATATTACATTGCCTAGTAATAGGCAATGAATAGGCCAGCCATAGGAAAAGGCACTGAGGGTAGTCAGAGCCTCAGCTACTACTTAACAGGGTTTTTTGTTTTCATCTCATAAATGCCCACAGATCTCACATTCTTGCTATCCTCTTCACTCCTGTGGACCAACATAGTGTTATATAATCATATGTGTATGTTCTGCTGGGAAAATACTCACTTTGTAGAGGTAAAAAAAGTACTTCACCAGGACTCCAGGTAGAGCATATTAGACAAGAAATCTCTTTCTGTCCACCTCTGCTCCTAAGCAAGGCACCAAAAGACATTCTTGTAAAAGAATAAACTGGAACCTACCATACAAAAAACCTGTCCCAAGCTTTCAGTTGGTTCAGGGTTCAAAACATTTATGTCACACCCCAGTCCTGGAAAAACAGCCACCAGATTCCTATAATCTGCTCTTTGTGCCATGACCCCTTGCCTTTCTCTAAGCCAAGCTAATTTCCACACTGCCAGTATAAAGCCCACAGTTCCTAAGGACCAGAAAGTCCCAGGAGAATGCAGAAAAATGCAACAGAACATGGAAAACAGAGAGCATGCAAAGATACTGCATCCAGGTCTACTTCTAAATATTATGAGGATTAAAAAAAAAAAAAGAGCCAGACTTCATGTTTTAGCTTAGGAAAAAGAAAAAAGAAAAAAAAAAAAAAAACCACCTTTCAGGATATGCTTAGCTCTTTGGTATTTGCAAATGAAACCTAAACACTCAGGAGAGAGCTCAACATTGGGAAGGAAATAGCCAATTACTTCTATTTGGTGTTTTACTTGAAAGAAGGCAATTTTAATTCCAAACTGCAGGCTCTTCTTGCCTGACCTCAGGGAAACACTAGCACCAGCAAGAGAAGGGACCACCCGCTGCACCACACAGCCCATACCCAAGGCTTGCGTGGGCCTGCCTGTGGCATCTGCACTCCCCAACAGTGGCTACCGCTGTCATGCAGCATTGGACATCAGCTTCTATGGACTTACCTGATGATAACTCATTTCAGTACAGACATCAGCCTGATGAAGGGAAAAGGAGATAGAGTTCTGTGAACAACAGCTCTTCTGTTGCTTGCTTGTTGAAGAAATCAGTGAGTGAAGCATAGGGAGCTGCTGAGAAGAGATTACGCTTATCACAGGTGAACAAGAAGAGGGCTGCGAGGAGAAGATACTAGAAAAGACTCCTGGGGACAAGGGCATAAAGGAGGTTTGCTTGTGCTATCACCATGTCTCCCTGTGTGCTTTCTGACAACTGAGGCTTTTCTGTTTAGAAGCACACTGGTTGAAGAAGTAAGGGAAGAAGAGAGAGTTGGGAATAAGGTGATTTTCTTGGTTGCTTTCTGCAAGATAATTAGACTGAGTATGTTTTTGTTTCAGGTGCCTCAGGGATAATGCTGCTTTAGGAAATGGGTGGATTTCAGATGCTTGTTTGCTTTAAAGCTGTGATTGAGAATTTCTTTTTGTAAAAGGAGGGAAAAAAAAAAAAAAGGTGCTAAATATGCCTTGGGAGAGGTGATGGAAAATATTATGACACTAGTCAAGATGATTGCAAACACAGCAAAGCTGAAACGTGTTCAGCTGACCTAACTAAGCATGAATAATATGTCTCCTAATTTGACTACAATATTACTGGTCAAATTTAAACGTATCAAGGTGATATCAGTAACCAAGTTGCTATTCTATCAGATATTAACAGTTTAGATGTTACAAAAAAAATATGCTAAAATATTAAGTTTCTAAAGAAACAGTACTAAATGTGTTTCAAAGCAGCCTTCTTTATAAGGCCAGCACCTTCTCTAATAAAATGTTGTCAGACTGCAATTTTTTAGTATCACAAGAAGAGCTGTTTCATCCAAATTACAAACATCTGATGAAATTTAAAGGCAATATATACTGTGAATAAGAGGAAGGAGGTTAATTTTGCTAACAGTAGTTCCGGTTAGGAATTGACTACACCAGTGATTCTATTGACACCTATTATTGAGACTATCCATATAAAGATATTTTACTTATGTTTTATTTAGAAGTTGTCTTGAGCAGCAAATCTAGTAGAAATAAAGAATGCCCAGTTGCCAAGAAGTTGATTGTAGGCTGCAATGCTTTCAAGACAGAATACAATTACAGGGCTATATCTCCTTTTTTCCACCTCTTGAAGAAAGAAATACACAGTAAAGGATTGCCAGATCTTGTGTTAAAGATTAGAGAGTCTGAGCAGCCTGTTGCTTGGTATACACATCAGAATCCTGGGCAAAGGCAAACAAATGAAATACATTGTCTGGAAATCTATTGTTTGTGCTTCTGTTATATATAAAGTGTATGTGACTCTTTTTTTCTGTGTGAACAACACAAAAGAGCTGTCTATTGGGAAACTAGTAGATGTTAATTGCCCTCAAAAGATAACACGTTTCTCTCCCTTTTGTCCAGTAGCATGAATTCAGTACGTAGTCAGATCAGACTACATTAAGAGAATTCAGGTCATTTGAGCTCATGGTAATTTAGCAAAGCAGTAAGAAGGAAACACATGTTCCTAAAATGTGAGTTTTGAGTTGTGATTCTGAAATGGGATCTATATTTCTAGTCAGATCATTTATAACCAAATCACACCTTAAAACACATAAGCATGAAAACAGTCAGTTGAGCAAACATGTCCTAAAAAGTGTTGACAAAGAAAACCCCAAGTTATTATACATTTGCAATAAACAGAAAAAAGATGTTTTGTTGTCATTGTAAAGTGATTTACTGGGTTTTGCCTGAGCACATTTAACTGCAAAACTAAATTTATTAATGTAATTAAATATTTTATATTATGTTTTGCTTTTTTTAAAAAAGAAAGATCATTTCTGCCATGAAACAACCTTTTTTTTTTTTTCTTTGGGGGGGTGTGGGCTCAGGTCTGCACCCCTTCTTTTTAACTCAGTGCCACATCAGTAACCACCAACAGCATCAGTGG
>JAOWBP010002559.1:29182860-29209970 GCA_028571105.1 Tragopan temminckii | reverse complement strand
GGCGGGGAGAGGCAGTAAGACAACAAAACAACAGCAACAACAACAAAAATCTTGGAATCTTTAAACCCTTGGTGTGAAGAATGTGTTTTGGAGTCCTGGACAATTGCAAACAAATACAAATATGGAATATAGACTCTTTAAACTTACTATTCCTGCACCTGTTCTGCTTTTTACACCAAATGTGTATATGGCTCCTTAGCCTGTATAAAGAATGCAGAACAGACGTGTTTTCATAATAGATGGTAACTGTCTTGAATAGATATGCAGTTCTCTCCTTTTGCCCACTGGTATGAATTCGGGATAACAGCCCTTTTCTTCCCATTCTCTATATATAGATTTTACAGACTGCAGTTGAGAGACATGCTCTACTGAGTAGGAACAACTTACATGCATATACTTTTATGGAAACTGTTCCGTTAAGCAACAGCACGGACATTTTTCTCATTTGGTTTCTAAAAGTTACTCTCTGCCATCTTTCTCAGGTGCATATATTTTTTGGTGTATTTTTGGTATTTTTAGTTCCCATTCTTTTTTCCTTGGTAATTTTTACACTGTCATTTCCAATTACATCGGGTAAAATTTTTATCCAGTTGGTATGATTGGCGAAATTCCCATTGACTGTCCTGAAGCCACGATTTACCTGACAGGGCATTCCAGAAGCAGCAGTAGTGGCACAATCCCTTATGTAGTTACTTTGTGCTGACAAAAAGAAGTTTAAAAAGAACCATGGGAGAGGTTCCTTTCAGGTGGCTCTCTCCTTTCATAATTAAAACCTTAAATTACTTTCCTCTTACCAAAAAAACTGCACGTTTACTTAGTTAATATGGTAATCAGTGCTTGCACTCTGATTTTTTTCTTGTGTTCTTGTCTTTCCAGTTACAAGCACACACGCACGCACATGCTCCGTGAGTACCACGTCAAATGGTACAGCAAGTGGCTGAAAGGCGCTTCTGAGGCTGTTTTGTTACCAAACAGCTGCTCTCCTCCTTTAGCATTATTCATGAATCTGCCAACTTCTTCCTTTCTGACAGTGAATCTGTTGTGCACATGAAAGAGGTGTGGTACTCCTCTCTATCTTTGAGCACATGAATAAGAGAAAATCTGGTGTTTAATAAACAGTAGCTATCATTATTACCATTTTGTTATCTTACAATCTAGTCCTTTTTACAAAGTTTCATCTGCAATAAGACTGAAAGGAAAACAGAAAATAATCTTGTTAAGTAATAGAAGTATTTATGGACTGTTTCATCTAGCAACTAATATGGCACCAAATTAGTTTTGCAATTAGGGGAAATTTTCATTTCGGTAAAACAGAATTCTGGGTATTATGCATTCTGGGTATTTTGAGATAAGTCAGACATTTGAGCTGCATTCCTTAATAACTTTCATATAGATTTGCCTATATAAACCATTTAAATCAGAGAAGCTACAGTGATGCTATCTGGCAGTTAAAAAAGCAGAAATTGGAACAAAAATACTAAATCTTTAACACTCACATATGTGAAATTTTGGACATAACAGCTGTAAGCAAAAATAAGCGCATTCCACAGATTCCTGCTCACAGAAGTCATCTCTGCTCCCAGGAGGTTCCTTGGTTTTCTACTGTGCCTAGAATACAAGTCAGTTTTTTAAGAAAAAATAGTATAATTACACAGGAAGTGTTTTCCATGATCAAAAAATTAAAGAAATATTATTCGCTCATAGAAAGATATAGAAGGAATTTCAACACTGCTGAGTGTAATTTAATACAGTCCAAAAGTGATTAATATTTTATAGAAATGTCTGTCTTTTGAGACACATTAATCACATAGATCGTATTCAGAAAGCTGACCAGCTTTTTGCTTTAAAAAAAAGAGTATCTATTTTCACTTTTTTAGTCATTTTAGCTTCATCTAAAAAATAAAAGTAACTTTATTTCTATTTCCAGTTAAATGCACTACCTGGAATACTAAAAGAATCAGTGAGGTAGCTAATGGTTGTCTTGTTTCAGCAGCCTACCAGCTCCAGGACAGTTCATTTTTGCTGAGAAACACCTCACAAGAATCCATCTGTATTCTTGCTCTGCACTGGGTTCAACTACATCTGTTAAATCAGTGGGGTGTTTGCCAGTAACTCCAATGGAATCCAGATTTCTCTCATCATATATGTATATGATTCATTAATCTATAGAATCACAGAATTGCAGGGATTGGAACAGACCTCTACAGATCATCAAGTTCAACGCTCTGGTTAAAGCAGGTTCCCTTACAGCAGGTTGCACAGGTAGGCATCCAAGAGGATCTTGAATATCTCCAGAAACGGAGACTCCACCACCTCTCCGAGCAGCCTGTTCCAGTGCTCTGTCACTCTGACGAGCAGTGCATGGCAAAGAATCTCCAGCAGAGCTGAGCCAGACCTATGTCAGGAATATAGATACAGAAGGAACTCTCGCCCATATGCTTACATGATTACCACACCTTAGATTGGGATATGCAACCCATTATGGGCAAACAATGAACAAAATCAAATCTTCTGTTGGCTGTCAGAGAAATCTCTTCTTCCCTCAGGAGAAGTAACCAGATTCTCAGCCATTTGCCAAATCTTTGTATATCACATGAGTTGCTGAAATCTGCCTCAGGCTTTCAAAATGTGTTGTTTCAGGAGTGCTCTGCAAGAGTTGTAGTTGCTGGTCGTGATACAGAAACCTGCATTTGTTCTGCCATTGCTATGTGGAATCAACAAATTGCTTAGGGCTAAATTTAAAAAATAATTATGCATATATCCAAAACAGGACACAAACATATCTGGAAGATAACTGTCAATGTGCTGATCACTTCATATCATACTGCCCAGTGCAGTGCTTTAGGAGTAAGTAATCTTCCAGCTCTACAGATACATGATTTGGGTTATTTTTGTTTTATCTAATGATTACCTAATGTAGGATGGTTAGGAAGACCAGAATGTCAGCATCCTCCCTTGCAGCTAGTTGCCTAACTGCCTAACTGGATACAGCGCATCTCTTCTTTACTCTCTTAGAAGCCATGTGAGCCTTTCCTTTCTTTATGCCCAGTAACATGACTGCAGTGGAAAGCTCCAGTGCAAACACTTCAATCTTGCCTCTTCCCTCGTGGTTTGGATATTTACATAGAAATAAAAGATGCAAGTCTGAATACTCTCCATTTGAAAAGAAAAGCTGGAGGTAATGCTGAAAATATACTTTTTTTTTTCCCCCTCTGTTCCTAGGTGACTTTTCACCATATTTTGGAAGATCTTTGATCTAAGAGGGGGAGTCACCTGTCTGTATTCTAAAGTGTCTTCTCTGAGATCTTTGGGCATCTTTACATCACTCTCCACCCACCAGATGTTTTTATGAATAGCAACTCTGCCTGCATTACTAAGGGGACACTGAGTCTGTTTTTGAATCCCATTCTTATCACCACGTGCCTTAAAGTTACATGTTGTGGCACCAAATTTATAGGTGCTTCTGCCTTTACTGTAACTCTTCATATTTATAGTTCAGATTTAAAACTCAGATCCACAAATTACAATATCATCTCTCTTAGGTTAATGATAAGTTTCATGTATTTCAGATCTGTAAAATGCTTGGGAACCATCTGAAGTATGCAAATTAATACTTTTGCTATCATTTCTTCCTTTTAAGATGATAGTCTGAACATTCTGGTACGTGTTAACTTTAATTATATCAATAGTTCTCTTGAGCCAAGTTCAATGTGAAGTTTGTGAAGTTAAGATATACTTCAGTGGTGGCAGGGTCGCAGTTTCTCACATTATAATACAAAGGAGGATATGACATTAAAAGAAATAATGCCCATCATTATTTTCCCTGCTTTTATTTTCTGGCAGGCACTTAAAATACAGGTAGGCACTTGCTGACTAGATAGGTAGATAATAATATACAGTGGCTTATAGCAGAATGATTTTAGTTTCCATTTGGATATTAAGTCTACAGTAGAAGTGCAGGTAGGCCCGTAAAATCCCCAAAGCTTTATTTTCTACTTAAGGAAGGTGCCTACTGTATCTGGCTTAATTTCAATTTGCTAGCTGTAAACTATAGACTGTGTTGTTAATTTCTCAAACAGTCAGAATGAAGAAAAGCTGGTAATGATCACCCTTTAAAATAATTTGCAGTAATTGATAAGTGCATGTATCTCATTATCTGTGAGATTACTGTAAATTGATTCCTTTGCATATAGGTTTACTCTATTATAGTGTTCTTTTTGTTTGTGAGGGGTTTAAATTTCTTTTTTGTTTGCTTGCTTGTTGTTGCTTTTTTCACCATACGGTTGTTATATTCCCTTTCATTTGCTCTTAATAGCTGAAGTATGATTATTCTGAAAATAAGGTGCTCTAAGTTTTTGTAAATTTTAGAAAAATGTGTGCTTAATGTAATATTTTTCTAAGTAACTGAGCAAGGAAATTAGTATCAGTTGTTCTCATTTCTAGAATTACAAGATTCAGCTGTAACTAGAGAATTTAAGTCAGTAACATTCTAGTTTATTATCTCATTGAAATGTAATCTGTCAAATGATTGCTAGATGTTGTCCTGTGCCAGGTAAGGATTCCCCTTACTTCTTCATAATCTAAAAAATACAGTCATATTATTTCTTCTTATAAAAGTAGATTTTCACTAAATCTTCCAGAAGGATATTCTATGTATTTTTTTCAGTATGATGATATTAGCGCATTTCAGAAGCATATATACTGTTCTTATGGCCTTTTACATTTTAATGTAAATGTCACTGGTTTAATTCAGTTCAGACTATCTGTTTATTTTAATGCCATAATCTAATTGAGCATTTTCACTCAATTTTCTCTCATTCAGACTCCTTGAGTGTTCAAACCATGACTAAAGTGCTACCTTGATATGGATATTCAATTTCAGTTTATTTCTTTGAAACTTGAACTGTTTAACTCTCTTCCCTGTTTTCTAATTAAAGTCCTCCAATGCCGCCTTCTTAAGGCTGAAGAATTAGATCTAGGCCTAGCATCAGAAGAAGTAAATTCACATCAGTGTGCAGCCTGCCTGGGAAGGGAGTGCTGCAAGAACTACGCAGGGCTTCCCCAGCACCCAAACAGATAAATAATTCTGATACATGACATGTAATATCAAAAATTGCCCAAAGATAGAGCAAAGTGTTCATTTATAGGAATATTTCCAATAGCTGAATTTGTAAGCATAGAGATTTTAAAGTGAGAGTAGGGTGGTTCTGCTGTTCAAGATGTCTTATCCCCAAAATTAAGGTTTTTAAGTGAGTTGATGTCACTTTCAATAAACTTTGAAAACAGTACTTTTTTTGATATGGTACATTTTTTAGATAAATTGATGGATCAGATAGCATAAATGTAGTCCCAAAGAACTACTCATCCCTAAACGTTTCCTCAGTCTCTCCACATACAGGAAAGGCATGGAGACTGTTTATTGCTCATGGGCTCTTTTCCCTTGAGTATGTTGGCAGAGTCAGCAGGATGTACAGAAGTGATACTAAGGAAACTGATTTTCCTGAAAATGAAAACAGTGGCCATATTACAGATTAAAAGCCTCTGTCTGTCCAATTGAGAGCTTAGGACCAGAACTTCTAACAAGTTCCTAAACTGATCCATGTATTGCAGAGAAATAATGACTTAATGTTCCACTTTTATTTTTGTAAGGGTATCATCAGCCATCTGCTGGCACCTGACTATTGCTGTTACAACATTTATTCAATTTCAGTAAAATTCTCTTCTCATTTAAAATGGTCAGATAATACTGTGGATGAGTAGAATAAAGCTATGTCCCAAAGTTGTCCAAACAACTTTTTAAGTGATTTTTTTCCATATGTTTCTTTTAAAATGCTAATAAAATCAGGTTTGTATCAGGATTGCTTAAGGCCTTCAAGGATCTACGCAGAACAAAGAAAACCTACTTTTTTAAAGAATTAATATATCAGGAAAATAATTTCTATTCTTGATTTTAATCACTTTCAGAAACAATACAAGCTTGTAAAAGCATACTCCAAAACCATCACCTCTGTCAGTTTTTACCCAGTATTTGACATTGACACAGTTTTCACAACTTTATTTTCAAAAATAGAAATACTGAATTCTGAAAAAAAAAAAGAAAAAAAAACTGGCTCAAGTATAATGTGCTAAGGATGGAAGCACAGAAGTATGCTAACAAAAAAGAACAAAACACTTGACTAAAACCTTATTTGAACTCTTAAGTAGGACAGTGTCCTTTTAAATGTCAAAAAAGTGGTTAGCCAGGAACTTAACATCCCCTTCTAATAATCAGCAAGATACATGGTAAGAAACATTTTTTTCTATCTCCAGATTCCTAGAAGAATGTGCATATGAAGGCTCTTAAGCCATGATGTAGAAATTTGTGATTTTTTTTTTTACCTTACTTAAAGATTTTAGCTAAGAACTCTTAAAACCTTCAGGCAGTATAAAATGTCAATAGCATTTCTCATGAGATGTAGACAACTTTGTTTCTTTTTCTGTTCAAATAATTTTTTCTGAAACTCCTGTAGCCTGGTAGTAGGACTCCATCCCTGACCTCATATCTCAGCAGTATTTCTCAGGTTGGATGTTGCAGTTTACTAAGTCTGTACTAAGGGAGATGCAAAGGTTTTCAAGGAGATCCCCTGGCCTCATTCTGGGCACTCCTGGATGGCAGCAACCACTGGCCTCCTCTTCCAGAAGCTGCTTGGGGTTAAAGCAAGACCCAACACAGCCTAGAATTCTTCCATAAAAGTGGAAAAAATACCTATCTCAGAGCCAGTCACCAATGATGGAGTGAATGACACTCCTGGTTTAGTCTCCCTGTGGCAGGAAAAGCAAGAGACACAAAACTGACTTTGAGGCATCTCAGGATTTCTTCATGCCTAAAAACATTCAAGAGCACATTTAGAAATGCACTTAAGTTACTTTACACCATTTTAACATGAAGTGGGGATCTGACAGGAAGATGTGGAGATCACATCTGAAAGATCAACAGCCCTATATTTTATTTTTCAGTTATCACTTGTTTACCTGGCCAGAGGTGACTCAGAAGAAGTCTTGAAGTTCATGGTAGATAGCATCTGAATATAAGTTCCAATGCAATGATTTAAGGTAATCTGTCCTCAATTATCTGTTGTTCCAGACAAGGTCTGGAGATCCCTTCCATGCTACATGATTCTCCAATTTTATGAATATCAATCAGTAAATATTGCTCCTACTCCTGAACTCATTTTTTTTGTAATTAAAGTACTGGAGAATGTATGCCTTTTGAGAATTTGCATTTTAAATCTGAACAACTTTGGAAAAGACTTGCAAGCTTGTGCAAAAGTTTGGAAATCGTGTCTCTAGTGTACTTCTATAGTGTACTTCAGAACTGACTTCTTTCTGCTCTCTGTACTTGCAGTGGAGAAGGTTCAGATAATAAAGGACTCAGTTTAGTAGTCAAGAGAATAATGATTATTGGTTGCTGATTTTTTTTATTTCAGTAATCAATTCATTTGATGTAAAGAAAGAACCAAGAAAATTACAAATTTCAGTACAAGGTGTCAGATATATCTGAAAAGAAAGAAAGAATATCAATAGGAATATGGAGATTTTTAAGACATAAAAATAATTAAAGCATTTACTAATTGTCTTAAAGAATTGCTTTAATGTTCTCATCAAGGCATTTTTAAAATAAAGGTTTTAACATTTTCTTTTCAGGTTGTACTTCCAATTAGAAATTGAAAACTGCTTTAAAAGAAGAAAGCTTAAAAGAGTTTATATAATCAGATGAAGATTTGTTTTTTAAGAAATAATATTATGAAATAATTCAAAATATCCTTTAGTTTTTAAATATTTTTGAAAAGAAAAAGAAAATATATTAAATGAACATCTACTTCCCTTCCAATTTTACAAGGGCTTACTGACACATTCATGTGATTTGGGATGGTTTATCCTATATCTATTGAAACAAACTCAACCACCTGCCCAGCTTAAGTGTGCTGAAAATGATAAGAATAGATAATTGGGAAGAGAAACAAGGTGCAGATATTTAAATACTATTTCATCTTCAGAGTATTTTACCAAAGCATGTGGAGTTTTCTATGCGATCAAGATTTTATCATCTTGAAAGAATGCATTCTAGTTCAGTTGAGGTTATGTGTGCTGTGAAGGGACCAAGGCCAAATGATACTGTTCTTCCCTGACCTTAAAAATCAATGAATTCAAGCAATAAAATTCAGCATCAAAGGATTCTCAATGCTAGGCCACAAGCGCTGAATCACTTGTTGTGAGAGACTAGAGCACTTACGGATCAGAAGTGCTTCTCTGTTGATTTTTAGATTCAAAATTGATTCTTTAAGAATTAAATCTCAATCTTTCATTTCCAAAGAAGAATGAAAATTGAAGAAAGTGGAGATAAGAATCACCTAGAAGTATAAAAGGATTTGTTCTGTGACTTAGTATTAAAGTAGTAGCAATAAATATTATTTAGTACAGACTAGTACTGCAGAGACTAAACACTCCATTCAGGATGGAGACGTTAGTTCATAGCAGAGTTATTAAATTTCACACCGTACCATCATTTATTCATACAAAAATGACTAACATTGCCACTGCACTGCAGGACTTCACTTATTTTACTGCAGATATTTATATTCATTTAGCTCTGTTCATTATTGTGGCACCATAATGTATACTTTTGAATATATTAATTACACAGCTATAATGGGACAAAAAGGAAACAGAATATGCTCCTGTAATAATATATTAGAAGTTTAATTTCAATTTAATACACTCTAAAATTAGACAAATTATAGATACAAAGCATTTAATTAAATAGACTGCTCTGGCTGTGCCTATTCTGTCTCTGTTAACTGCTTCCAGGTGTGTATATCATGTCCAGCTCCAGCCCCATGCCCAGACCTGCCAGGTATAGTCCAGGCTTCTAGTGTTGTCCAAAACTCTCCCTTTTATAGAGTGCCAGGCATGCAGAAGAGAAGTTAAGATCAACCAGACAGCATTACCAACTTACCATGGCAGGACACCTGCACAGAGATGATACACATGTACGCACAATGCTAATCTAGTGATTTTGCTCTGTAGATGGCAAGTTACCCATCCACCCTGCATATAATACAGTCCTTGGGCCATGGATCATCTGGTCCTAACTAGTGTGACAGTGACCACACGGGGAGTTACAAGCAACATTCCCTTCCCAAACTTCCTTATTATCAACAAATCCACATTTGTGAGTCATTCTAATGAAGTGCTTCACTAGGAACCTGATGGTATGGAGAACTGGGAGACAAAAGGATGGGACATGGTCTCTATACAAACCTGGCACGTAACCCTGCTATTGACTCTTCGGCTACAATCACTTCCACTGGAAGAAGTCAGTCACCAACTTTTCCTACTCTCCCAGTGAGTGATCAGGAATCCCTTTTTCTTCCTAGTGTGTTTGATATTGTGCAGAGCCATCCTCTGTTTCACTAGTGAACTATTGGTGAGGAGAGGAAGTAACCATGACCAGAGCCGTGCGCAGAAACTTCCCAGGGGAAGAGTGCTGACTTGTGCCTCAACAAGCCTATGACTCAAGCAGGGGCCAGAAGAAGCGGCTGAGACGATGCCTGGCTAGGGTGGGGAGTGCCTGATCACAACCAGATCATGCTGTGTAATCACAACAGTCCTGCCAAGTAATTGTTTACCAATCTGAATGGTGTGTTTGCATTCAGCAATTGTGTAGAACAAATTGAAAATACTACCATGGCAGCTAATCCAAGCTGGCCTAGAAGGGTTTTTTGCACAAATTAACTGTAGGCCTGGAAGGTCTTTGTCCTTCAGGAACAAAACACCTGTCACCACAGACCTGCCCATGGCGCAGCTCACTACCAGATGGAGCTGCCAGCCCACCTGCTACACCTACAACAGCTTCTTCCAGAAAAAAAGAGTCACTCTATCCATGAACAGTTCAGAATTCATCTTTGTCTAGGAGCAGGGGCAAGCAGATGGATAGGGAAGGAGTGAGTTGCTTCTGAAAGGTTCCCTTCTTCCCCAGCAGTGTTACATTTTGTCTTTGTACAGCTAGAACTTGCCCATCATTATCAGGTGAACTAAATCTAAGCAGAGAAGTGTTCCTTCACCTACACAACCTTTGTTCCATCCTACTAAAACCTTAATATCTGTATAGACATACTGCCGTTCAGCCCCTCTCAAATTGTCTAGTGCATACGCTCAACTTTCAGCTCCTTTCAGGAGGGGAGAAGAGGAAACACCAGCCACAGATGAGCTTACTGGATTTTGGAGACTTTCTGTCTGCAAAGGTTAATGTTATAGATGTGGATATACCTTCTTTGAACTTTATAGCATAACACTTACTTGCTTTGTACTCACAAAGCAGCCTAGGGCAGCTCTGTCATGTTCAGAGCACACTTCTGTCAGACAGCCTCCTCGCCAGAGGAGTGATGAATCTTTGCTCATCGCTGTTAATTCTGATGAGTGTCTGAGTCTTTTCTGAGCTCAGGTTGCTCCTCAGTGCTCTGCAGTTGCTGTGGTGCCAAACAGGGGAACTGAGTGCCCTTTTACAATGTGTACCTGAGAAAGGTGTGTGTGCATGTAGGTGTGAGGGCACCGTATGGTCTGAGGAGCCATTAAGTCTTGGCAGCTTGCCAGCAAGCTGCACCTACTGGCATGCTTCCTGGTTTGTAGGGAACGCTGGGGTGCATCTGTGTGTGACATGCAGCACTTCTATGGGCACAGGTGGCCTTACGAAAAGAGCCTGGGGCGTACACCAGTGCACATCAGCACTGGACAGTGTAGGTAACTGGGGCCTGACATTCTCAAACACAATCCAGAATGCTCCAGTTTAACAGAGCAGATGAACTCTGGAAAAAAAGAATGTTGTCTCTAAAAAAGCTAGTTTACCATCACTGGAAGAAATAACTTTCACCACAAACTTTATGACTTCTTTGTCTATCACTGCCATGTGCCTGTTGACCCCTTAGTGATCACACACTGGATACTGGATGGGAATGTAAGGCTAGTAAGCTAGCAGCCTCACAGGGGCAGGACAGCTTGTTTTGCATTTTCCCTCCCCATTCTTCACCATGCAAATCACTTATGTTTGCCAGAAAGAGCTATCAAGGAGAAAGAAATAATAGAATGAATCAAAATAACACAGAAACTTATTGCAGAACACTGCTCAATCATAGAAAAACTTATAGAATAAGTGCGCTGAGGATGAAAAGAGTCATGCTAATACCATATTTAGGTAATAGGCAGAGCTGTAGCAGAGCTTCAGATGAAACAAATTTATAAACCATGCAAAGCTATATATAAAAGCTATCAAAAATGTAACATCAAGAAAAACATGATATTGTGTGAAACCAATCTGTGTAAATCTTCCATAGTGTATATATGCTCCCTGGGAAGAATGCAAAGGATATGTGATATGTCTAATGTGTTGCTGAATTGAATATTCTTTTATACTTATTGCTAGCAGGAGGTACAGGTTACTTAATTTATAAACTGAACTTGAATTCTCTGGATCATCAGTTCATAATATGCTTAAGGTATTTTCACTGTAAAGATACTGAAAACAAACTTGTAACTTGTGTTACAAATAGGTCTGAAATTAATAAAAATATTGGATAAGATTGTATACCTTTAAGTTAATCTATATTAGTTTTCACTAATACTACAGTTCACCATTAAAAAAGAAAGGATTTTTCCAAGTATTCAAATTAATAGACTTGGTTCAGCTTTATCACATTTTATTTAGTAATAAAAAGCCTTTTTTCCTGAAAATATATTCATGAAAACTTTTTATAACAAAAGCTAGTACTTTTTGTAGGATAGCTCTAAATAGCTGGAAGTTGACACAATAAATTCTTGAAGATGATCTTGAAATTTCCTTGAAGTTGGCTCCAGTGGAGGGGAAAAAATTGACAGAGAGGGGAGATGAATATAAAAGAAAAAAAAAGAAAAAAAGGAAAAGAAAAGGAAAAGAAAAGGAAAAGGAAAAGGAAAAGGAAAGGGGAGAAAGAAAAAGAAAAGAAAAAGGAGAAAGAAAGGAAAAAGAAAAGGAGAAAGAAAAAGACAGGAAAAGGCTCATACTGGAATCCTCCAGAAACGTAAAATGCTGGAGCACAACCTGCCCCCATGTTCCCTACCCTTCCCTGAATGGCTCATGAGTTTTCCTGTTTTCTTTTGTGAACTGGGAAACTCTCTCAGCTTCTGCTTACAGAATCTTCATTAGAGACATTGCTCTAATTGCATTTGCAGCCTCACAATGCAGTAATTTTTGTTGTATTAGAAAATGGCATGAAAATGAAATGCAGAAGGGAGACCAATCCTTTTGGACAGAGTATTCGTTTTCTTTCTTCTAGGGCAATCATTTTATTGTCAAATATTGCATTTGATTCATTTCCTACTGAAATAAATTCTCACAAGTTTCAGCACTACACAGCTTTGAACTTATAGCCACATTTTCAATACAGGATTTTTTTCCTCTACCAAATGATTCACTGTCACCAGAATGTTTTGAACCTACTGTCAGATTAGGAAGTTTGATACATAGTATTTTCAATTTAAATGGATTTCTTTGACATTAAAAAAATATATTTCCTCTGACTAAGTATTGACTGTAAAAGGCATAGAGCTCTAGATCATTTCCCCCGAGAATTTTTCAGTATCCTTCCAATTAGTCAGTCAATAGGATGTTCTTATAAATATATGATTGATAGTCTATTATTCTCTAGGGATTTCCTTTACTCTCTTTATCCAAGATGCTTCCAGAAGATGAAGAAAGCTTTTAAAGAATCTGCTCCCCAGTACAGCATTTATTATAGCTAATATGCACCCCATGCATATACACATGGTATGGAAGCAACTGCACAGTTATTTACTTTCTTTTAAATATGTATATATTAAATATATTTGCTGTATTTTATTTCTAGTGAACTCTCTATGTGGTAATACTCAGGCAATGACCCTAGTAACCAACTACCTCAACTGAATAACACCAAGTAATTTTCTACTGATGGTAAAAATTACACATATTTCCAGCTACTTAATTTAATATAAATTCTTATTCTCTCCTCTGCATAAACACAAAGCTTCTATTATTATACTTCTTATTAAATTCTAATGTCCCCCACATAAAGTAGGCAGTCATTGCATGCACATTCCAAATTATACATAAATTTACAGCAGAGGATACATAGGATATATTTAAATGCAATCTATTTATGTAGGATGAAATTCCTTAGTTTCAGTAAAGATGCTTGAAAGACTGTACATACTACTTCAGGTCTGCATTATGTATTTTCTTTACCCTGTAAAAGTCTCTGTACAAAACCAGTACACTTTGTATGCAGTTGGTACGCATGTAGCAAATACCTTGAGCTTGGAACCTGTGTTACAAGCCCACTCCACTTCTCATGTGATGCTACAGATTTGCAATCCTGGTCTTACAAAATTCTCTGTAATTTCTGGTATTCAGATGAGTGCGACAGTATTGCAGTATTGTCAATTAGCTTAGCTTGAGCCCACACTCCCTTTGTCATCCCCATGCTGATTTGTCAAGAGAGACAAGTCCAGAAGATGTAGGGAAGATTTAGAGTTCAAACTCAATTGAGATCAAATCTTGCTGCTCTGGGCAGAGATGATGCAGCTGGTTCAAGCTGAATGAAGATTCTGGCCCACATGAGGATGCAGCTAATATCAGGAATAAAGAACAGGCACTGAACTGCTATTTCGTATCATACTTAAACTGATTAGACTGTAGTCTTCTGCATTTTGCTTACATTCTGTCTACTCAGTCAGTCTGAAGCAAGACAAAGTTTTCAGTCAGACCAGCAAATTGAATCAAGATTTTATGCAAGAGACAGAGTAGAGGCATGCAGCACAGAGACACAAAGAGGGACTGCCATTCTTAGCATCTGACTGTAGGTGAATCAGTTTGTGTATAAGACAAACCAGCACTCTCCACTGAAGGGGCAGTTGCATGAACTGCATGACAGATTTACAGCATGTTTTCAAAGCACAGTTCTACAAAATCTCATCCTCACAAAATGAAATCATGCAAGTTCAAAATGACCAGGAATTAAATGGCACAGTTTTAGTAAAGTTATTCAACAGAGAAATAACAGAAACATTCACACAGCTGTAAAACCGGAATCACAATTATTCAACAGAGGTTCTTATTAACAAAATGAAGTATATTTGAAGCCAAGTTCTCACCCTTGGACAAAGCCCAAGTAAACCTGCCTTTTGCAGGCAAAGCCCAATTAATAAGCTGGTAAACAGAATTTTCCAGTTAAGCTGAAGTTTTCACAGTTCACAGTTCATTGCAACCTAGAGAGTGAATCAGTGAATTTGATTGCTACATATACTTACACAAAGCATATTTTTACCTCATTCTAAGTCCGGTGAATCCCTTTAAAAAGCAATGCCAGCAAATAGTAAAAAATTTCATATACGAGTCATATGCAAGAAAAAAGATAAAATTTACCAGAATATGGCATGACCTACGCTTAGCACTCAGTGAACATTACTACTGTCTGGGAGGCATTAATTACATAAGTGAGCATTCAGTCCTCAATATACACTTGTGAGTTTAACATACTACATTCAAATCTTGGACAAAACACCTCAATTTAGCAATAAAAGTCTCATTTGGTCATAGCCCTAGAGAACAAAGTAAAATCCAAATTAAATAATAGACCTTGTAGAAGACTCTATTTTCATTGTTATTTTTGCATCATCTTACTCCGAATCTTATTCTCAGGGAATCTCATTCTATAAGTATCTTTTTTTTTTTTTTTCTAAGTTTTGGTTATTTGGAACAGTTCCTGCAGTAACAAAGGGCTGCTACAGAAAGGAGCTGGTAATAAATCAGAAACTTTCAAAAAAAGAGGGAAAAGCTTTTCTTATAAAACTAACAATTTTGGATAATTTAGCAGCATTTTACTATTTTATTTTCTCCTTCAGAAAAATCTTTGATCCAAAGAAAATATCCAGTGAACACTGAGCATTTTAAAGATACTTTTAAAATAAGAAAAATAAGTAAGAAAAAATTATTTGAATTCATGTTTGCATCCCCTCAGTGGCAGGAGAAAAAGAACTCTTCTAAACATATGTGGTTTGCTTTTTATTTCTAAACAAAAAACTTCAGATCACTAAAATTGCACAATTACAACCCTTCAAAGATAAGCGTGTAATTTTTCATCATAGCAGCTGCACACAGTGATTTTTCAAGTCACCAGACAACGGAAAGCAGTCCTGCCAAAAGGCCCTTGATCTCTCTCCTGCAGAAAGTCAGCAGTGACCTTAGTCCATGAGGTCCTCTGGAGATGACTGCTGTTTGGGACCATTTCACCAACTTCTGCTGGGGCAAAACTCTTGCAGCCTACCAATGGACGCTGCACTTCAGTATATCTGCAGACAATGCAAAACTGGGGGTAATGGCTGATTCATCAGAGGGTCACACAGGCACCCAGAGGAACCTTGACAGGCTGGAGAGGTGGGCCGAGAAAAATCTCATAAAGTTCAACAAAGGGAGACTGCATCTGCAGAGGAACGGCCCCAGGCACCAACACATGCTAGGAGAACCCAGCTGGAAAGCAGCTCTGCAGAAAAGAACCTAGGGGTTCTGTCCCAGGGGATGCCAAGCTGAACATAAGTCAGCAATGTGTCCTTGTCACTAAGAAGGCTATTTGTATTCTTGGCTGGGGATTGGGCAGAGTATTGCTAGCAGGTCAAGAAAAGTGATCCATCTCCTCTACTCAGCTTTAGTGAGTCCACATATGGAATGCTGTATCAGTTTTGAGCCCTTTAGTACAAGAGATACCTAGACATACTGGAAAGAGTCCCATGGAAAGACACCAGGATGTTCATGGAACTGAAGCGCTTCTCTTGTGAAGGGGAGACTGAAAGAACTGGGACTGTTCATCCTGAATAAGAGAATGCTCAAGAAGGAACTTATCAGTGTCTATAAATACCTGAAGGGACTCTGAAGAGAGGAAGGGGACAGGTTCTTCTAGGTGGTGGCCAGTGCCAGGACAAAAGGCAATGGGCCTTAACTGGCATGCAGGAGGTCACATCTAAACATCAGGAAGTACTTCATTATTGCACAGGTCATGGAGCATTGGCACAAGCTTCCCAGAGAGGCTGTGGAGTTTCCTTCACTGGTGATATTTGAAAGCTGCCTGGGCCCCCTGCTGTGGCTGTTCCTACTTAAGCAGAGGTTGGACCAGGTGGACTCAGAGGTTCCCTGCAGCCTCAGCCATTCTGTAGTTCTGTTACATACAGCAAAGATTCATGGCTTTGGGAAAGATTTTGTTGCAAAAGTCTGTGAGACTGCTTGTATTTACAGGACTTATGAAGTTACAGGAATTGTAGTCCAAAATGACTCATCTAGCTTTATTCTGCAAGGCTAAATTATGTAAATGGGAATGCCACTGCTATCAGAGTTACAAAGTGAGAGTTGGAATCTCTAGAAGAGCACTACAAACTCTTTCTGTGGTGGCAATCCATTGTGCATACTCAGTGTTGGACTGCCAAAGTGTCCATACTGCTCTGTGCTGCCAGAAATACAGTGCTGGATGTCAGCTCACTGGTATTTTCAGCCCTTCATCTTGCTGCCTCCCTTTTGTTCTCTATTCTGTTTGAGCCTTGAACTTTGAATTTCTATGTTCATGAACACACTAAACATATAAAAGACTGCAAATAATCCGAGTTTTTTAAAGCCCAAATACAACAAAGTAGTGAAGGAATAGCCCAAGTTTATTGGTGCAGACTAACTGCCAAGGGCAGAGTGGGGAGAACAGCACAGTATTGTGCATTCTTTCAATCATTGTTAAATGAACTACACTTCTAAAAAAGGTGGCCATGCATACTCATATTTGCTACAACCATTTATAATTAGAAAATCTCTGATATTTATTATTAATTCTTTGATGATTAGAACAATTGAAAAATGGAACAAGGAGACCGTAATAAATCCCAGTGGAGTTCTCCTTGAGGAAAATATTCCCTTTAACAGGAATTCCATATGCTTTGCAGTATCAGGCATGCAATAACCCAAGAAAGACATCACTATGAATTCTCGAATTGCCTGTATGTCTACTTACTAGAAGAGCAGCAGTGCAGGCAATACCGATGCTTTCAAAAAATGTAATAACAGAAACCACACTCAACTATTTAGGGCTAAATACCTGTAAAGTCTGCCCCTTGATTTCCAATAATTTCTACAAAACATTTTTATCTAGAGACATAGGTTTCATTCTAGTGAGTTTGCTGACAGAACAGAGCTCACAGTCTGGCCATATTGCAGCAAATTTGCCTTTGTGTTAGTCCTTATGCTGACGCTGATAAACTAGAACTCCAGCTCTGATGAGAAAAAACATGATAGTAATCTCTGGCAAACATTCTCAAGTTAAAAAAGAGAAGTGAGGACAGCAGTGTAATGTATTGCTTCCCAGCATTAGAAACACTTCCTTCTGGAAACATTGAGCAATATATTCAATACTCAGCCTCCCCCTTGAAGAATCTTTCTCTCTCTCCTACCACTGTCTCTCCTTCTCAAGCACACTTTTAATTTTGGGAATCAGAAATGTAATGAAATCCAACCCATAATTTAAGGTTAATTTGGCACTAAGTTAAAATAGGTCTGAAACCAATGGCATACTTCCTTCTTTAGCATAAATCAGGGATAAAAAGCTGGCAAATCAAACCCTATGATCATGTCAAACCACAAATGCTGAGCATGATCAAATCAAATCTTAGTTTAAATACGTGTAAATTAATTTTTCAGTGATCCATTTGATTTATCTCTTATAATGATACTCCTTATCAAATCAACTTTATTTACTTTATTAAAGTAGGATTTGGGAGGACATTAGGCCTGACCAAATACACAGAACACAGGTCTGTATCTAAAGTTCTCTTTCTTTGGTTAGTCTTAGGCATTTTAATTTAAAAAGACTTGCAAATTCTTTAGCTGTCCTTTCCTTGATGCAATCAAGCTTCCCAGATTGCTGATAGCTCACAGTGTTCTGCTAATTACTGCAATTGATGACAGATACCCTCCCAAGCACCCTTCTCTCTAATGAGACACACAGTTGACATCCTCTGCCATTGGTGCTTCAAGTACACCTAAAAAAAAAAAAAAAAAAAAAAGGAAAACTGAAATAAAAACAGAAGATAGCATGTCCGTTTATTCTGGAGACCCTGATGGTTAATTATTACTGCAAGAACAATCAGTAGCCACTGGCCATAGTTAGATACTGGCTGAAGAGTTGAGCATTTTGTGTGCTTGTTCCTTTCACAGATGCACCTTGTAAAAGATAAGAATAAAAGCCAAGAGCAGATGAGAGAATAACCAGTGTTTGTTAGACAGTATCACAGAGTAAAATTTCTGAATTTAGAAGAATTTTTACATCAAAATATTCATTAATTAGTAATTGATAGATGTAATAGATATAAAGCATAGAAAAATGGTTACAGTGAAAAACTTCTGAACAAAAATTACTTTGGGAACCTAAATTCAATTTTGAAAATTGACAATTTTAAACATTGAAAATGTCTTTTTAAAAGTTTATATAACTGAAGATGCACACAGGTACCTACTGCTAAGCCTTTAAATATCTACATCTGCTGAGCATTTTTAAGTATCCCACTAAGGTCCAGACATCCAAAAGCGCCTCAATTACTTTGTTTCTAGCAGATATAAAGAAGCATAAATTGAGGACCATTTCTCCAGAGAAGCAGAGACCTCCTGTAGTCAGTCTGCGCACTTACACATTATTATATAAAGAACTCTGGAACAAATAGAGGTCTTTTAAAGTATGTAAAGAAAGTGCAGGATAGATCAAATCCTGACCTACAACTGGGAGATTTACAGTAATGAACTTCACTTAGGCTGATATTTCATCTAAGTAACTTTTAATCTTTTACCATTAGAACAATAAGAGGCATTAGCAAATCAAATCTCTTTTGTAATTCTGAAATTGCATTGCTCCAGACCTTACTTGACAGAAAAAAAATGGGTGCTTCAGCCCACATTAGTGCAATTAATGTTAAACTAGGCATCAAGATCTAAGCTTCTCCTGTGTTAATTTTAGTGAAAAATAGTCACTTTCTTCCTCTGAATCTTCATGTTGAAGTAAATGCTGGACTCCCAGTCCTGGTAGTGCTGTCTTCCAGGAGGAACCGTGAAGATTTCAAAGGAAGCATATGGGAAGAAAAGGGCCAGCAGTTCCAACTTTTATGCTTGCTTAGTCCCATACAGCCATTCCACCTCTTATTAGAGTTGTAGGGTTGGATTCTGATTTCTCTGACAGTTCTGATAATTCAAAGTAACTTCATTGATGGGCACGCCAATTCATCTTGGATTTAAATCTACAGAAAGATGTGAATCAGGCCCAGAGTGTGTCTCCTTACTGGCTGAAGGGAAGGGAAATAAATGCTTGCATGTATCTGAGAGAGATAAGTGGGAATGCACGTGTTGGAAGTGTCTTTTTATTACAGTTTGAAATGCCTTGACTTTCTGCTTCTCTCTGAAATCAAGGACAGATTTAGCAATAGAAGTAGAATAGAAAGGAAAATCTTTAAAAGTGTCTTCTATTTTATCTTTAATTGAGCTGTGAAGTCTATTTTCTACTTTTCACTATCTATGTATTTCACTAAAACAAGACTGGTGAATAATTTGAAGAATAAATGTAAAAAATTATAAAATTTGATTACTCACCAGCTTTAATATTTTAAATAATTTTTTATTACTATTATTTCTGAATTAATGAAAAACTGCATTATTTCCTCCTAATTTCCTGTAGGTCTGTAGAAAGCTAGCTGGAATACTTTTATTCCTTAATAAAGTTGACATGCAGACTGCACCAAAATAGCCAAATTCACAAATTACAAACAAGTGGGACAAGTATGCTATATTAGTTGTCATTTGTCCACATGCTGATAAATCATCCAGTCTTTATGTTTTGAAACGATACTGAAAACACTCGAGATTATGAAAAGAGCTGATTATGAAAAGGGTACTGTTCCCCTCAAATGTTTATAGTTCAAACTTAGATTTCTTTAAATCCATTTTCCAACAAATCTTCTCTTACTTTTAACACTATTCACGTCTTTTGGATGGCACTGATGATTCTTGGATGTGCTCTGAAGCTAAGTTTCTGTGAGGGAGCAATGTGAAAATTATAAACAATTTATGTCCACGTCTGTGCTATGAAAGCATCTTCAATCATTAAAGTAGAAAGAAAACTTTCTCAGCCTCATGGAATAGCACAAGTAAATTGTCCTTGCATTTCTAACACTGCAGAGATATAGCTTATTAAAAGATTATCAGCTTTGGGGTTATGAGAATATAACAAAACCATTTTTATAATTTTTATGGTTAACAAAGTCCTCTTAACAGTCTATATATTCACCTAAGTCTAATAACTTCAGATATATTCTTAAACTATTTCTTCATTTGTCTTTACTTTCCACTGGGTAGAGCTGAGGGTAGTGGAATAAATTTTTCATACGCTGAGTCCACTTTCACCACAGGGAGCAATCCTACCTCACAGTGCA
Organism: Tragopan temminckii; assembly: GCA_028571105.1. NCBI lineage: Eukaryota > Metazoa > Chordata > Aves > Galliformes > Phasianidae > Tragopan > Tragopan temminckii. Next base: position 29,189,420 of record JAOWBP010002559.1, on the reverse strand, counting down.
CCAGCTCAAGGAGCACTGCTTGCTTGAGCAGCAGTTTGCTGCAGTGTGTTGCAGGTGATCAGCCCCTCGCTGTCACGCCTGCTAATACACTAGCCTGGGAGAGACTGAAAAAAATACCAGGAGAACAGCGACTTTTCAGTAGTGTGTGTCCTAAGCTTTCTCTGAGTAATTTGTCACCTCTGAAAAGAACATGCTTCTTAACTCTCTAAAGCAAGGCATAAAGCTGCACTGTGTTACTCAAAGGGAGACATGGATGGCTGCTTCTGAGTGCAAGTGGCTTGCCTTCAGAAAGTCCAGGGCTAGGTACCTCGGAACTACACCCACCCTGAATGTATGTGTGCTCTAAAAATAGTGGAGGCAAGCAGCATCTTCCTGAGCAGGCATCAGACAGAGACAATTTCATGCTGGAGCCTGAGCAGTGTGCAGGAGAAGGGATCTACCTGGAACTCTAGCACTGACCATGCACAGACGCAGCTTTGATCATTGAGCCTTGCTCCAAAAGGATGCATCCAGTGGAGGGACTATACATGGATTTTCTACAAGTTTTACAGAAGCCCAAATATTTTTCTATGCTGTCAGGTGACCTGCAGATTTGTCATAAGTGCATGTGTGTGCGGTGGGGGAATTGGCTGGATCTCCCCATAGCCAGGAACCAGCAGAAGGAATGGTACTGCATCAGTTAGTTTTACATAGGAAGCAATTATCATTTAGGTATCACACTAATGTCCCATTAACTGCTGTTGTATTTTAGAAATGTGAAAGAATCAGACTGGATAAAGGATAATTTCAGTTCCTATTGAAAAATTACTTAATTTGTTTAAATTAATCTTAAGTGCTGTGATGTGAAAGCCACAAAATGAAGCCACCAAATATATCCTTATATTGTAGGAATTGTTTGGAGCAAAATTTTAATAATCCTTTTGCCTTTCATCATCACACCAGTTATTCATTATTACCCTGCTCAAAAGGATTTTAATACTAGTCACAGAAAGGACCTTCACTTCAACCGGAATCATATTCACTAAATCCACACGTTATTTTCTCAAATTTAATTTCATGACTTGTAGTTTTTCTCCGCATTTCAGAGCGCTATTTCTACATGTACTGTACATTGATATAAAACAGGAAAATAATGGCTGACAGGCAGTGTAGGATTGCAGTAATTATTTAAAAATAAGGCTGATTTGTTCTACTGCTTCTTTCCCCAAGGCTAATAACTGGAGGCTAGTTATACTGCAATACAACAAGCCAGAGGAAAAACACCTGTTGCATATGATTATTTTCTATTAAAATGTAATGAATAATTCAACATGAATACTTTAAAAAGCAGTGTTTCTATCATGCCCCTCAATACTCAAGAAAGTGTCTGTAGCTGAAGAGAGGGAGGGTCAGGTCAACCTAAAATATTGGCTATGTCATATCAGGTACGTTAGTTCACTCCCTCTGTAACCCCAAATAAAAGACTGTGCTTTTCCCTCACTTTGATGTGAAAGAAAAAAGGATAAAAGAGCAGTGATACTGCTTCATTAACCTGAGTTCCGCTGCTTTTCTACATTATATTATTCTTTGCATAGGTATGAGCTGAAAATACACAACCGAGCAAAAAGATGAATGTGTGCAATGGTCATTCAAAATAAGTAAATTCAAAATTAAGGCAAAGTAATTAAGGTAAATTTTAAAGTGATATCACTTGTCCTTCACTTAAATATTTTGCCATTTCACTGGTCTATTGGATGCTATTTTCCAGTAACTACTTTATTGCTGAAATTTCATGAAAGACAGGTAAGTTTTGTGCTTTGGCTTTTTTTAAGCAAGCACCTCATCAAGATTACAAAGAGCTCAAAATGCATAAAGTTCTCAAATATTCCAACTGTCCTATAGAAAAAGCTGAGCATCCTCCATTACTTACATCAAGAATGCTTAGCAGTTTGGAGTACTGGGCTCTCATGAAACAAGGAAAAATTTCTGACCAGTCCAAGCAGATACAAATTTAATATACAAATTTATTATTACCCAGATGTGATAATCAGAGAAATCAAGGTCATCGGCTGCAAAAGAGATCCAGTAGACAGAATCAGCTACAGATCTAAATCTTTCTAAATCATGATCACAGGGTCTCAGATGTGAACTTTTTGTGTTTAAGAGCAAATGTGAAAGACAGAAAATCAATGGAACTGTTTCAAGACCCAGCTACAAACAAGAAGAAAATTTTATCTCAGTTACAGCAGAAAAATTGAAATGTTGAGAAAGATTGATAAGGGACAGTTTCTAAGGTTCAGAGAGTATTTTCCTATGACTCTTGCTTCTTTCAAGATAGAGAAGTTGCATGCTTTCAGTGTAAAGGAAGGATGTGCTGAAAGAGAGGCAGAGGAGCTCTTTTCATTATTAGTAGTGACTGTGATAATACTTCTGCATACAGTGATTTCTAGAGCAGTAGCTAGGCCATCCAGACTGTGCCATGGTTAAATTTTAACAAGCATCTTCCTGAAATTCAGACTGAGTTGCCGTAAATGTAAATTACCAAAACTTCCACTGTTACAAGCTCATTCACACAGAATGTGATCTGCAATACCAAATTATTTTCCTTTTTTCTACGACTTTACACAGTAACTGAAAGACAACTAGGAGTACACAATTCACAAAATGAAATAATGCTTCTAGTAAGACACTGCCTACTGGCAGATCAGACAATGAATTCAATGGTATTTTCAGTGATTTTTAATATCTTCTCATGAACCAATCACTGAAGTTATAAATTCAGAGTTTCCTGATCCTGATTCTGATTAGGCCTGAAGAAAAATGCTTGTATTCATGGGAAATATAAATATTTTGGCATTGAGAGTGATATTTCTAATGGTTCCCATGTTTTGCAGTAGGAAATAAAAACGATTTTTAAAACAGATTCTAATTCCTCAATTTCTCTAAATCAACATTTCTTCTCAACACTGTACAAAAAAACTTTCCTTTTTTAAGATTAGGTACAAAAAAACGTTATCAAAATTCTCACTACTGAACATTAAGGAAGTTCCTCTCCCCACAACTTCCTTAAGATTCTACTTAATCTGCGGTCTCTGTCACAGCACTGCTAAAACACTGTAGCTGGCCTTGCAATCATAATAACTTTAAACCAGCTACAGATGGATCTGGAAATGGGCAGTACTGCTATTTTCAAGTTTAGGACTTGGAATGTATTCATAAATTTTGATTGGGCTGGGGAGAAAGATTGCAGAGGGCCTCTTAATTTTCTCAAATTTGTGCAATATTTTCTGTTCGTTAAAGTTGTTAGTATGGTTCCTGCAGCAACTACACTTTCCATGTTGCCAGTCTTCTCTCAATCACAGAAATACATCCCAGGTCAAAAAAAAAGCAAGTTGAACAAACCTTCCCTAGCTCAGGAACAGAAAGACTTCCTAAGTTACATATTGGAACAACACTGTAATATTAAGAATATTGCTTAATTTCTATAAATTATTCCAGTCCTTTTTTGAATTAGGTGACATCTTCAGTTCCACAGCTGAAGTCACACAATCAGAGAACTTAGTTATTTTAAAATCTAATTTCACCAGATTCCTCTTTTTACTGTGAGACATACTCATTATTTCCCATTTTCTTTATCTACATCACTCACGATATTATGAACTTCTATCCCCCCTGAAGTTGTCTTAACTTAGTCTCATATGGAAGTTATGCTAAATATTTGATTGTTTTTATTGTTCTTTTCTGTTCTTCATTCCTAATTCTTCTTTATTCATTTAGAGATTAAACCATTGAACTGAACATGGCATTGTAGGCCATGCAATGGGGACACTGCAGACCTACAAAATGCTATAATTGTCTATTTTGTTTTGCACTCAAGCCTTTTTCTAAAATAAATTGAATTTCCTTTGCATTGTTGTGATGTCTTCACAAAAAGCCCTACAAGGGTTTCAAGGGTTACAGAGGATTTTCCTGTGGCACTGCAGTTGTATCCTGCAGATCTCACAGCAGTCCATTTTTGCATCTAGCAGCCAAGTCTTCATCACGCTTATACTGTCTGCATTTCTGATGAACAAAAGCTATATGAACTCTTGATACCCAGATGTAACAACACCCCCTGTAGCAATCTCCTTCATGCCTGACAAGTTGGTTTCACTGTATGAGTTGATAGGTATATCAACATAATTACATGTGGAATGATCAGTAAGCTAGCTTTTTCCATAATCTCATGCTCCATGTGTATTTGAGTGTTCATCCAGAACTTCTAATTCTATACTCTACCATGTTTCAAAGCTGAAGATGCAAATCAGTCCATAGAATAATTGTTCATATATAGAGTTATGTAGAGATTACTAGCTAAAAAAAGTACTATGTTTTAAACAGTAAGAAATTGTATTGATAAAAAAATATATCTCTAGAGTTTTAATGTTGGGTTTCAACAGGCATCTGATTCACAAAGTATTTCCATGACATATGGATGAGAGCACCATGTTTCTGGTACTATTACTTATCCTAGAGTTTAAGTGGCAAACTATTGCTTCAGGCTACAAACACATGATAACACCACATTCTGTGTTTCTTGTACTGCTTTGTAATTTTATTGCACCTTTGCCATTAAATTAGTTTATGACAAAAAGCAAAATACGACACCACACCATTCTGTCAGTACTTCTGACAATAATACCATAATACTAAAAATCAGCTTGCCCTGAACTAGTTTCTTTGGCAAAAAATATTATTGGATAATATAAAATAGTGTTTTACATTAAACATTAAAAACTGCATGTTGAAGCAAAATCTACATTTCTACTATCTATGAAGCTTAAGTTAACTTCCTAATCAGTGTTCAGCTACCTCATATGTTTTTTCCCCTTAGATCAGTGAAATCCTAGTTCATTTTTCCACTCTACTTCAGCTCTCTTTTTTTCCCCAGTCCCACACACTGGAAACATTATTTGATTTTCCCAAGTAGAAGAAGGGAAGGGACTAAACCTGAATCTCTTATGGTACCTCAGTGCCCTAGTTCAGGAGTGTCCAACCTTTTGGCTTGCCTAGGACACATTGAGTGAAAAGGAATTGTCTTGGGCTGCCTAATTTATCCTGAAAGTAATGCCTCCTATTTATTTCCATGGAAGCTACAATAGCTACAAAGAGTACAATAACACTATTTGATAGAGAAAATTTTCAGCTACAGAACACTATTCTTCTACATAGTCACCACTATTAAGTATGTATTTTTGCCAGCAAGAACCTGTGTGCCACACTCATAAAAATCTGCACCACTGCTGCAAAGCACCATCCATTGCCTCAGTGTGCTCACATCCACCGTTTGGTCTCCATTAATGTTCAGCAAACGCTGACGAATGTCTATGAGTGCCTTTAATTCCACATGGGGGAACTAAATTCCACACCTTTGCTTCATATGCATTTCCATGTCAGACGCCATTTTGTCAGAGTGCCCCTCTGCTGCCATCTGTCACATGGCAACAACATGTAATGGAATATTGTTGGGAAGGTTCAGCTTCTACTGCCATACCACCAACATCCACCTCTGATATCGTGGGCTAGCATAATAAAACAGAAAACATTACTTTCAGAGCAGCTCTCCTAAAATATACAATATTGTTAATATATAAGTAATACAACATTTTGATTGTTAATATTTCTCTTAAAACATTTTTAAAAAGAGAAGAACAAAAGCACAAAACTAGTGAGATATTTGACCTTGTTTTTGCGAAACTAATGAGTCAATCTGTTTCAGTAGCTGTGGGTCCCATTCTTAGTGAGTTCACAAGGTATCCATCAGAGATTTTTAATGAAATGTTACTTCATCCTTGAAAACAGATGTTTACAAATGTACATATTGCCAAAAAGTGATTACATCAATAAGGTGTGATCATGAAGTGAGGAATATTTCTGTCTGGTAAGACAGGGTTTATGTCATGATCAGATTTTTGAGTTGAATATCTGTTTGCAACTCCATACATTCCATTTGAAAATTTGCAGGTAATGTATTTATATCAATTGAAAATTATGTTGCATGTTGATGTTTTTGGTTGTTGTTTTTTGTTTGTTTGTTTTTTGTTTGGGTTTGTTTTGGGTTTTTTTTTTGGTTTTTTTTTTCAATCTTGAAACCTGTTCTCAAATTCCTTTATCAAAACAGAAAGCACAGCTGCATAATCTTGGCTGTTCAGAGCTCTGTGTTTAGCCAACATATCAAAATGTATACAATTATTTGCCGTCACTTGAGCCATCACTTGCCATCATTTGAGATTAGACATGCCTGACATAGGCAGTCTGCTAACATAGAGGAGATGAGACGTGCTTCTTCCTGTGTCATAAAGAAGGAGGTGACTTCAACTAATTTCTTTTTAGAGAGGATAGGAATATTAAAATGCATTCCAGAAATACCTACAGCCTAAAGATCCTCCTCAGAAGACAAAAAGCTACTCTCTAGTTTGTGATTTTTATTAGATACTATGAGCACAGAGCTGAAATATTTTAGTGCTCACACAGACACACACACACACACACACACACACACAAAGAAAGGAAAAAAAAAAAAAAAAAAAAAAGTGCCTTAA
>JAOWBP010002559.1:29165716-29182760 GCA_028571105.1 Tragopan temminckii | reverse complement strand
ACACACACACACACACAAACAAACTAAAAAAAAAAAAAAAAAAAAAAAGTGCCTTAAATTGAAAGAAAAGAATTCTGGTATCCCCAAGATCAGTTGGCAATTGAAGTGGAGGTTTTTCAGTACTATAAGGTTAAAATAGGAATCTAAATTCCACCTAAGGTATCCAACTTCTTTGCTGGGTCTGGCTTTAAATTCCATTAGTTATATGAACAGAAAGGAAGAAAATCAATACTTCAAGTCCAAATGTGTCTGGAAATAGAGTTAATCCATTATATACACACTGTGTCATACTGAAACAATATAAGAATTCTTCTCGTACTTTGGATAACACAGCTGCAATATTTCAACACTATTTTGCAGGCTTTTATCACAGTTTTAATGAAGCATAGTTGGTTTTGAAGTAAAAGTCTGTCAGTTTTCATGAAAAGAATTAGATTTTTGTCTTGCACTGCCTGATCAGCTTTAAAATCAGATTTAGTTCTCATTATCTTCTGAACAATATCTTAAAGAAATTAATTGTAGTGATACATTTTAACTTGATGTGAGGACAGGCTCATTATCAGGAGTAGCATGCCAGCAGGTAAAGATGGATCATCTAAAAAAAAGGGCTTATAGGAAGGAAGTTTAAAAGATTAGACTGTCTCCTGGGCAGAGTTTTTTAACTAAAGTCAAGAACCTTTGAGAATGCTCTACATAAGGTGCATTTTTGATAGATGTACTTTTATTTCTACAAAAGAGGTTATAAATATAACAAGCATAATTTCTTAGACCATTATTTACTGTTTGGAGGTAAGCAAAGATCAAGGTAAAAGGTAACTCAGTATTTAATAGCCTGCCTTCAGTGGCCCAGTGGTCAGCAAACACCATGCTCCCAATAAGAAGAGGTTAATATTTCCCTTTAAAAAATTACTGAGAAACATACAAGATGTAAAAAAAAGGGAAGACAAAACAGTTAGACTTTTATTGCCACTGTTAAACCTCTAATAACTTCAGTTTTTCACAATCAAATGTGCTTTCTGCCTCTGGTATTCAACCTACCAAACTCCTAACCATTCAACTTGCACCAAGTCCTGCACTACTAGATTTGGCAACTGTATTGGTTCTAGTATTAGCATCATACTTTCTGCCTATGTGATTTGTGGAAAGCTCACGTGAGACTTCAGCAAAAGAAGGGATTCCTTGGTGCTCTGATCCCATACCTGGTCCCATACCTAAGAATGCCTGCCTTTCATGTTTCTGCAAGTTCTGTTTGACTGCAGAAGCAGACAAAGCCAATCCAGAAATGGTCATTCCTTACAAAGTAAGGCCAAACTACCCAGCGTCTCCAGTGTCTGTGAACAGAAATAGCCATGTATTACACATTTCCTCCACTCTTAGCCAATCTTCATCCTAGCTCTCATACTCAAATTGAAGGCTGTGATCAGTCACATTCAAGACTGGTGAGGGCTAAATTGACACCTCCTAATGCTATACAGCCAGCCAGCCCTGCGATCACGTATAGTTGTGCTTCTCTAGTGGGAAGTAGGAACGTACTTCATAAGAAAATATAGCATTTGGTTTAAACAATTGTAATGAAAAAGGGTTAGAGAGACAGGCTGGTGACTTGCCAAAATGAAACAGTCTGGAGAAGAATGTCTCAGGCAGTTTTGGGGAAGAGAAGAGTGTCAATATTTTTGAAAGGTGAAAGGGCAAGGAAGATTAAGAAATAAAACTTTATAACGGAGATAATAAAATTCCAAGAAAATTAAGGCCTTGGAGAAGATAAAAAAGAAGGGGGGTGGGGGGAGTAACTTAAACTTTTTAAAATATTATTGAAATACTGTAGTTTTCACAGGGAAGAAAAAAAGAAGGAAAACAAAGAAATCACAGGGAAAGAAAGACCTTTTCAGAAAGAATCTAGAGAATTCAAAATATCTTACAAGAGAGAGACATTAAATGTCTCCTCTAAAGAAAATTTATATGCAGGGGGAAGTTCCCAGCAGGAGACCACCTCTGTGATTAGAAACAGAAAAACTACTATCAACAAATTCCACTGGTTACCAAATGTTTTTCATTGCTTCCGCAGTGAAGGCTTCTGCCTTGAACTATGAAAAATGTTTTGACAAAAAGCTTCCAAACACCAGCTTGAGGAAGCTACAAAGTTGCTTCATTCATAAACAGAGGCTACAAATTACTGGCACAAAGTCTCTCTTGCCAGCTGCAAGACAAAACACCCCAAAATAGTGCACTCAATTAGGTGGGGTTTTGGAAGGATTGGTTGCTGCCTAGGAAAAATAAGGAAACTGATTACCGTCATATATCAGGCAAAGCACACTGAAGAGTCAGCTGCAGATTTTGCAACAGAAATAGGAAAAGAAATTGAAAGAGGCCCTCTCTTTGAGGTTATAAACCACTGAAATATTTTATTGACTCTGGAGATTAAGTTTTTCTACATCCTTTTTTGAACACCCGTGACTTCCCTAGAAAATTATATCAACAAGTTACAACACAGCAGGTTTTCAACTTTCCGCATCTCCTTTCTCTGGCACTCCTGTTTTCATAATCGGAGAGGAAAAATGAATCAGAAACAAGGATACAGAGATGACACCCAACCTGCACGTCAATGGTTTGTATTAACTTTGAAAAACACTGCTCAAAAATAAACAGTTTCATGCAAATTTTGACTTCCTAACTGAACAATTATTTTCCTATTAGGATCAGTAAAATCTTCATTTTTATATGAAAATGCATTAAGATGAAGGTTGCACTGCAATTAAAGAGGAGCAATTGAGGCCTTACATTTCAATAAAGTGAAAAAGATGCACAAAAACTCTTCCTCTCCTCCTTATCAAAACCTACATGGGAAGTTTGTAACCAGTGGATTTTATTTTCCCTATGAAGTTTTTTTTCAAAGACATTTCAGAAAGAGAGATACAGATATTAAAATAAAATGAATATGAACCCAAATCCTTGTGTTGTTGTGTTAATGCTCTCAGTTTCCTTTTAACGTGATGACATTTATTTGAACAGAGTGGATGATGGGTCCACTACATTTTCTAAAACTAACTCACAGACTATCTGTGCATTCAGGCAGAAAACATCCTGAACACACAGTGACAAGATGTGGAATATTTATTCTACATGAATATGCAAGGAAAATGTCTAAATTTGTGCTTTGAATTTTCTCCAACCTTGTTTCTAGAAATCAATTTTCTCCTGTCAGCAAAATGTTGAGAATACAAAATAAATAAACAAACCAAATTCCATAAATACAGTATGACTTGCTGAAGAATCCCTCTTTTCTTTCAATTTTCATCAAAGGGTCATCAGTGGTCAAACAGTGGAACAAGGACAGTGTTTACTCTGTAACCCTGAGAGAACTTTCCTGGCTTTCTTTGCTACACTTCAGCTCACACCTTACACCTAAGAGCACATCCCTGAAGTGCCTCTCAACTACAAATCAGTGACAACTATTTTTCAACTACTGGCAGCCACTGTAACAGCTAGCATCTCTGCCAGATATGTAGAGATGTGTTGCTAATATGTGTTAGAAGGAATACAAAAGGAAATTTGCTCATCAGAGTCAGAGTTGATGCTATACAAACAGATAATGCTAGGGTACTGCAGTGGAGCAGAAAGTTCACCAAAGACATAGCCATCTATTGTTTCCTCTTGGATCAGAAACAAGTGATGTAACTTTTCCATCACAGAGAAGATATTTAAGAGCAAATTCAGCCAAGTATTCAGATGGTAGAGCTAGAAGCAGCCAAGACAGAGGCTATTGCCTGGAAACAAGTGACAAAATGAAGTCCAGTCAAAGCCAGTCTCCCTTTGACCAAAAACTATTTAGAAGAGATTCTGCATACATAAAGAAAAAAACGTGTGGCTTTGGAAAGAAAGATTGTAAGCAACATTAGCTTTCTAAGCATAAGGACAGAGAAAAATGCCACTACTAATTCAGAGGCCAGCCATACACTGATACAATAACCAACAGATATTTTCATCAAATAGCTGTTGAAAACCCTAGACAGAATTCTATTTTAAGCTTGGTTTTGTTAGTAGTGGGAACATTTATAAAAGAACTGATCATAGGAAATAACCTTGAATTAAATGATCTGAAGCTGATGCCATTTAAATTGAATGGAAGAGCAAACAAGAAACATAGGCTGTAATTCAGCAGACTGTAATGAGCTTAGACACTAGCTGGAGATGAAGGAAAGCAGTCTGGAGCTCAGGGCAGCCTGTAAAACCCACCTAAGAAGTAGAGTAAGTGAGCCTAGGCAAACCAAACTGGTACAGTCAGAGCAGAGCATGAATAACCTAACTGAAAGCTGTTGCGGATGACTGTACTGTGCTATTATAACTGTGAGAGCTGTAGTACACACAACAGTGGAAGTTTCTGACTCAAAATGAGAAATTTTAGGGAAGTAAGGGGACTAGTTGAGTCAGATAGACAAAATAGCTCAAAGATGTATTTCCTCAGGAAGGCTGCAATGTCATTAGTTCAAAGGTGTCAATTATATCTGGAACTGATACATACTAAGACAGAAGATGGTAGGAAAAGTCTCAAAAACATTATGAAAATAAGACAGTAGAAAAAAAAAAAGCAGTCAACAATGTACTACAGTCAATAAAACTGAAAAGCATGGAAAAATAAAATTACTTTCAGTATACAGGGAGGAATTATTAGATATTAAAGAGCATATAGATACTGTCAAAAAATAAAGAGGGACAAATTGGAAAAGTGTACAGAAATGAAACTTCCTGAGCTTGTTTTGATGTTGAAACAAATCTTCAAGTGTGAAAGGTCATCTCCCTGGCTGAATTTGAGAAGGAAGATTATGGAAAGTTCTAGATCTGAGAGCAAGTACCATCAAATGGGATGGTACTGAGCAACCAAGACTAACAAAGCCTTATCTTCTTTATTAAGATAACCAACTCTCTAGCCACAGAAAATCCAGTATACCTACACTAATGGGAGTTCAGTAAAGCACTTGACTCAAAATTGACAAATGGTTGGCAAATTGTTGCGAATCCTTCCAGTACTTGAAGGGAGCATATAAACAGGAAGGGGAACAGCTGTTTATGAGGGTGGATAGTGATAGGACAAGGGGGGACGGTCTTAAACTGAGACAGGGGAGGTTTATGTTAGATATTAGGAGGAAGTTTTTCACACAGAGGGTGGTGACACACTGGAACAGGTTGCCCAAGGAGGTTGTGGATGCCCCATCCCTGGAGGCATTCAAGGCCAGGCTGGATGTGGCTCTGGGCAGCCTGTTCTAGTGGTTGGTGACCCTGCACATAGCAGGGGGGTTGAAACTAGATGATCACTGTGGTCCTTTTCAACCTAGGCTATTCTATGATTCTATGATTCTATGAAATCTGGAGAAAATATTTCTTTTAATGAAAATAATACCATTGATAATTACATGCTGCAATATCTTATATGTCATATTTATGGCCCATGCCTTTGCAAGCAGTAAGAAAAGGCTGACAGCATAATTTCTCTGCCCCAGTGCAATAAGAATTTCACTGATGTTGTTTCATGATTTCAGTGTGCTTGCAGATCCTGGAGCAATTGTTTGTCACTTGAAACAGACACCAGAAAACTGGAAGACCAGTTGATGATATTCCATGCCAAAATAGAAAACGTTTTTGAAAATAGTGCTCAGTCTGAATTTTTGCTATCTTGATCCTAAATACCCAGAGAGCAGTTGCCCTCCATAATGGTAACACTTATTGCCATCCTATAATGAAAGGATAACCTAACTAGACTGTTATATCAACCATAGCAGGCATGCACTGCTTGTTTTTTCCTTCCTCTTCTCATTGTTACCAGTATGTTATTGAGGAAGTAAGAATTCACTGACAAGTTACTCTAGCTGTTTATTTCCTACCAAGCATTTCAGGGGATAAACTCTTTTGTCGATAGTTTTCCGATATTATACCCAGATGTACATTCTGTCACAGCTTAGCAAAGGTGACTAACACTGGTAGAGGTTTCTCCAGCACAGACAAAACTATGCGAGGCTGGCTCATTGCTTACCTGGTGCTACTAGTCAATGACAGCAGCTAAAGTTAACTCAAGCTGCTACCTTAGCAGAACACAGACCTATCACTTATTGAGCTCCCCTTCTTAGCACTATTAATCTAGTTAGTGTTTTGCAGGAATAACAAAGTGAATTAGGATAAATCCACTCTAGGGATAAACAAAATCTTTCACCCCTGTGAATTTCTCCTACATAATTTCTACATGAGAACCACACATAATGACTACTCCAGCAGTTTGGGCATTTTAAGAGGTTACCACATAGAGGATAAGGTATGCAGCTACACAACAGCACATCGTTTTCACATTGTTTTATCACATCACACAATTCACTAAAAGATTTTACATGGAAAATCAATGGGGATTTTTTATTTCCCAAGAAGGAAATAATCACTCTGCAATGGAAAGCATTTATAAATGTTTTGCTAGGTCATATTCATGGTGCTTAACCATTATGATACTACGGACCTTACTGAGTACAAACTTCCACAGTTACAGCTAAGTTACAATAGCATTCACAACAGGGACATGTATGGTGACTTTAAGGTAATACAGCTATTGCTTACAAGCATAAACCAAATAAGAAGAAATTGCAGATACTGAACTTTTTTTTCCACAAAAAAAAAAATTAAAAAAAATAATAAAAAAAATAAAATAACAGTATGAAAAGTTGAAAGCACATTTCTAAGTTATCCTCTAAATACAAATAAAATTATCCTGAGAGACAACTTTCTATTTGAGCTAACCCCAAATTCACAAATAACACCCAAAAAGCAGAGGAATTGAAATAAAAACCAATGTAAGACAGGAACCCTCTAGGATATATTGTCAAAGTGACTCATGAGGTTTAAAGTCAATAGAAGTTGATGGGTGAGACTGAAATTCTGTGTAGTGCTTTAAAAATATACCCTAAGGTACCAAGTAAAGAAACCAAGAGCTAATCCCTGCATACAAATATCATCTACTGCAAACTTTACTTCAGATTTTTTTTAAAAAGGTCACAAGGAATAGATTTTTTTGTCTGCTCTGGAGGGCACAAAACATTTGGAAAGAAACTTGCCCTGCAGAGAGCAACAGCCCAAATCTGAAGGTTTAAGTGAAGTTCCAGTGGTGACCAGCTTTCCTCTTATTCCTCCGCACTTCAGAATATCACAATCAGCGCTACTGGTGTGGTTATCTCTAAAGCACATGCACACCTGCTGTGTATGCACTTCTGACCTCTAGATCCATGCACAAATCCACTTGTTCTACTTGTTCCTCTCACTTCTCTCCTTCTTATCTTGTCCTCATTTTCTACAATCCCATTGAAGCAGGGCAATCAGTTCACTAAAATAATCTGAGATTTTTCAGAACTCAGAATGCTTGATTATTAAACATATGCAAAAGATTACTGCTTTTGGAATTGCATTTTTAAGAATTTATTTTGTTGTTTGTGGTACAGAGATGGAACTGAAAGAAATTACAAGTAATAAAAAGCCCAAGCAAATCTGCTGGCGTCTCACAAAACCTATTCAATTGTTTATTCTTCTGAGTCATGCTGCAGTTGGGAGGGAGGGAGAGGCAGAAAGATGACCTTTCTATTTACTGAACTCACTGCAGTTGATGCTTAATGGAATCAGTATTCTTTTAATAACAATTCTACTTTAGTACCATTTTCTCCACTTGATTTCTCACACATTTTATTTAACATGGACACTGGCTTGAAAATTGCACACTTCACCTGTTTCAGTTTGTTTCTCATGCAAACTTCGAAGATGATGTCATTTGACACAGGAATGAGACTTTCTAAGGCCCTGTTTAACAGAGGCATAGATCCCCCGCATGATAACAGCGCACAGCCAGAACAATGGCTGGCCACATTTGCTGGGTGGGACAGAGAAGTGGGTTCCCTCCCCCCTGCTGAGAGATACTGCTTTGTTTCCCTCCAAGAATGTGCTTCATTTTTACAGAATAATTGTTGAAATATATAAATAAACAACCATATGCTCTAGACTTTTGGACAGCAGTATAAACGGTCACTTCCTCAGTTACTTCCTATGAGCATTTTCATGTTATCCTAATCATACTGACTGCTGGCAATAATAAACTGTACTGCTGTTCACAGCAGAAAAATGTCATTCCTCTCTGTAAAATTCAGGCATAAAACTTTAAACTTTGCTTGATTATTTTAGCTTTGAATTATTTCTTAAGCAGTGAGTCCAGCATGAGGAATCTCTTGCGTGCTGCTGCACTGTTAGTTTGGTTTTGAAAGGAAACATCTGAAGATCCAAGCCAACTAAATTCCAGAAAGACAGCACTCTCCAGATGGCAAAATTTCCATAAGTATCTCTCTACCTACACTCCTTGAAAATGGATGAGCACTGAGAGTTTTTTCCAAAGGAATATTTCTTTACAATATTTCTAGCAGCATTTTAAGACACTGTTCCCACAACTCTTGTTTATTTCCAAATTCAACACAACTGAGCAGCAAATTAAGCTATTGAGAAGACAAGATCAATGATTTAGGTTGATAAAGGACCTACTCTAACATACAGTACTGGCATAAAAGCTCTTAGGAGTGGCAAGTCAGTGAAGCACAATAGAGTACGTGATTCTGCCCCAGCTCCCACTGGATGTACCAGCATACAAACACCCTCTCCGTCTGCCCTGCTATATCCCAGAGGTGCCTGGCACAGGTGCTGCCTCCACTGAGAAAATAGCTACCTGCCAACCTCTTTGACCACGCTCCATCCACTTGATCCCTCTGGAGAGGCCCTAGGAGCTGAGCTGAGCAAACTTTGCAGCATTAAGCACTTTCATGGACCAGCCAGAGGCATAAGCACGGACCAGTCAGGGCTCAGCCGCACAGTCCAGCTCCCAGAGGATGGTCTAATGGAGAACCAGCAGATGGCAAGTAACACGAAACAGAAGTTGCTACAGTTAATTGAGTTCAAGCAGGCATTAAGAAACAAGTACTCTTATGACTATTTTTACGTACAGCTTTATTTCAGACATGACTTTCATTGTTTTCCTCACATGCAATGCTAAGATTAGCAGAGGTAACTCTTAAAACTGCCCCCAAAATATCTATTAGGTAAAGTGGAATATTTTGCTACTGCTAACCTAGTGCACAAAATCTCACAAAAAAGGGTTGTTACTTGGACAGCAAAAGCTATGCCCCAGCAGACAGAGCAAAGCCATGGAGTTTAGGTCTGGGTGTGAACTCTGCGAGGGCCTGGGGGCAGCAGATTCGTGGGAGCCTGGGGTTCAGCCACACTGAAATCCGGCTGGAATCCAGCAGCTGCTCTCAGCATAAGCTAATGAGAAAATCATTGTATCACTGATTAGATGGTTAATGCCACAGACATAAACTTGTAGGAAATCTGGAACTAAGACATCAAATATTGTTTGGAACTAATGGTTAGATCCATGGTAGAAAAAAATATATGTGTATATTAATCACTAGGTAATCTGATATATTATTCAGTTTCAAGAAATGTATCCTTCTACACCACTGCCTATTATTAGTAAAATGTTTTTCTTTCTGTTTTTCAAAATGAAAAATGTTTACATTGATTAAATTCTAACAGAAAAATATTTACATACAGGAACTATTTGAGGCCAGCTTCCACTTTTCACTTAATGGTATCTTTTCTCCAGCACTCAAAAGATGCTCATCCTTGTTGTACAATTCTGAATGCCATAGTTATAAATATGCATGAGTGCCCACTTGCCTTTATATATGTGTATTACCTTTGTTTTACACATAAAGCAACTTATTGGAATTTTATTTTTAAGTGACACATTTGGACTTAAACCTGAAAGAGTCTAACGTCTACCACGCCTGGTATGGGGGAAGGAAAAGGAGATTTCTTAGAACACCCTGCTATGGATATAAACCTACATTGTCTGTTGGTGGGCATTGCATGAATGCGGTGTATAGATAGATAGATAGATTTATATGCACACAAAATATATATGTATTATATTAGAATACATAAATATATTAGCATAAAGACATTTATGAATGCAAAATAATCTCCATGTATTTACTTAGATATTCATGATTATGATTAGACTCTTTAAATAACATTTATGACAATTAACTGCCACATTATACTAATTAATGTCTCTTCTTTCTCCTCTACAGGTGAAAAGCATTTTAAGCTTCTTTACTCTTAAATTACGCATTTCAAATGTAATTTTGTATATATTTGTATTTATTTAATGCATTTAAGAGCAGACAGTAGTTCTTCTCCTGCATTTGAAATGCAAAAAAAATATAGTGGGAGTCAAATATTATTGTGATGTTGTGATTAAAAATTGACATTAATTTCCCCATAGACTGTTCACATCTAGGAGAGAAGTTCATACAGTTGATTTGCTCTTTGCTGCACAATGATGCTCTTATTTTATCTGACATTCACTAAAAATAAATGTGTGTGAATGAAGGAATTAGGTCACCTAGTGACATTACAGGCAGTAAAAGAATATTCAAGAAAAAAAGTTTATATCTGCACACACCAAGTAGTATAGTTTCATACAATAAAGTGACAGGATGGCCACAGTAATTGGTTCCAGTCCTGGAGCAGAAAGAGGGATGCCATGGTTACTGCAGGCAGTGGTCCATCCTGCTGGCAGTAAGCTCACTGCACAGTGCACACTATCCTGGTGTGTCTGCTGCCCTGAGGCTGTGATGGCTTTCAGCATAATCAAGGAAGGGCATGTCATTTACAGCCAGCCTTTTGCTGCCAGCTGCCCAGGGTCTCTTCTCTGTTGTGGGGTTGTAACACACGCATTGATGGCAGGGAAGTGGTACACAAGACCTCACTTCACCCCCCATGCAAGGAATTTGCACCTTTCTGGGGCCTGAAAATTCCTCTGTGCTGCTCCAGGCATTTACTTGGTGCGAGGAACAAGACTCTCCAACTACAAGCCTATGTTGAAGACTGCAGGAGTATACTTGCTCTTGCCAAGTCTCAACACTTCTTAGTTTCTCAGCCAGCTCTGTGTTTGCGCAGTACTGTGCAAGGCCTCCGTTTCTCATGGGTTTTGTGTCAGTGCATGATAGTACACGCCAGCTCACAACCTAGTGCACCACCAGCCTTGTTTCCTGAATCAGGCCTGTCAGAGCACATGAGCCTGCTAGAGAGGTTTTATCTGATGAGTACGATATCCACTCTATATGCAGTTAATTGACTTCATTACTTACCCATTTGGGCCTGCCCCAGTGCAATGCCTGCTTTGGAACAGGATTAGATAAAAAGGTAACTCTGCTCTAACAAGAAAGAAGCTAACACAAAATAACAATCCTGGAAGCCAAGGTGAGGTTTCTCCTTCATCCCCAAGTATGAGGAAGGGCATTCCACTGTGGTCTTCCTAGAAGAAGGATTTAGTAAAAGAAAGTATGCCTCCAGTTTCATAGTACTAACAATGGAATTTCTGCCTTAAATTATGAGAACTAGCACTATCTAATTTCATTTTATTAAGTCTTCCACTCAGCAAGTATGATATGGAAAAAAATCTTAAGAAGCCCTTGGATCTTCCTGTGGGGTCATGATCTAAACTAATCTAAATCTATGCACGTTCTTTTTCAATAGACAAAGCTAATACAGATGGTTTTATTTATTTGCAGAAGTAAAGAATTCATCAAGTAAAACAACTTTTAGCTACAGCACTTTTAGCTTCAGCATTCAGGCAGAATACTGAAGAGCTGTGACCTTTACACCTACAATGACTGAGCAGTATGTAAAGAGGAAGGGGGTGCCTGCTCCCCAGGAGCAATTTATTCATTTTAATTATCTTTGCCTCCTTTCTCAGCTGGCCTTTTATCATGAAAGTTCTTGTGTCTGAGAAGCATCATTATGTGTAGTTTCATTGCCTTACATTTCTGCCTCTAAGACACATCACAGTGTCTTCCTTCCAATACAATCATGTCTTCCATATAAAACTCACACAAACTCTTTTGGCTCAGGAAACAAGCAGTAAAGTTCAGTGCCTAAACTTAGTTTCCCACATATACTCCAGCTCCAGTATTCTGAGGAATATCCTTCCTCATCATAGTATTTGCAGTGCTCTTACAGGCATCTCAAAATTCCTGCAATCATACTCATCAAAGCCACTGTACCTACTGTTTGTAGGTGCATCATAAAGCAGTATACACTAATGTATTGCTAGAGCTGCAATCTTAGCCATGATAGGTTCGGCTCATTGCCAGAAGATAATCAGAGTGACCCAGAAAATCTGTGCAGTAATCTTTATGTATCTGTTTCCACCACAACTGATTTTACTCCTTTGCTCATTGGATAAGTGATAAGATTCAGCAGTAGTATAGTGCTTGATTCACTGAGAGGAGTCTGATGTGCTGAAAAATTCTGTAAGTCAAGAATCTTTCAGCTTAGTCAGGAAATACATCACTAATGAAAGAGCAAGAACAGGTCACTGCTACCAGCAATATAGGACATCACAAACTGCAGTCAGTGTACAACACTTTTGCTATAGTAACAGGCAAACATTATGAGCGTATTGCTTCATAGTACTGGTCCCTGCCTTTCTGTACAGTAAAAGAGCCTTTCTTGAGGCATGACACTAAAATACCTTGTGAGGAACTGAAAATGGCTGACATCAAGCAAGGAATTTTCTATTGCTTACTTTCTATCTAAGAATTAATTTCACAGCGTGGGACAAAAACAGTTTTACACCAGCAAAATTTCTGCAAGAGACCTGGAGGCTCTGAGTAAGCAAGACAAGCAAAAGCTACATATATAGCTCTGCTTACCCAGACCTATCCCACATGCAAAAGGGCAGAAGCCTTCTCATTCCATGGCATTCCAAATCCTTTCCTATTGAAAACATTTTACCAAATATACAGCCAAAAGGCTTCCAACTCCCTCCTCAGGATTTTGCCATGTCCCACAAAAGCAGCCCCAGGGAGTGCCTAAAGGGCAACTTAAGTCATCCTAGGACTTTCCCTCTTCTTTCCGGCTGCGTGCTCCCGGTCTTGCTCATCCAGAAAGCCGATCTAGCCAAGATGTGATGACTTGTCTTGTAAGACGTTTCATCACTTCTCTGAACCAACTCGTTATGCAGTCACAGGAGCACCAGGGCCCACGCAGAGTTGGAGGACAGGACAGCCTACAGCTTGAGCTGTTCTGGATGTGTATATTCAGTATTTTAAGCTACTGCAAAGCAAAGAAGATTTTATCTGTTGCTGCAATACACAATAACTGGCCACTGCTCATACACATCAAGACATTGAGACTGTTTTGGAGAAAAAAAATACAAAAGACACACATTTATAGGCTAATTATCTACATAATGAAGTTTGCATGAAATCTCTACAACTGCAGAATGCATCCTCAACTCAAAGCTGGCTGACTCATGAAGGACAGCCTCATTTTCTTAGGCCATGGAGAATTTAGTGAAATTCCAGGCCAGTTTTATTTATGCCTCAGCCCTATGCACAGTGATCTTTTCATAGAACAACAGCTGCCACACTGACACGTGCAACATCCTTACACCAAAATGACTATTAATCCTACTAAAATACTCTGTTGGCTCTGATTTCACATGAACTGTACACTGAGATTTTGCTGACACAAGCTTTCATTGTGATCCTGATAGTCTGTTTTCAGTGTTTTGGGTTTTTTGTTTTGTTTTTTGTTTTTTTCACAGAGGTGAAATCGCAAACTGAGAAACTATTCTGAACCTCAGATAAATAACAGTAGATAAAGTAGGTAAAGATCTGTAATGAGATGTTGCATATGAAAACTGAAAGCTGGACAAATGTGGCTTTAGAACAGCTTTGGGAAAGACATATTCAACACTTCCATTGACGTATCATTTAACTCAGAGGAAGCCTACTAATGTAATGCATTTTTTACAGTAGTATAGCTCTCAGAAATATCAATTACTGTCTGTACATTTTTGTGTTTTGGTTTTTTTTAGTTTATTTTAGTGACCCAAGCAGTTTCCAGGAGTAAGGAGGAAGCTGAACACATGGACATTTTCTTATGAAGCTGCTAAAACAATAGCAAATATCATCCTTGTACACCAAAGTAAAGTTTCTGGACCTAACACTGCTTCAACTACAAATGCTTTAACCATTCGTATTTGTGGTAGCAAGTGGAGAAAGGAGAACACCAGAGCAGCAGGAGCAAAGAGAGAGAGCAAGAGGCCTTGCAGGGACTAGGCTTTATGCATTTTAATGTAACCTAGCTAAGGGGAAGGAAATCCTCACTGAATGATGAAAAGAATTTTCAGAGAAGTTCAACATTTTGGAAATAAAGTACTACTGTGCTTCATTTTAAACAGCTGAACAAAGTTTACAAGGACATTTTAATGCTGTTTATATCCTATGACCATTAATGTCATTCCAAGAACTAGAAGGTAAAAGGAATATATGTATTGCTAATTTTGTCTAAGGAAGCACTGCTTTTTATCCAGCACTCCGTTAGATTTAATTATAGTATCTTCCACTGTATTTTAGTAATACAGAGATAGAAGTACAGTCATGGGAGTTTCTTTTACAGTTTATACAATTAAGACTACATTTGCTAAAAATCTTCAAATGCAGATACCTAAATAAAAGCACCAGATAGAGATACCCCTACAAAGTTGGAGATCCTCAACAGGTCCAGCTAAATGAATGTTGCCTTCTCGCTGTACAGCAATGCTTTGGCAGAAACAGAACCTAATGAAGCACCTACCTTGCGGCTAAGGAAACATGGCACAGCACCCTCAGCCCCTCTGCCTGGTACAGCTCTGCCCCGTGCTGGGAGCACCAAGCAGAAACTTGTTCTTCACAGCCCAAAGGCCAAGCTCTGAAGTTCTTAGTCAGCACTTTCCTAAAACCCTTTAGCGGATATAGTCCACCCTTTTCTCTTTCCAGGATTAGAATTGTTATTGCATGTAACTCGCTTTATTCTCTTTTTCTGCACACAAATCTGAAACCAAGTCGAGTGGAAAGAAGAAGCGTGCTTACTCTAGCTAGATCAATTGACAGCATTGGAAGAAGCAGACCAGCATTTCAGCATCTGAGCTATTTTCCAAGCCTTGAAGTAGCCTTATGTGCTAGAGGCCCCATTTGCATTTATATATATAGATTTATTAATATGTGCTTAGGCTGTCATAGCTACAACAACAATATTAATACAGAATAGTAGGTATATCATGTATCTCTCCCAACATATAGAATAACATATAGAATAACAGATTTTCATCCCAACAATTTTTTTTTTTTTTTTTTTTAACTAGGCAGAGAACATTTTTCTGCCTTCTCTCATGCTCTGACACTTGCATTCATGTGACACTAAAGGGGCATGGTTCAGAGCTGTTAGACTTGGATAGATTGTTTATTAATACACTTCTTCAAGGCCTGTGTGTAGGAAAAATATTTATTATAATTAATGTGTCTGAGAAGCATCATTATATACTTAATCAGCCAGCATCTAAACATGGACACTCAAAGTAAGAGATCCGTGGTTATAATTCCTTAAATATTTCTAAGAATTCTAGCAAGTATGAAGGGCCTGAAAAGACAAAGCAATAGCTTTAAAAAGGTGACCAAGCAGATTCAAAAGTCTTGCCTCAGAGCAGAGGAGGGAAGAGACCTTCTCATGCAGAAAAAAACACCCAAGAATTGCTAGGTGCTGCCCCTGACCCATGAATCAGAGGAAAAACTCAATTCCAGTGCATAGGGAAGGAACAGTTTCACAGAAACAGAGGAGTTTGGCAGCTCCCCAGCATAATGGACATGAGGCTCTGGTGAATTGGCAGCACCTCGCAGGTGCAGAATGTCACACCTGAGTTGCTGCCTCCATCTCTCACATACAAATGTACAGATTTTATATCTTTTATCCAATTTGTTTTTTATCTGATGAGATAAATCTAGGCCATGTTTTGGGTTTGGTTTGAGGCTAGCATATTTGTCAGCTTCTGAAAAGTCAAGATGAGTATAGAGAGACTTAATCTGTATCTCTGTTTTTCACACATACATACAGATATGATACACTATGCTGACATGAAAAACTGACTTTTAGCTATTTCATTTATAAGGAAAAGTAAACTTTCAAAAATGCACATCTACACAAGAAGCTTTTTCACAAAAAAGAATATGATTCAATTAAAAACAATACACAGCATTTCAGTAGCACTACCAAAAGTGATCAGATATTTTCTTTCCTTACTCTCTTCCTTCTCAGTTAATGTTCTTATTACCAGAGTTTCTTTTCATCAGAACAGACTTGAGGGAAGCACTGTGAATAAACAGAAGGGAATTTGGACGTCAGGACACACTACCCCAAGCTTTTAGCATGCAGGGTAGTTTTCTAGAAGGTAGCTTTGATGCCACTGTTCTTTCCCCAAAGACATTCCTCATTACTGAGTGCTACATGTTGCCCTGTTGGTCTGGAAGAAACATTTCATTAACTACAATATCACTATAGATTGCATCTAGTTGCCATAGAAACTTCAGAGAAGAAGCTTGGGTTTAACCCTTGGAATGGACTGAATTTTTCATCCTGATAGCATTATAACTTTAAAAGATACCATAGCTTTTATTGTCCTTTATCTTTCAGTATAAAAACTGGCAGCTGCTGATAATTCATACAGAGTTGATGGCTGTGAAATATTTTTACTATCAATATTTGCTACTTAACTGGGACACTGCGGTGAGGGACAAAATTGCTGTTGACTTCACTGCAGCTGTGATTTCCACCTCATCTGTTCAAAGTCAAAGGCTACTGTAAAATCAGCACAGAAAATTCCTTTTAACGTTATGTTCTGTGGGAAGAGAGAAGGAATGAGCAAATGTGGGTGCAAGTCATGGATTTGCCACAGCTCCCTTCTGTCTCAATTTGTCAAATGGGCATAAAGACACCACATATCTCTGAGGTGCTCAGAGATCTTCATGATCTAGGAAGTGACTGTTTATGGATCCTTGATTGTTTCCTTTGTGCATTAACAACACCACCCTCTGCCCTGCTCATCACCTCCTTCCACTACGAGGAACCCCGAGGGGGTCTGAAGCAACACAGC
>JAOWBP010002559.1:29142195-29163467 GCA_028571105.1 Tragopan temminckii | reverse complement strand
AAAAAAAATGATTCAAATTTAAAATCACAAACACCAGTAAACTCAGTAAGCACAGGAATTCTGCACCGAGCTATCCTGACATAACTTATCCCAGTAGCACGCAGAGGTAAAGGGTTTAATTTTGCTCTCATGAGGAAACTGTAAACACAGAACTGCTTATCAAACATCCCGTTCTTGCACCAAAGCTAGGCAGATTCTTAGGTTACAAACACACATCTTATTTTTCTGACAGCATTAGCCATTACACACTGGGTAATTCAACACTGTATTTCCCTTGTCCTATTCTCCTGGTAGCCAAGGTTCATTCCCATTCCTGTAATTTGCTCCTAAAATGACAAAACTTGAATAGAAACTCATAATCACCAAAGGGAAAGATGACTGATTGCAACAGACTCATACCTCACCTAGACAGCCTTCTGAGGGGACTGAGGCAGCTTTGCATCTGACTGAGGTGGAACTGCAGGATCCAAGGGTCTGAGACCACAGAGAAGCAAGCCCTTCCATACCAGCTAAAGTGATTTCTTCTCATACTGGAATGTGAGATCCCTGAGAGTCAGTAGTCTTGTTTGCTATGGAAGGACAATAGTGTAAGTCTTTACAGAAAAGACTCAGTATAGTTTCTCTTTTCAGACTGCAGGCAGTCCTTGTAAAAAGAGATTTGTAAAACAGGAGGAACCACACTGCATCTTTCACAGAATAAGTGACAATGGAATTATTTGGCTGCTCTATGTCTGCATTACTCTGGACCCATCTGTCCAGTCCTTCTGGAGGTAAAAGGAGGGCTTTGGCTATTTTTCTGGATGTCTGGTGTTGTGGTTGGAGAAGATGAATCTAAACATGCTCAGACTGATTCTACACGTATGCTCAGTGAGCCTTTCACAACCAGAAGATAGATCTATGGCACAGGAATGGAATGACATACAGCCTGCACTCAAACGTTTTACTTGTGGATATCCTGGACAGAATCATGGGAACTCTGCATATTGGAAATATACAACTGCAGCAGTGTGAAATTCTGAATATCTGAAGAAATTAAAATAGTGTACTGGTCAATAGATACCAAAGATAATCAGCTCAGTATTTGTTGATACCACCTGATTTGAAACAAAAGTGTTCTTTGAACTGATGAACGTCTGTCCCTTTCTCCCACTGTGTCATCCTAATGGAACAGTTACCAAGGATGAGCTCTGCTGTGACCTCTCCCATGCTCACCCATCCCTACAAAGTGAGCAACCAGACATGGAGAGAGCAGTCTCTTTGATACTGCTCCTTCTCATTTAGAAATTCTCCACGTAGTCTGTAACTTAAGTCTCTCAGAGAAAAATAGCTGTGTAATCATTCAGAATCTCAAGAACTGCAGTGTTAACAATCAGATTAATCTATCCAAGATGTAGCAGAAACACCTAAGAGAAAATCTGATCTTAAGTCCCTAAATTCTCACGCTCACTAGGAGAGACATTTAATACAGGTCAGAATTTGTGCTTTTATAAATGCATTGTTTGCCACAAAACTAAAACTCTGTGTACTTAAATTACCTAACAGATGCATTTCCACAGCAATTCTACCTGCAGACATCCTGCCACAGTGAGACCAGATGTCAATTCAACTTCAGAAGGAATATCTCTGAGCCTCAAAAGAGCAAACAGTTCTTGTACAAAAAAGGAAGAACATCTGTCTAAACAATCATAAAAAAAACCACTACAGTGTTCTAGAAAAATAACATAAAAGCATGTAGCAACATTTACTACATTTACAGAATCTCACTGAAGAATATTACAAGCTATTATTTTCAGTTTACTACTAAGGAGCTTTTTTTAGCCTACACTTTTTTTGGAACGTGCTCTGAGGCATGTTCCCACAGAGACAACACTTGTAGCTATTAAAACTTGATAGTCTGAATAGGTATCAAACAAAATCAAGATATTTTTGATAAACAATGGCTTCTAGTATTAAATTCCTTCAGGATAAGATGATATTTATGTACATTTGACTAAATTCTAAAAATAACTTCATAGTTCCAAAATACGACAGAAGAACATATATATGAATGGCAATTTAATCTAATTTAACTGAAGTTTATACACACTACTGATATCAAACAGTGTAGTCCCATGTATGTGTTAAATGACCAGTCCTCACTTTGGATAGATATACAGGTAGGGACTGTACGAGAGGAGGCACTCAAATCTATGCTTCAAGTTGCCTTGAAAATAGGGTTAGGCCTTAACTATGCATTGTCCACTGAGTTGTACAAATGAAAGCTTGCAAATGAAAATCATCTGTACAAATGGACTGCTTTCAAACTAAAATCACATTAGTGATGTTAAATTACATTTATGAGATTTTTTTTCTTTCAAGATATCCCCAGATATGGAACTGATGGTTTTGTCTCACCCCAGTCTCTCTGACTTGGACTCTGGCAGCTGCAAGTCTCTCTAGAACAAATGCTAAAGATTTGGCAACAAATACTAAAGCATGCAAATTTCTGAAAAACACGGATTTCTGATTATTTTCTTAGAAACTGAAAAATAAAGAGTTCAAATTAAATACTCTTTCATGTGCCTTTTGTTAATTTCTCCTATTACTAATTTGCACAGCATAGACACCCAACTGTTGTTTGTAAACAAATGGTTAAAGGATTAGACACATATAGCAGTCACCTTGCTAGCCTTATTGATGAGTTCTCAAACAGGCAAGTCCTTGTAGAGGGATTTAAACACATGAAAATCATTATTTAACTATAAATGCTGAGACATGAGTTAACTGCACTTGGAGGATTGTAAAAGTTACAGTATAGAAGAAATACCCACAGGTTTAATTCCTAAAGGCAAAGTAGGTGCAACATTGTAAGGCATAACATAGGCACAGAGACCTGGCTGCCTAGTGAGTCCTGGTCCTGAGCCCACAGTTTCCTGCTTTACAGAGAGAAATAGATGCTTAAGGATAGCATTCAAAGACACTGGTTGACAGAGCATGAAACAACCTAATGCTTCTAGCAGAAAACGCAACCACAAAGGCTAGAGCTCATAGACTGCATCACTGTCTTCTAGACTCTCGTGAGTTACCTGCTCTTTTAAACATCAGTGTCTATGTCATATCACTCCTGTGCTGAAAAACCAGGCATAACACCACTCAGAGTGTGGCAGGCCCTCAATCTTAAGGCCTAGCTGAGTTTAGGTGAGCAGTCAGTAATTTAGGGCAGCAAGGGCTTTCCCTTTCTTTTCCTTGTTCCTTCCACCACACACCCCACATATCAAATTCTGCCAAAACAGTAGATTGAGGAGAGAACAGAAAGCAGAGAGAGAAAAAAAACTTTATTCTGCAAAAGTAGGAGTAGCTTCTGTACATTTGTATGTTGCTACTGCCCACACTATCTTCTTCTTCCTCAAGCCTTCTCCGGCCATTTAGTACCGCAATTTCCTGCTGCTAGAGGAGATTGAATCACACAGAATATGGACAACATATTTAAATATTCATTAGACCAAAGAACTTAAAAGAACAGTATAATATCTTCAGTAAGAACACAACCAGGGAAGACCTGGGCTACAGTTTTTGCTCCCTTAGGGATATCGGTACTCATACATAGCAAAGCAATGTTCAAAGCAGAAGTAAAGAGATCTTTCTCAGACTACACGTTTACAGACACCTTACAATCACTCCATAACTTCTTCACAAGTCAGAAGAAACAGTGCATTGCAACCTCAACAAAAATGAGCAATAGCCATGGGCAGTTTCTTCAGTTTTTCACTTCAGTGAACATAGCCCTTCCCTACCGCACCTTCAGGCTGACATGTCATGACAGAAATTCTTTACCAAATATATCCTACCTCTTTCCTGTCCTTGCTTCAAGCAGTGCACCTCCTGGGTCAGATAACTAGCAGGTGGCAATCTTTTCAATGGTTGGCTAGCAGCACCCTGCAGGAGAGCTCAGTGAGTCCCTACAACCGCTCATGAGATGAGTGACCATCTGTATGGGGATGGGGAAGAGGCTTCTTTTTTTCTCTTTCTTTACTCAGTAAAATATCTACAAAACTGAATCTGGATTCACCAGGAGGAGAGATTTATTCATAGCGTTAACTTTGTTCTGTGCTTCTCCCTTCATTGTAGGGCAAACAGCAGTGACTGGCCATTACCAATCCTGTTAAATGATGGCATTTCCTGTTCTGGTTAGTACTACACTTAAAGTTTTAAATTATCCCCCAGCTGAATGTTTTCCTGTTTTAATTGCCAGGCTTTGGAGAGAGGCCTAGCACCCAGGCCCCAACAGGAGTTCAGCTCTGCAGTATCCAGCTGGCTGCTGTCCCAAAGCTGTTAGAGCAGACATTGACTAGGGGGAGATTTACACCCCTGTGGGCTCAAATACTTGCAGCTTCTCCTGAAAAGCTCTGCCTTCACTGCTACTGTAACCCACACTTCCCAAGTAACTTGCTGTTTTTTGTTGGTTTTTTTTTTTTTTTTTTTTTTTTCATTGTGTTGACCCTGGAAGTCCTGCCAAGCCTTGGGAGAGCTGGATGGGCAACAAGCTGCTGTGTCAGTCTGTGAATGCTGCTGGAGGGCTGGATCTTGCTGCAATCTGCCCAGCACACAGCCTTGCTCCATACTGACTGAAAAATCCTTTACTGCTGAGCTCCTTCATGAGGATGGGTGGCAGAGAGCTACAATTTCTGATTGCTTTGGCTTAAACAAAGTGTTTCCACTATTACTAATGCATGCAATTTACTTGTTAGTTAATCTACATTCAGAAGAAAAGATTTCACTTCTTATTAACATCAGTATGAAGGCTAATGTACACTCATTCAACTTTATTATGATGATGATATAATGCCAGTTATTCTTTCCATATTGTCCTTTTAGAGGCACAGGGCTCAATTCTATCCCCATTTCATTTGATCACTGCTATTTACTCCTAAGCTGAGCTTGAAGTAATTATTAGCTTCACTCTTATTTCCAATAAATGCTCAGTAATTCAGTCTCCTCTGGATTGTTTTGCTTCTCTTGGGTTAGAAGAGATGACAGAGAGAATCAATCATTCAGGTGAAAAGATAGTAACAAACATAGGATATTTCACTGTTGTACATATAGAGCTGTTGTGCCAATGTTACCAGTGTCCTGCCTAATTGTCACCATGCTGCCCCATTTCCCACTCCCTGTGCAGTTCTCAGGGAGCTCAGGCGTCTCAGTGCAACAAATCTCCTGTGCAATCTATACTGAGCACAGATTTTAAGAATAAGACTTGCATATTAAAGATGCAAACCAGCTCATGATTGCTGCATTGGTTTATGAGCAGACCTCTGCAACACTACAACAGCCATTGTTCTTTTGTGGTGATGGCTGCAATTATTCTAGAGGCCAACTCCATAATTTTCCTGGTATTTGCACAGAGTGCAAATGTGCTCATTGCCCAGAGCTGGTTTTAACAAAAAACTGTTCAGTCTTTGTCGTTGAGATAGGGCAAGAAGAATTAATGTCAAGTGACTTAAGCCAGAAGCAGTTCTGGCCTGCACATTGGTATTTAAGACCTGGGACTGAGACCAGAGCCTAACACTACACCTGTTGTTCATCCACACAGCACATCCATTTGCTTAGGCCAGGATGCTTTTTCTGTAATGGGCATGGAAGTCCTTCAGCTCTCAGAGATCTAGAGGCTTATTAAGAGTCTGACCTTCCTCTTCAAAGACTGGATGAATGGAAAAGTACAGGGGTGTCAGTGCCAAGCTCCTCAGTTTCTCTGCAAAACAGCTGTAGCAGTTTAAGAAATAAATATGTCACAGCTGCTCCCAACAGCAAATATCTGCTGTTTTAATGTGATGAAAAGCAGAATATAAAAGCATGAAGCTCTTAATATATTTTACAATCAAGTTAATCCACTCCCAGTATAGTTTAACCTTACCTGTTTGAGTTTGCACTGAAAAGGGCTAGGAGCACTAACCCAATAAACCTGCTTTGCTCTTCAGCTCAAAGCTGGGACTAGTAGCTGAGATTTTAAGGATACAAGAGAGCTCTGATGTACCCGCAGTCTTTACAGTGTACCCCTAAGGTTTTGAAACAGAAGTGTGGCTCTGGGCTTGGGTTGCGGTTTTAACTATGTGTTGCTCAGACAATGTTTTTCAAAAGACAATAAGGATGGATAGAGGCTTTAAAAGGCTCTGCCACAGCCCTAATTCCAGATGTAGAGACAGAGCTTCTTAGGTTTCCTACAGCAATGTCTTTAAAAGGCCTTTGTCCAGGTGATTAATTAGCATAAAAGATTACAGTATATCACAAATGAAGGTTAGGATTTTAATGGAAACATAATGAGTTTAGGCATTCAAATTGTATTGAATTTCACATCTCGGACTTTACTGAGCTAACTCTCCAAGCTGGAGGCAAGGAGTGTATACTGCTGAAGTAGGCTTACAGCTACCTGCTGTTTGCTGAATAAGTTTTCCCTTATGAAAAGAGATACTCAGAGATTTCTTCAAAGAATGCAGAGTGTGAATAAAACAAGGGAGATCTCATCCACCTCAACCTGTCCTAATAGCCAAGAGACCTCTGGTGAGTGTTGCCAAAGAAAATGGCAGGAAAGATTATGTGGAGATAGAAGATGTACCAGAGAAACACTAACAGATGAGTACTCATGATTTTGGAAATGGAGCGGAAGCTAGATGGAGAAGCATGAGCTGCTATTTGTGCACTACTGATTTTGAAAAGCAACTTATAGGCTTTTTTGTAGGCCACATTGGTGCAGGCTGTTACCCTTCACTGGTGGAGAGCAGGATATATCCATTAAATGCCACTGCCAATTACATTTCTGTCTGCTCTCAAGAACATCACATTCTTAGAAAAGGAGCTGGCAGCTCTTGACATGCTGTTACTGTGGGGAGGGCAGAAGCAATGTCCAGAAGGGAAAGGTCTTCAAGCAAAAGGTTCCAGGAAAGCGTGATAGAGTATAAGAATAGAAAGCAAAACAAAGTGCACCAGAAAAGTAAACCTCTAGGCAATGTATGCAAGGGATGGACTCCTAGTCGTGAAAAACAAGCTTTTTGCATCAGTGAACGAAAATGAGCCTCAGCATGCACTTCATTTTATCTCTGGCTGATCTCTTAGATGAATATTAATAGATAAAACAACATAAGTGCACCTGAAGGAGAAACTGGGATTCTGCCTTTGAATACTCTCCTTCAGCTTTGGTGCAAAGAATTATTCAGATGGCAACATAACTGCAGTGCAACATATAAATCCTTTGAGAAAATGAAAACATCAGAACGAAGTCTGTCCTTTCCCAGAGAACCCTGGCCCATTTGCCCAGCTCCCCATTCCTCACCAGTATACGAGCATAAGAGGAAAGAACACTAGTCTACATTTTGCCTACATGCATTTAAAAAATATAGAGAGTAAATATACCCTTTTATATGCTCATATTTCATTATTGTCAAAGCATACAGCAGTGAGTCTAATAAACTCTACTTTGAATTACTTAGGGTGTATTAGGAAAATGAAGCCCAGAGAACAATGCCTGAGAAAGCAGGGTGACCCAAGTCCAAATGCATACAGAAAATACATTCAGAAAAATTTAAGAATACACAGCTTTGGGAAGGAATAGGAGGGAAGAAATGTGATAGCATAACTGAAGAAGGGGAATGTGGACCTTTTTCTGTTAGAGTATGGCTTTTGTGGAGAACACTGAACAAAGATATATGATCAGGGGAATCACGTGTTTGTCCCAGCTAAAAAGCATGATTAAGTGTAATTAATGCGCTCGTTAAGAACAAATGAGACTGACTATACTGAGAAGTTATCAAAAGCAGGTTCACATCAGGCAGCAACTAAAAGACCCTTGCACAAGCCAGAACACATGATAAATGAGCCTTTATGAAAGGGAAGCAGCTGAGCAGTATGTAGTGCAATACAGGCTGCAGTGTTCAATGATAAGAAAGCACAAGCATGCAGATATACACAACTCGTGGGGAATGTCTGTGATGCGATAAAAAGTTTGGCAGCTGTGCGCACCACTAAAAAAAGAAATTTCTCTTGCTTCTATTATAGCTTGTGCAGTTAACACATTCCAGTGCTGATTCTGAGACTGAAACAATTCACTAAGGAAATAGACATTTTTTGCATATAGTCTTTGCTGCTCCTCACTTTTGTTACATATTTAATTCCGACCATTTCTGAGCTAGATGGCCAAAGTTGCAGGAGAGAAGAGTTCCCAGAGATCCTACTGAGTTATATGGTGATATGTTCATTCCCTCATATGGAAAATGGTTTTTAGCATCAATTTTTGCTATCTCCATCGTATCTTACGCAGTTGAGGTAGAAACACATTGACTGCTAATGTAACTCATCAGTTCAGACTTACCAAGTTAACACAACTTTGCTTTAATGCTCACATTCAATACTTTGGCACCAGGACTATTGCATCCCTGAGGTAATAGAAATGCAACTTGACGGAGATCATGTACACATACTTACTAACAAAAGACTGCCATGTTTCTCATTGTTCTTTCCCTCGCCTACTGTAAATAGAAAGAGAATGGAAAAAGAAAAATGGACAGGTGAAGTAAGCTGGAATAGAGTTTTGGATTTACCTTCCTTATCTTTGCTCTTAACTGAAAGACAAGCTTTTGTCTAGGAGATTAGCAAAACTCTCTACTGGATTTGTGAGTGCTACATTGTTGTGTATACTATTATTTCATTAAACATGCCTTTGTTGCTATTTTAAATATAAAGAATTTAAACCAGAATATTAATACTTATCTAAACAGAATAATGTTCATAAAGGAAAAAAAAAAAAAAAAAAAATAAATGCAAGTCTGACCTACTCAGTGCTGTATAAGAGTGCTGTCCCTGGGAAAAGAGTCTTGTTTTCAGTTCACAAATCATGTCATATTTATACAACAAATTACACCTGATCCAAGTCAATAAAAAATAATGAGTATATATATTGGGCAAATGTGTACACAATTTTGAAAAGTATTTATACTGCATGTTTTTAATCTTTAGCCAAAATGCATTTGTGAGCGTTTCTTCTAATTAAAATATTTTAAGAAAGATTTGTGTTTTTTGGATAAGCTAAGAAAAAATAACTTTTACTGCTTTTCATTATTATTTATAGCAGTGAAGAACATGGTATTTCCCTGTTCACCTTTCTCAGATGTTAGATTGTTGACAATTACATTCTAGCAATGAAGGCAGAGTCTGCCAGTTTTGACGCTGACTTAACCGTGGGCAGGATAACATGTTTCATCCTGTTTCCATGAAACACAGTAGGGAAAGCTCTCCTGAATTTTCATGGCACAGGATGAAGACTCTTAAGAATAATCCATGTAGAGTGGGCGTTATTCAGATCATTGTCTAGGAGCGTCCTAAAGTTTGAAATGAACTGATTCATAGAATCATACCATAGAATCTTTAACCAATTTATTAGCATGGTTACTAATTAAAAACTTAGGAAATAGTTAATGTGATCCATTGAAGGACGTCAGCCTTTTCTAATGACCTACTAATAGTTAACACTGAAAATATAGTACTCTAAAAATCATACAATACAAACTGCTTATAGAGAACACACCATGTGTAGCAGCTTTCTGGTTTAGATGGCAACATGGCAACATATTATGGCGTTCTGTTTGTTTTGGGTTTTTTGTTTGTTTTTGTTTGTTTATTTGGGTTTTGGGTTTTTTTTTTTTTAGCTTTTCCTTTTTTTTTTTTTTCCTCAATATTGATGCAGGTACTAAGTCCTGCTGTTGGGTCAGTAGTTGAACTGGTATGTCAAAGTGGGAAAAAGCTTTAACTGAGAATATAATAGATGCAGGGTACTTGGATCCCCTTAATGTTATTTGAGTGAATTCCATCCTTACTACACAGGTGATAGTAGC
Source organism: Tragopan temminckii (assembly GCA_028571105.1). NCBI lineage: Eukaryota > Metazoa > Chordata > Aves > Galliformes > Phasianidae > Tragopan > Tragopan temminckii. The sequence goes on along the minus strand of JAOWBP010002559.1, from coordinate 29,153,610 downwards.
CAATAATTGAAGCTCAAAAGCAGATGGGGGTGTTAAATTAAATTACTACAGGTAACACCTGTAAAAGTACAAACATTACAGTCATTGGTGGAATTCAACCAAACCTCTCCCACCTGTTATCAACACTTATTCTTGTTGATATGACAACATAGAAGTCATATCAATATAACAAAAGCAAAATAGAAGCTTGGCATTGCCCACACACACATTAACACAGTCTTTCAAAAGTGCTTTTACTGCTAGTTTAGCAACGGAGAAATCCAAAGTATTTTTACTGATAAGCATGAAGATGGCAAAATGGAAATAAGCAACTATGCTATAGAACTCTCTCCACTGCTCCAGTTGCACAATGGTTTCTAGATTATATAGGAGGGGCAGAATGAAAAGGAAAAAGAAATGTAAGTAGTTTATAGGCTCTTTATAATGTGCTCATTAATCTACTAATTAAGCAAGGACATCTTAAACAATTGTAGAAAATAGCCTAAATAAATAAGAGACAGAAAGGAAACAACAACAGGCATTTACAGTAAGTCAGATGGGAGCCTAAATAAAGTGTGTAAAATCAGCTGTTTACAGCAACTCATTATAAGGTAAAGAAAACATCCTTTCAATTAAGCAAGAAAATCTCAGCATTCCCTAATAGCTGTCAGCCCCACTGGTTACCAGCTGGCAGATCTATATGGGCAGGCCAGTAGAAGCAAGTACTGAAGAAAACTGGGAGTAGAAGTTTCTTAGCCTTTTCTTTGGTGTACGCCCCTTGAAATGTAATCTGGTGTTTGTTTTCATAGAGTCAACTCACTTTAACTGTTCATATGTTGTCACTAAGAGTGACATAACTAACACTAAGAGTGTTGCCATAAATAAACACAGGAAACTTATATTAATCCTTATCCTTATTCATTCCTAAAATCCCAGTTTATGCAATTTTTTAGTAAATCAATAGGACTTCCCTCTAGGTAAAGGCTGAAAGCACAAAGAGATCATAAATCTGCTTATTATCAAGGTATTCTTCTTCTGTTTTTATTTTAGCACCTATTCACCTTCTGAAGTTAGACAGAAAAATGTGCTTGGCAGGCCAAAGCCATGAGCTATGAAACTCCTGTACTGTTTCCTGGGGTTCAACTGTCTGCAGCCAAAAGGCTGCCAGCATACACCCCACAACACCCCAGGTTGCAGCTGGACCCAGGAGCTTAGCTTGCAGTACTGCTGTGAAACCTGTCAATTCTCCTGTATTGCTTTACCATCTCAGCAGCTATTGCTGCAGCTGTACAAATAAGATTCACAGATTTTACCTTTGGGCCTGTTCTCTAGCTCCAATGAAAAGTCTTCCTCTCTTTGCCATTGCTTGTCTCCATCTTCTCTATGGAGAGGAGACTGAGGAGACTTCCTCCACAGACCTGCCCCATTTTTGAGGTGAAAAGATAGCATCTGTGGAAACATGATATTTTAGCGTAACTATCAGCTGAGCGCTAGTAGTTCTACACGAACACAATTTCTCAGGAGGAAAAAAGGAGAAGTCTGGCTCCCTCCACAAGCTGCACATAAAATAGAAATGATTCTCTTTGTACTTTCTTGTATCACCTCTCATTTACTACAAAAGTGGCGTGGGTTTTGTTTGTTTGTTTGTTTTTTATGCTTACCTCGCATTATTGAATTCCTGGAGTTTTCATTAAGGGCTTTGGTTTTTTTCCCCATTCACATAACAGATTTTCTTTTCGCAACTCCTGGAGTTTCTTCTGAGTTGTCTTATCTGTGATCCTTACTCACAGACCTGAGTCATGGCCTCTTCTGGCAGAACAGAGCCACATGAGATCCCCTTAGGAGTCTCAGATCTGAGCATCAGCCACCAGTTACTCCAGAGCAAAGAAGAGCTACACAGAAGGAATATACAGTGTTCTCATAGCTCTCGCAAGCCTTCCAAGTTAGTGGTTTTGTATAATATCATGCAGAACATTTTGATTTACTGACAGCCAGGTGTAAATTTGGGTGAATATGCTGTCCTTTCTACTCTGGAAATGAATGAATATAGTCTCCTGTTAGCCTGAAACCTTTATGTTTCCACTGGTATTTACAAAAAAAATGAGAATTAGGTCTCCAGGCATAACTGATAGAAACAGCAACTAAGGAAAACAAAGATAACAAAGATAAACTTAACCAGACCAAGGAAGTTTGCTCAAATTATCTTTAATGCAGAAGCCTAGAGACATGAGAAAGCATTGTATTGCCTCCTTCCTCTCTCGGTTTGTTGTATTTCCTGACTACTGCTGCTGCATCAAAGCACTCACACAGAAAAGGGCCTGGCATTACATGCCAGGAACAAGATTGTGCTCAGTCATGAGGCTTTGATCTTCAAGACTGTTCAGCTACGTACAGTACACAAAGGTGCAAGCTCGGTACAAGCTAAAAAGGGGGAAAAACTCTGGTGGTTATTTTTGCCTGGTGACTAAAGAGTTAGTACACACCAGTAATAAATGCTGCGTGTGTGGTTTTCATTGCTGATGCAGTTTTAAAACATTGAGCATATGCAGAGGAAGTCCCAGCATAGTGGTAAATTGCAGCATCTAGATTTTTTTTTTAATCGTTCTGTGTATTTTTAGAGATGTACAAGAAATGAAATCTTCAACCAGAAGGAAGTGTGGAAAGAACTTTCTATGCAAAATGAAACCTTCAGTGTTTGTAAACTCAATATATAAAGAGAAATAAATAGGTAGAGCAAACTGTCCATTCTTTTTCAGGTTTCTCCATGTGTACAAATATCCAAATCACCTCTAGAAAATTCTCTCTAGAAAATCTTCTCTAGAAAATTACTCACCTTTATAGTCTGGTGGATTTTCAATATTTCTTTGACTTCTTGATTTACAACCACGGGGATGAAAACCAAACAAACACCTTTTTTGTTGCTGTCTTCTAGAGCTCCGTGCTTTGTTCTATTATAATAACCATCCTGACAGACTTTATATCACATAGATAAGAAAGGAGATACAGCATGTGCTGTGATCTATGAACTTCTTTAAGGATAAGTGATACTGCAGTGAAACAAACAAGCACATGTCCCCCCAAGGGAGATGCAGCATATTTAGGGACGACTGAAACATCATGGAGATTTTTTTCAGTAACATTAATGCAATGCTATCTGTGAGTTAAATTCGTTGCATGTATTTTTTTCATTCTTTTTTTCAGTGTGATCAAAGATGGCCAGAACCTCAACAGGAGATTTTAAGCCATCATCAGTTAAGTAAATCAACGTCAATGTGAACATTAGCTGCAGGGGGACAAAGAAGCAGAGAATAACACGGGCACTGCATACAGTACTTGGCCCAGGACACTTGTCTCCATAAATATCTATATACATATCTCAACTCCAAGTAAGGTTTTAAATGGTAAGGCATCACTTTGCCTTTGCATAGGTTAATTCCACCTTTATAGTTACAACAGTATAGGGGCACTTTTTTCTGGATTAAAAATGATTTTTCATGTTTGAAAAAAACTGAGTATAGCTGCTAGAAGTGACAATGTGTTAATGTCAACATCTGATGAATACAAATGTAGAGGGAATTGCTTGTTGCTGAAATACATTAGATCATAGCAGCAGCAAAGTGTAACAGCGAGACGCCACCATCATCATTTCAACGTCTGTTCCATATAATTGCAGAGTGACTGCAAGCTAGCAGGGAAAGCTATCTGTCTTTGGGATGCTTGTAAGTGACATGCTATTTAAAATAAAGCATTGAGACTATGAAAAACATTCAGAAGCTTTTCAGCATCTATTGAATTGTGTACAGTCTTCATGGAACATCATAAATGCAGTTCTCAGAGGAAGTAAATGGTTGTCTGAAGACATTCCTATCAATGCCATTAACACAACTCATCAGCTAACAAGAACATACTCATCTGTCTAGACAGATGATATTAGAAAAGTAATCACCATAGATCATATTCATGTCCCAGTCCTAAAGGAGCTTTGTGTGGTTTGATTCTGTACCTGCTCTGGCCCACAGTACTGAATGCAGTGATCCTCAGTCACCAACGGCATTAGTTATCTAAGCCCTGCATGATCAGTAGAGCTCTTCCTGTCTGCACCTGATGAAGTATTGGTCTGGTGCAGATAAATATAGAGCTCATTGCAGAACCAGAGCCTTAAAACATCAAAGAAACCGTTTCTTGTCTTTCCTTTTCCCATGATGCTACAGAGAATGTTTAGAAGATTAGCTCAGATTAAACAGCTAGCATTTTGACAGGTAAAGGAGAGTCCAAACTGTAATGACTGTTCCAAATCCACAAAGACTGAATGTCCTGTCCTTTACAAGCATTATAATAACAACGTACTTGAAATCCATTTGCGTGCTTAATCTCCTTGGATTTTGCTAAATTGCATCTGGAAATTACTTTGGTTCAGAGTACCAAACTGATATCTCATCTTCATGAAAAAAAGTATTTCTTCTTGACTGTTATTCTGCCACTTTTCCCCTTTTGTCTGTGTTCTTATTCTCATGAAAATATTTCTATTTAGTGATATTGAGGGTGGCATGAATAAAATTCTAGTTTTCTTTTGAGGGATATCATCAATACAAGACCTGTCCAGTCTTGAAGACTTAATGTATCAGAGTCACAAGAGGGCAATTGTCCATGTTCTGTCTTGAAACTGAAGCTCTAATCTCATCAGTAGCATCATCTTAGTTTTTAATCAAATACACACTTGAGGAAAAAACAAGGACTCAGAAATTAATTGAAATTTATTGAGGAACTTCAGGTTTGGCTTTATGACTGCTATCTCAGCCTAAGGACATGACCCTTAGAGGACTTACAAGCAAAAATCTAGAGGTAGAAATGATGTTACAGAAGTAGTTTCACATAGCTAGCAAGCAGAATGAAAACTCAAATTTATTTTGCTTAAATTAGAGAAATGATTGTCCTGGTTGTTTAAGATGCTGCAAAGGTTTAGGGACATTTAGCGAAATACCAATTAGAAAGGCTGACAAAGAGATGCACTCATCCTACTACTGATTAGAAAATGCATTATATTATGTTTGCACTTCTTCAAAAGTGCCAGATAAATGAAAATGCAATCATGGCTCTAGTGATTTTTTTTTTTTTAGCAATAGTTTATGTGATAGCAGATTGGGGTGAATTCCAAAACTACATGAATCTAAAATATGGATACCATACACTATTTATGTACTTTTTCTGTTGCAGAAGTCTTATGCTGCCCATGAATACATTGGTCAGAGTACATTTCAAAATAGACTTGTGTCAAGTTTTATTTGAAAAGCACAAGTACTTTATTATTTATTTGGTATTTATGTGTACTTCATTTTTTCTTCAGTAGGACTCACCTTTTTTTTTTTTTTTTTTCCCTCAGAAGTTATTTCCATTGTAATCCAAGAAGCAAAAGATTCCTAGTTTAAAGTGTTACCAAAAGCTTGGATTTATATCCATTTGAGTTATACAGCTTTGTAATTAATAGTAATACTTCCATAGTAAGATTGGAGGGCACAACACAAGCGGATTTTGACATGTACAATTTTAACATATGCAGAGTGGAAATTCTCCAGTGAGTTATTTGAAAGAATTACTTAAAAACAAAGGTATTAGAAATTTCTAAACAACTTACACTTGTTCAAGTGTGGCAAAACAACCACTTAGCTTGAATAGATCATAGTACTCATGGTGATTTTGCCTACTGAGCCACTGTGAAAGAAAGACGACAAAATGTCTGAAAAATGGCAGACTAGATTATCTGCGAAGTTCTTAATGAACACCACTGCTGCTAGTTAAGTTGTATGTTGCTCACAATCAAGATTCAGAGACATAGATGGAAGAGATGTCCTTATCTTAAGGAGGAAAATCTTAAGAGAAAATACGATAAGAGAAAAAAAATTGCATAGATAAACTCAAAATATTACATATCTTTCGCTCTTTGAGAAAATTCTACTCAACATTAGTCAAAAACACTACTGCAGTGTGATCCACTTGACAACACCCTATCCAGAAGGAGGTAAGCCAAGGTATCTGGTCCTATACAAATGGCTTGAGATCTGGATGCATTACTAATGAAAGATGAAGTACAGATTCTGCTGTCAGTGTTTCTGTCATCACACCAACCTGTTAGAAAGTGACACTGCCAAATGACACAGCTTTTATTTAGGGAAAGAAAACTGAGACCCAGGATATTCCTCCAGCTTCATCACCAGTAGTACATGGCCAAGAGGTCATGCTGTTTTTCGGTCATCCTTCTTTTAACACTCCCACATTCAACCTCAGGAACAGACTACATCCTTTTCCAGATGTGAAATTTACATATGCCACAGATCTACTATCTCTTGCCTTTTAGAGTCTAGACAACCACGTCCCATGATGGAACCACCAGAATCATCATAACTGAAATCACAAGAATTTCTCCCAGAAAGGAAAAGTATACAAAATCTGGCTTCCTGGAACCTGATTATTGGCATGCAAGGCAAAATCAGGTAGTACAAAACATCATGAACTAAACTTGATAGTTAGTACTGAGTCTGCCTCAACAGCATCAGTCTTATTAGCAAACACAGAAAGCTTCTTCACTGGGACCCACCTCATACGTCAGCACATCCCATACAACACATCCCAGAAGTTATTCAGTAGATTGCAGACCGGAGGGAAAAGAAAGATGGATAATGTTATATTCATCCCCTCATCAGATCAGAAATCATCAGATTTTCAGATTTCAGTCAAGCAGTTTCATTGTGGATCATTTATTTCAAACAGAAGGCACTGCAGCAGGGAGCACCTATGAACTCCCTGCCATTTGCTACCTTTACCTATTGCATGCTGGGCTCTCCAGCCTGTGCACGGACTTCAACTTTTTCAACATCACAAGACAGACAAAGAAAGAAAAGTGGAAATGTGAGACAGAGAAAAATGACAGAAAAAAATGAAGGCTGATACAAACAATCTGAAATACAAAAGATACCTCAAAGTTTATCTTGCAGCTTTCTTGTAAGCCAAGAGAATTTGCTGCTGCCTCATCTCAGTTCCTAGAGCTATTCTGAAACTGTAAGTCACATAATCAATCCAAAATAACAGCACATAACAAAGTTGGACATTTTCTGCTGCAAAAAATAATCACTTCATTGTAAAGACCACACATGACTCAGGAGCACTTTCTGTAACTCTAGTTTCACCAAACTTGTGCCCACTTGCATAAATATAAAAATATGCAGCAATTCAGATGTGCATTTCATACATTTCTGAAATGTTCAGAATATTTAAATACAAGGTTATACTCATTTCCACATACTTATCTCTATATCAAAACTTCTTCATTACTCTCAACATAAGAAGTGAACACACTAAATGTGGAAAACAGGACACAGAAGAGCAGACAAAAAACTAAGACAGGGACTAAATCAGAAAAGCACTGAACGAGTGTTTTTCATCCATGGCAACAACAATACATTTCTATAAATAGGTTATTAATAAAAAGAAGTGCCAGGAAAGAATTGGCTTGCCACTTACAGAGAGTTGTCAGTAGAAGATGTGAAAGAGGTCAAAGCATCTAATTCTTCTGGCTGCAGTGAGTTTCCTAACACAAGTAGTACAACAACTCACGGATTAATACTTCTGCCTAGAAGAAAGAAAAGGACATTAAAGTTGTTAAGACATTTTCAGTTCACTGGCCAGGCTGATTTCATCATGTGGAACTTAAAGATGTAGGTGAAACAATGGCAGGAGCATTAACAGTTATCTCTTGGAGCTGGTGGATAGCAAGTGATGAGGACCAAAAAGAAAAAAAAGAAGAAAAAAAGGAGAACAGAGCAGTACTGTACTTTTATTTGGAAGAGATGGATAGATACGCTAAAAAATTTCAGATAAACCTGTGTAATTTTGATTTATGAGGAAAAGAAGCAGCAGAGTTTTGTAGCTCAGAGAGTATACAAATACAAACCAGAAAGGGTTAATATGGAGAGAGAATGAATTTTATTAAGCTAACTGATGTAACTAAGAAAAAAAAAAAATCAGAGAAAGCTTCAGGAACAAAAACCCTTTTATCAGAAAAATACTGGACCAAATAAATAAACTATGTCTAAGGAAAAAAAGGAGAGGAGGGGGGTGAAAGAGTGATAAGTAAAAGCCAATAATGGATTTGCGAAGAACAAGTCATGTCAAACTATTGTAATTTCCTTCTCTGACAAAGAGACAGACATTACAGATAGAAAAGAATAAGTACACATCATTTTTCTTGACTTATTAAGGCTTTTGACACTCTCACACAACATCACAGACTGGAGAAATATAGTTGAGATGAAACTATTTGATGATGGCTGGAAACAAAGTATGTACTCAAAAACATCAGAATCTTACCATCAAAATTAAAGATAGAGAGGCTGGGTAGTAAGATCAACCGGTAGCTGCCTGGGTCTACTCCCACTGAATAATTCCATTAGCAGCTAGAGAGAGGGAATTTAAAGTATATTTGTTACACCTGCAGCTGATGGAATGCTAATGGGCTATAAACAGTTTGCGGTACAGGGGGAAAATTAAGCAGACCCAAGCCATCACAAATTCACCTTGCTATCAAGGCTTACCTAGGATTCTAAAAACCAATTTCTTCACAGTCACCCTGTCCTTGGGCTTAGAAACTACCTACGCCAAGTGTAGGAAAAACAGCAATTTTTTAGACAAAATTTACATGTCTCGTGTTAGGTTCAGAGACATTTGTAAACTGTATTGGGAGCGCTGCAGGGGTGGGAAAGCAGTAGCTAGGAGTTGGGTAGTGACTGGCCTTTGGGAAGACAGGCACAAACCAGATGTCAGACTGAATATAACTGGAGAAGGCCCAGACCACGAAGTTATGCGGGGCAGGAGAGAAGACAGTGGGGTGGGAAGCCAGATGTAAGTGCAAGCAGCAAATCACCACATTTGTAATTAGTCACAATGTTAAACACATTTTCCTAGAAGCAAGGTTGCAGTGAGAGATTGATAGACCACAAAACTCACATACCTCAAAATCAGGCTGGTTGCTTGCATATAGAAGACATACAGGTGGAACAACCCTTTGGCTCTGATTGCATGCTGCCATGTGCATGATGGCAAACAGCTCCTCCTGCACCATCTTTGAGAACCAGCCTGTGTGATTCAGGGGATGTCTTGGGAAATTCTTACAGATGTTATGGTTTTGATGAGTCTGTAGTGGCCTTATGTCACGAAGACAAAGGCCACCCAGGATGGGATGCCTGGGACTAGCTTAATGTTCACTAGTACTTGTACAAGGTTCATGGTGCCCCTGTCTGATGCTGCAATGTGCTCACAATATACCTGCTCTCAGCTGTACTTCAGCCAAAAAACAAAAACAAAAACAAAAACAAAAAACACTGCCTTGTTCTTGTGTAAGCAATACTGAAGCTTTCTTCTCTCTTCTCCTGCCTGCATCTATCATCCTTTATGAAGCCACAGAAACAGAGGTGCCACAGATGCCTTTCCCGCCTTTTGCCCCTGTCAGGAACGCTTGGGCCTAGCTACTCTCTGTGGCCAAAGCACCAGGAGTGGCGGGAGCTCTCCATGGGGGTCCATCAGGGCAGGGCCCGGCAGCCAGGGCCCATCCTGCCAGGAGCCGGGCAGCTGGGGCACCGGGCACTCCCAGAGAGCTGGGCCAGGCCAGGCCAGGGCCAGGTCATGAGCCTGAGGGTTGGCTTGGCTCAGCAGGACTCGTGGCTGGGCAGGGCTAAGCTACGGGGAGATGAAGCCCAGCCTTGCTGCAGCCTCTGTGGGGGAAGCTGACATGGAGGCCTGGGTCTGGGCAGGGTTGCCCAGGGTTGCCAGGCCTGGAGAATCAAGGCTGGCAGGGCCTTCATGGCTATGGCAGTCTCATTCTCTCTGGAAGGACTTGTGGGTCTCTGGTGAGAGAAATCCTGATTAAAAATTATGTAATGTTTGAAAGTGCTCCATAATTTGGGAGTATGAGAAATTTGTGTCTAAGAATGATTTCACACGTGTTATGGCAAGAGCCATAGAAGTTCTGCAGGTGGATGCAATACATCCGTAGCGTTTCAGGCACAGCTTCATTTGTACATCCAGTCCTCTGGAAAAGTTCTTCACCAGAGTGTGTTCAGGCACTGGAACAGGACAGTGGTCATGGCACAGTTCAAGAAGTGTCTGGACAACGTTCTCAGTCTGATGAGAGCTCTCAGGTCTGATTTTTGGGTGATCCTGTGGGAAGTCAGGAGTTGGACTCAATGATCCTTACAGGACCCTTCCAACTCAGGATATTCTATGATTCTATGATTCTTTGATTCTCTGCTTGTAATTAATATTTAAGGTAAAAATTGCAAGACAACCACTCTCCCCTCAGTTACTAATTTGATACTTTTTTTCCCTCTCTTTACTATTCAAATGACCCAATGAAAATGTTGCTGCTGACTGACCAAACTAACTGTCCTTGTAGGTACCAGACAGGAAGAAAAATGGGATGGAGAGCTATTGGAAAAAGCTACTGACAAGGTACATACTTATATCCTAATAACTGGCATTAGCTTCTGAAATCACATACTGTGCACAGTGAAAATTATCAGTGCAGAAATTATTATTGTAGCTAAGAAGCAATGCCTGAAAAACACTATTCATTTTAATGGCAAATTACTGGGTAAGTTTCAAAGCTGAAGGAGGAACAGTTGTAGTTTATGCCATTCCTGTATAAAGTGATACAGATTTACAGGATATAAAATATTGTTCCTACACAGAGTCAGTACAATTTAGGTTAGCTCAACTCTTGCCCAATGAAAAATTATTTTTACTTCTCTTCTACCATGGAAAACCACTGCAAAGGAAACAGGAGGAGGCAAAATGAAAGCAAAATAAAACAAAACAATCCACAAACAAAAATGAGCGAAAGAAAAACAAGCCACCAAAAAATCAAACTGACTATATTTATATTGTCATTTTGCTGTCCTGTCCCAGCTGAGAGATGTGATGGAGCTCTTTATTAGAAACTGAATAGCAAAAAATACACTGCAGAACAGTTTATTTGCTCTTACATACGCAAAAAGATAGAGCCAACACTTCTAAAATATTTTATTCATCTACTGAAAGATACAACCTAACCTGTGTTTATAAACCAAGTTTTAGCTCTTCTCACCAGTATTTCAGCTGAGTTTTAGAAGAGAAACAGCATGCAGAAAGTCTTCATCTCTGCTAATACTCCTTACTTGAACAGAGACACTTATCTTGAATGTATACATCATTTTATTATGATTATTGAAATGCTGCATTACCTGCAACATTTACCTCCTAGAACTCATTGCTTGCAACAAATGAGCAGTAAACATCAGTGACATGGATGTACACATTTTGCACTAGGTTTGGTGCCATAAAGCAAATGAATGAAGCTAATCAAGCTGCCTACCTCATGATTGTTTTTACAGTTCACATCCAGCTGAGTTT
>JAOWBP010002559.1:29119788-29142095 GCA_028571105.1 Tragopan temminckii | reverse complement strand
GAGTTTACAGCATAGCAGCAAGAAAGGGATATAACAAAAGCATTTCACAAGGGCAATTTGAAAATGTAATTGGTTTATGTCATTGTCAAAGCCAACAGGGGCACAAGTTTATAGGATAACTATAAGAGGGCACAAATACTACTGGTATGAAAACTACCTTGCATTTAACTACATGGAAATTAGCATGTAGTGGCAGGATAACAACACAGTGAGTACCATATCATTACAAGATTATAGCCTTCTGAACCCAAAGGCAAGAATACAGGTTATATGCTAATTAATTTTGGATCTACTAAAGGTAATTACATAGTAATCTTCATGTAGTTACATGGTGTTTAATAGTAAGTCCTGTTAACTAATTGTATAATTAAAGAATAATTGCATGATTCTCCTGCTGTGTGACATATATGGTGGCCAGATAAATTAGAACTGTTGGATTTTCACACTATAGACTATTCCTATCATAAGACTTCAGAGCAATACCATGCCTCCCAAGATATTAATATAGACAAGAAAAAAGTACCAGAAGTCAAGCTATTTGCTGCTTTCTCAATACTCAGAGAACAGCACCTCACACTCAGAACAACAATTCATTTCCACATGATTACCTGAAAGAAAATCTCACTTGACTTTTTCTTTTTTTTGTACTTTTCCCTATGATTTCTGTAGCCTCTCAGTCATGGCCACCCCCTCTTCTCTTTTAGACACCTATAGATCATTCACCTTCACTTGTTCAGAATTCTTTTTTAAGTTTCTTCTTTTTACAAAATTTTTTTTCACTATTTTATTGTGCAAACTCCATTAACCATGTTTCTCCTTTTTTTTTTTTTTTTTTTTTCTTTCTTTCTTTCCCCTTTCCATCTTCTGCTTTCCCGGGGACTCTCTTTATCTCATCTCCTTTCTGCCAAGAACACTGCCATGCAAGTAATAGATAGGAACATTATTGGAACTCTTCCATTAGACTTTCCAAAACCAGAACTGCAGCCAGAAAGGCTCCTCCATTTTCTTTCCATTAGCCAAACATCCTCGGCATTTCTTCAGCAAGAGTCACTCACTGCTGCCAAATTCTTTTCTCACTGCTGATACTTAGGCATTTCTAACTATTCCTACCAGGTAACACCACTGACCACAGAAAAAGTTGCACAGCACAGCCAACAGGAAAGAGGAAAACAAACAATGTGGTTCCACACAGAATGCTGGTCAGAATGCAGAAGATACCTTGTCATGAACTGTCGATGCTAGAAAAATTTTCTCTCCAAAATGGAGTGAAAAATGGGAATTTGCCACCAAATTAACAACATTAAAAACAAAGTCCAGTATGTAAAAATGTTTATTCTTGTTTACATCTTTTTTTGTTGTTGTTCTATATTTCATTTCATGCCAACTAACATTGGAGTTATATAATAGTATAATCTACAGGAAAAAATAGAAACAAGCAAAAAGATCCAACCCCAAATCAGCATCCTTCAATTTCAATATAAAATTTTCTGAAAAAAGAAGATTATTCAAAAATTTCCAAGCATGTATAATACTAAGTTTGTTTCTGAGGTTTCCCTAGCCTGTTGGGGATACAGAAATCTCCATTCAATTCAAAATGTGAACGCAAGTGAGATGTCAGACCAATAAACCACTACAATGATCAATCATCCATGATACCATGAACTGTGAGAAGAGTGCACTCTCTGTCCGGTTTTAAAATACCACGTCCCATTCACTGCCCTGCTGATGCTTGAGACTCAAACTGTTGCAGAGCCCTGCAGGAAGGAAAGAAATGACCTTTTTAAAATTTTGACAGACCTCATTTTGCCTGACCAGCACACAGCACTAGGAGTGGGTGCTGCCCATTCTCAGTAAGCGACAAACAAAATAAAGATTGGTGTGAATGACGAAGAGAAGGAAAGCTCCACAAAAAGGTAGGCAAAGAGCTCCACAAAAAAAAGAGGCAAAGCTACAGGTCAGTGCATTGCTATAGGAACATTTGAGTATATAGAGCTAATAATACTGTCCATAAAATGGGGAAGACAAAACAGAGTGAAAGTGATGACTAATGGCATGATTGAATACAAGCGAAGACAGCATAGTGCTCTATTCTCACTTTTTTACTTTATTATTTAATATTTGTTGATCCTTTGCTTCTCACAGATTTACAGAGCTCCATTTGCCTCACAATAACCATGGACTTGGCTGTCTGCTGTCAGTCTTGAACTGACCACAGCAGCCTGAAGAGTGAGCTGTGCTGAGGGACAATGGCTCATGTAAGTGCATAGAAAATAAACACTGATGCAGTATTTCTAGTCTGCTGAGCTTCTCTAGCACCTCAGTAGGACATACAGCTCTCATCTGAGGGGGGTTGAAGGAGCAGGACAGACTGGATCCACTCTATTGCACCAGCAAGCCAGTGATGTTAGGAAATACCATTCCTGTAAGTAAAGCTGGGCCTCACCTTTACATTGTAGAGCTCCTAGAAGGGATACTGCAATGCTTATAAAGTTTAAAGGTAGCAGTAGCATCTTTTCTTAGACCTCTTGGTGGAGCTGGAAAGGTGGGCAAGGTTTTGTCTTTCTTCTTATCAACAACAGTTCTGCAACAATGAGTTGTATACTGAAGCTTCTGTTTCTAACCCAGAGGCAAACTTTTGGTACTGAGAGCTTTTTAGCTTTTCGAGTTCTCCCTGCTGATTCCCTAAAAGATACTCTGCACCTTCACACCTCACACTGGTCTGTCAGAACTGCAGCAAAATACTACATCAAACAGAAGCAGCCTCATAGTTCATGGCTGTCATTTATAGCTTGATATAATAGTATGTGCAGGTTGTACTTAATGAGGCTGAAACTGCTTGGTTGCACCTCACTGTAAACTGGGGGCATAGAGCTAAGGTCTATTAGGTATCACACTCAGCATCATACTGTTAGCATGCCAAGTCATATCACATGCCCATACTAAATAATTGGCACTTTAAAAAAACATTATTTTATTCACATAAATTTCAATCCCACAGCTCTTGGTATAATCCTAGTATAAATGCAAGTTCAGAGGTCATTGCAAAAGTAACAGGAAGCAAGAAAAAAAGACAACTAAATTCTTTCACAGCCATTTCTACCTCAGAATTGGAAGAAAAAGAAGGCTGTGTGCCAGCCATGTAAAGTACTCCCAAGTCTCATGGTGGGTTTCACTTCCTAGATCCCTGAGCATCTAATGATGGTTCAGAAAGAAGAAAACAAAAGCCTATGTGTGTCAGGAGAGTTCTCTGAAAGGTAATGTGGCACTGAAAAATTATGTCTGATTGTGATGCATTTTTGGCACTGAAACAAGTCTGCTGGTCCATCATATTCACACTACACAACAGTTCCCACGTGTTCAGAATTAAATGGGCAGCTTGCTAACTAACAGTCCCCTAAGAGGAGGAGAACACATCTGCATATGGACTTGGCGTCTTGGTTAGTCATTGTTGTGACAAATGACTGGACAGTTAAGTAAAGTTAAGCAGTAAGCACAAGTGGCTCACAGTATTACTTCAATTTAGAGATAATAAAGACTTATTAATTAACAGCAGTGATTACTAGAGCCTATGAGGTTATGAACATCTCTTTTTTTTTTTTCGCATGCTAGAAGTCTGTTTACTATGCTGATAGTGACATTTTTCAGAACTGCAAATCCATTGTATTAGCATACGGAAATAAGCTTCCAAAGCAGATTATGGGTTATTAAGGGCCTTAGAGTGAAGAGACCACGTCTGTCTTCATCATTTTTCCTCTGCAGCAAATACATCCAGAATTTGGAGGTGAATAACCCATTCCCCAAAGGCCCATGATTGTCCTTCAGACCCAAAGGGGAAAATATCAACAGAAGTCAGCAGAAGTTGGGGAAAGGAAGAAATTAAGATATTACCCTCTCCATCTTTTCCCCTCTTTCTCTTTGCACCACCTTTGGGAAGTCATGACACAGTGTCACAACCATTTTTGCTCCAAAGCCATTACATTAGTGTCTTCTTTCTCCTCAACATGTGCAGCTCTGGATCACTGCTTTTAGCAGCTCTGGAGCTGAGAACGCCACGAGTCTGTTCCCTCAGATGAAGCATGCAATGAGTTGAGGGGAGAAGCTCTGCTCCTCACAGATACAGAACAAGTGGTTCTCCTAGCTCTCAAAACAACTTTTAGTCACTGATCTTATCTGTATATCAAATATCCGTTACCTCACAATTTTAGTACATTATTTGCGAAATACCCAGAAGTCCTGGCTGTGACTAAGTGTACAGGGATTGCTGTTACGTTACAAGAATGCCAAAACTAGGCATGTCAACGTCTAATGAAAATGGAAACTTGCTGGTCATTTGAAAAATGCAGGCTTTCTTATTCTGTGCAAGCAGGCAGTCACCAGGATTTTGGGGTGGCAGAGACTGACTACAAACAGTACAGCAATCTGTCAGCTGTAAGAACTGTCATTTGCCACAGGAAGCTCTTTGGGTCATACCTCTGAATTTATACAGAAAACATACTGACTCACTTGGCAGCTGTGATCAAGACATTTTACGTGGCCAGAAGCACCAACCTTAAAGTGTTTGGCAGAGACCAGTTATTAATGCTCATGCTGTGAATACGTTTCCTCATGTGTCCTTCTTTTCATCTCTCTCTTTCCATCTTGGATGGAAGTAGCTCACCTCTTTGCCCTTTACCACACAAAGGCTGTTGTTACTGAGGAGCTCTTTGTGCTAGCACTCTTTCATCAGACCAAGGAAGAAGAAATAGAGAGGAAGTACAAATAGGAAAGCAGTTCATGTGAAGAAATGCCCTGAACAAAAAGTCAAGAAAGTAAATTCGTATGACTCAGTCACCCTTTCACCTCTCAGGTTTCTTATGCACATTTGAGATACTGCCTGAATCTGAGGATACAAGAAGCACTGTCGAGATGAACAATTCTGAGAAAATGAAAAAGCTCAGCAAAATTTCGTAACGTAATTAAATTTGAATCTTTAAATTTTAAATGTTTACGAACCTAGCAGAAGAAGAGCCCAACTCCGGGGAAACAACGGCAGAGAGTCTGGGTTTACAAGTATTATAAGTTAAATAAAATGTAATTACATGGCTAAAACAAAAACAAACAAAAAAAAAAGAAGGAGAGAGATGAAGTTGTGTGTAATGCATGGAAGTGACTCTTGGGTCTCTGAACACCTGGAGCCTGTCTAACAGGAAGCAGAACTGCGACTGAGAGATGCCGTTGGTAAAGGAAGACTGCAGCATTGCTAACTGGAGAAACAAAAGGGAAAAAGCAATAGGAAGAAGGACAGGAACTAGATAAAAGGAAAAAAACATAAATCAACATGTAAATTAATTGGGTTTTATGCAGTCAACATTTATTGATGAAACACCATTTTTCCAGGAGGTTCCCAGCCTTATGGTGTCAAGTGCATCAGAGGTACAGCTTCAGTCTTAACGTTGTCAGTAGAGATCTGCTTAGTAGAAAAGAGCAGAAATTACAGTAATTCATATGCTGCATACAGTCTTTCCTTGCCCTCATCCAAGCATCAGGAGGAAGTCAGATGCAGCATACAGAACCCATCCAACACCTGCACCTGACTGAGGCTGCAGCATCTACACACACTGGGGCAGGCTGAGCTTCCTGCAAATGTAAATATGTACTTGTGGCAAGGTGCAGTGGCAAGGTGTCCCAGCAGGGTAATTTTCTGTGTCTGTGATGTAAGAGAGAATGAGGATGTTTGCAGCAAAGTCACCCCTCTTTTAACTCAGGTTCAGCTATCGCAAGAGATGTGAGCCCCTTCAAAGAATCATTCTGTCCCAAGACCTTAATTCACTCAGTACTCATACTTTGTTGCATTGCAGCCAGTTTGCTGTCACAGGATTTCCTTTTATTGATAAGCCTTATTTGCTGCCTTATTCATCCAACAGCTTCATTAGAGAAATACAAAAAACTAATCTTTTTTTGTCACTGTCTAAGCAAAAATTTAATAGCAATGTGTTTTTGCCCTGTATCTCAACAACCTGCAATTTTGCCCACTTCAGCTATTTCATTAGTGCTCCTATTTTTTCCCTGTACGCTGCAGCACTGAGAGTTCAGTATTTCTGAAAACAAAATGGTTCCATCTCCAGTTGTAGAGAGAAATTTGTGAATAAAATCTCAAAATAAATAAATAAATAAATAAATAAATAAATAATCCATAGGCAAATAAAAGAACTTCTAGTTTCTATTTCTTTATCCTTCCTAAGCAGATGGTGGGTTTTGTGCAGCTGATGGTCTGCAAATTCTGGTTTGGCAGTACTGAACTAAGAGCACTTCAAGTCAATATTAGCTCTTGACTTTCTGTTCTCACCTTCACTTTTGTTTGCCCAGAACTGGAGGTCACATGGAGAAATATGTAACAGGTGTTTTAAAATACAAACCTTTTTGAAAACTCATGCTAACTTTATTTTAGCCACTGTGACCTCTTTCTCCCCTGGAAACAAAGCCAGAAAAGGCCAGCAATGACACACGCCTCTACTGCATCACGCGGTGACTGCTGAAGTTTGTGAGGGCTATTTGAAAGCTGTCACAGGAGAGGAACCTTTTGGTTTCAATTGGGATAAAACACCATTTTGCACTTTCCTGTCATTTTTTTTTGCTTAGCTTTAATTGTTCCAACATGTGCAAAGACCCCAAGCACTCACACGTCACCGTCCCTTGGCCATCACTCAGATCCCAGCTTTGATAATGCCCTCTCTACAATTTGTTTAAAGCATTAGGTCAGGAAGGAGACTTCAAGATTTAAATTTTCCGATTAATTCGCATAGTGCAGAAAAATCAATACTCAGCAAATGTTCAGACACCTTGACATGCCCTGTACACATTGTACCAGCTTGATAATTGTAATTTCTCTAAGAGGTATGCCATGCATATAGGGGGGTATATCCTACATAAAAGCACAATGGAAACAAAGAGATTTTGACTAGCTCATCAAAGCTTCAACCCACAAGGAAGCATCCTCAAAACGCAAACCCAAATGGTAAAAGAGTAGGCTGTAATTAACCACATCTCAGTGTGGAAACAAAAATCAGTAACAGCTGTAAGAGAAATCCAGATGGCTGCACTATTGCAGGGTAAGGCCATCATTGTAATGCAAAATCATGAAGCACAACCGGTACAGTTTTTCTTTCTTTAAATTATTCACAGTGTGACCTTCCAGGGTGGGTCCCAATTCAGCATTTCACTGTCTCCTTGTCATTAAAGGATGTTTTTCCTGACCTTTGCAAAGCTCCCCCTTTTGTGCACTACCTGGTATCTTGGCAGAAAATACAGGTAATCCACAGCAGATACACACATAGAGGGGAAAAAAAAAAAAAAAAAAAAAAAAAAAAGAAAAAAAAAAAAAGAAAACTTCATCTATTTTCTCTGCTGTCTGAAAAGACAAAAAATTATCTCCCAAACATGAATTCTGAATGCTTTTATAAAAAAAATAAAAAAAAATCGTTTATTAAACAGCATGTGCTTATTAATAAATTTCAAGGCAACCAGATGTAGAAGTCACTTTCAATATGTTGTTGAAGGCACTTATATTAATGAGCATAAGCAGAAGCATTTTTAGATGTTTGTTTGCACAGGAAGAACACTACAATATATTGCTTTGCCAAGCGACTTTGAAGTATTTGTGATGGATAGTTAAGAATTCTTCTTAAAGAATAGCTGGCAGCATTTGTTTATACACGCTCGAGAGGACCTTTCCTCTTCAGAAGGGATGTCCACTCACTGTTTTCTGAATCAATTGGTTGTGAGCTTCTATAAAAAAGCATTTCCATTTTTACATGCGTCATATCTAGACAGCTTAATCCAATATAAATAATACTATTTTTAATAGAGTATTTTAACTGTTCTGTAAAAGCCATTTTAAATCTCAACCTTTTTCCTCCTTTTGTTGTCTCTGGTATAACAGAAAGAGTAACTGAGATCAATCAGATAAGCAGCTCCTGTCAGAATGGCAATGAGGAGAGAACTGTGCTCCTAACTAAAGGAACAGGAAAAATCAAATTCCTCTGAAGTGTTGAGGCAGGGCTTTCATTTGGTTATTTTAGCACAACAGCTGAAGAAGATATCGCTTATCTTACTGTTCTTTACTAAGTACAACTTGTTCCACAGAACAAACAACTCATGGTTACCAAAGGGGAGCGGAAAGCATACCACCAACTTCCACTGCACATGGTGCAGGCAGCAGCACCAGCAATGCTCAGTCACTGGCATTTTCCAGGGATATTTACAGCCAAAGCATACCAGTTTTAGGGGCAGTAGTGTTAGGCACAACACATACATAAACATGCCAAGTGTTGTGTCCTTGTATAAGTACGCTGAAATTATAGACACAGAGGAATCTGAAACATAAAAGTTTCTGAATAGTTCTGATAGCACAGAGTACATCCTTTTGTAGAGAAAGGTTTACATCTCTTCAGATCTGTTTGTTCCCTGGAGCAGGTATTCTTCGGTATGCCAAATTCAAGCACATGGGTACTTTCTGCACAAATAGTATACCTTCCAGGTATGCAAGCATCAAATACTGTGTATGCAAATGAAAATGGTATCTTTGTACTAACTGCAGTTTAAGATGGTTGTATTAGAGAATGAAATCATTCCACTCCTTCTGTATGTTTTTGTAATATTACAAAATTGGGCTGTAGACCAATTTTCCTCCTGGCAACAGCTACCTAATCCAAGCTGTGATCTATGCCATCTCTTTGCATTTTATTTTAGCAATATAACATAAAGTGGATTTCTCAAATGACATCTACCATGGCATAGTGAGAATCTTTCTCGCCTCTGCTGTTAACATTTGTGACAAATCTATTTGTTTTGCAGATAGCAGGAGAAGACTCCAGGGACACCTGATCAAGCCATCTCAGAACAGGACCATGGGAATGGAGGTTATAAGGCAGATTTCTTATCCGTGAGCTGTTTCACCCAGCCACACCAACTGAACTTTAAAAAGGGATGATGAGGGGGTAGGATTGCTCCTTTTTCTTTTTTCAAACCTCAGTATTAGCATCAACTAGATCAAAATAATGTTACAAATCTAAGTTACAGCATGTCCTGAAATATAAATTGTATGTTTTTAGAACAGAATGTTACAAAAACTGACACAATCAATTACAGTTTGATTTAGAAGCAAATATATCTGGTATATATCCTATCATTAAATATTTACCAAAAGAGATGAAGCAGTTGCACACCATTTTTTTTTGTCAAAGCATTTCAAATTCAGGCACATAACAGGAAACAGAAATAATTTTAACAATGACCAATGACAACATACTAGAGTTGAGAATAACTGTTCTTACAAAATAAATAGTTGCAATACATTCAGTTTTGAAAAATCACAGCCTAATTGTTACCAATTCTATTTTGATAAATATCGACATATTTTGAATAAATAAATGTATTTTTTTAAAACAGCTTCTTTAAACATATTGCATGGGCCAGCATTAAGAATGAAACTTACAAGGAACTTAAGGTTCTTGGTATTTTCATTAAGACAACCAAGAAAAATGGGTATTTTATTGTAAAGAATAATGGAGTCTACCTCAAATGAATATACTACCTGGATCAGCACATTCTGAAGTTTTCACTTAAATGTTGCTGTTGGCTCCAAAACCTCCTGCTATTTGGAACTAATAAGACCTGCCTCAATGTTCCCTGTTGAGTAATTGAGTCATTTAAAGAAAGAAAAGTAAGAAGCAGGGAAGTTTTACTTGCTAAATGATGAAAGACAAAAGAAATTCAGTGAAAAGCAAGTCACTGACTTCTGGAAGGGGCAATTTTTTACAAAAGAAAGGGAGGTAAGTGTTCATTTTTCTCATATCTGCCTCTTCAGAGGCAGTTTACATGTGTGATGAGTTACAAAGAAACAATTCAGCACATTTCTGACAAATATAATCAGAGTTTTTAATCCTCTTAACTAATACCAAAGATGATTAGATAACCATGAGATAAATAGCTATGTGTTGTTCCACTCTTCTACAGCCACTTAAAGAAACAAACAACTTTGACGATGGAGCAGGTCTAGGAAATGGTAGCCATAATGCCACAAAAATGTTCCTGCAGAGCTGCTGGAAAGTTTAGCGCGATGACTTTACTCTGACACTAACAAAAAAACCCTTGTAAACTGTCACCATTTTTCTCTCCCACATCCTCCCTGTACCTTCCTAACTAATCCCAAGGAACAGGCAGGCCATACAGGCCAGGATGTGAAAGGGATCAGCAACACTTGAACTTCTTCAGTACCTACAGACAATGAAAGGATGCAAACCCATTACAAAGCCACAGGGATGGGTCGTACCCTTATTGTGGGCTACAGGAGATGAGGTGCCCTTGCACAGCCCATAACCAAGCCCAGGGCTGGCAGAATGCTTTATCTCCCAGGCAGTTCTGGTATGGGAAGTTTTCCCAGCTGGGTGACACATTAGGAAAAGCACCTACTTCCTGTAACATCCCTTTTATAGTCCTCACAGTGAATTAATGGGTCTGATTTTCTCTCCAGAGGGATTTAGGTTTTGAGCCCCTGCACTGCATGGAAGGGGCTTGGACCAGGATTTATATCACATGCACCAATGTTTACAAAAATGTTTTGCAGTCCAGAGGGGCGTCCTTTGTACTGCTGTCAGAAGGACTGCAGCAGACTGCAGTAAGTCAGCAAGTTGCTGGGGGCTCAACACAGAGAAGCCCTATGCCACACTCGCTTTGCAAGAAACCGGGCAAGTTAACAGCACAGCACAACTGAAATGCCATAACAGATAGCGCTGTTCTGCTGAAATCTGGATAGGTCTGCAAGGAGGGGCGTCCCCCAGAAACAGATGACAGACTGCAGGTGACTACTAATTGCTGCAAATACACTTAAACTGCATCTAACACTCCAAAAGCAGTGTGATTTTCTGCTGTTGTCAGATCACTTGACTGTGCTTACATCAAAACAACAGCTGAAATAAACATAATGACAAACACTGGTAATGAGCAGTTAAAACACGTTTCAGAATGAATTAGCTACGATGGGATTTCTGCTCTAGCGAAATTGCTGCTTCACAAGACTATCTACCACTAGCTCATTAAAAGAACACCAATGCTCAAAACTCCTTTACTGGAAGCACAGCCTGAAGCGTGTCTGGCAGAGGGCTCCTGTGTGAGATGGTCAATCAGGGCAGCTTTGCAATCTGTGCCTCCCCCACACATATGCAAAAGCATGCCCCTCAGATTGGAGGTCAGTCAATTAGTCAAATTAACGTCACAGATGTCTTATGGGACAAAATTTCTGGAAGTCAGCATTCAGGAAAAGCCTTTAAAGCGATTGCAGCTGTTGAATAAAATCATTTGTATGCAGTAACGCCAATAAATAGGTCTTGGCCAAATTGTAATAATCCTCTCAAAGAGGAAGACATTAATTGTTAGGAAGCTTCACTGCTGCCTGACTTGTCAAGCAGTAACTGGCCACCTACAGCAACTGTGATCAGGTTCTCCACAACACATCACAGGAGTAAAATTAATTCCTATTTACAGCAGAGTTTAAAAGTCATAACATTTCTAATTTGCAGTGAGATCACCACTCTTACAGCTTCAAAATGCCAGCTTACCGGCTCTCCGCTCTAAAGCAAACAATAAATCGCACTCCACATTTATGTTGACCACTTCCCTGCTTCCATGGATGCCAAGCTCTATTTTTTCTCTTTCTTTATTTCAGTGATTCTCAGCTAGCGAGTGCAGGTTACAGAAAACAGGCATTCTATACACCCCATCAGAAACAACAGAACTGTACTGTCAATAGTTTTCCCCATTTTGTTTCTTGGTTCAACATATGAATGCCATCTTTAAAAGTTTTTATTACGAATGACATCTTCTTTCAAAAGAACTTGGAGAATAGAAGCATATCAGAAACATCTTCCATTTTTGCTATAAGTACTGCTTGACTAGCACACATAAGAAATTAAAACTTTTTTTTTTTAAATAATCATATACCTATTCCATTTTTTGTAGTAGTAGTAGAGACCCACTGAAAAAAGTAGGAGATATATACAGAGGTGTATACATAGGTGAAAGCAGGGTGAGGCATTATACACACACACAGGGAAATAACTATCTATTTTACAAAGTGATGCAGTCAGCAATACCACTAAAATTATTAGTAGACAGTCTGCAAACAGACAACCAGAGTATGATGACACTAAAATATCAGGACATATTCAATCTGACCGAAGAACAATATACAGCATAGGTTTAGATGACGTGCACAGGAATCCCACTAATCTTTTCATAATTACAACAGTATAAATGGTAAAGATACAGTTCATCAATTAGTGCCTTAAAACACTAATTTGCAATAGTGACTGCCCTTCCTTGTGAAAAGGGCATTACAGTACCAAGGTTCCTGGTTTCCTTCCCTACTAGTTTCATGTTCTAGCAACATGGAAGACCACCTCCTCATACCATGTTATCGCCCTGCAGCTATCTGGGTGTCCCAAGGCCCTCCTAAGTCCTTCAAGGGAAAGCAGGCAGGTTTCCTGACAGCTCTGCCATCTCCATGCTCCCTCGCTTTGCCAGAGCACATCCCAAAGCACTGAGTTACACAGTGAAAGTTGCTAAAGGGTCATTTCTGGTGTCCCCTCATAGCTGCAGTTCTTGTGACCTGTGGTAACTTCAGATGTGAAGGGTCAGGCATGGCCTACAAACAATGCAGCATTACTCAGCTGGAGAGCAAATCCAAGCAGCAATCCTAGTCCACAACAGTCAGGTGTGGTCAGGTGCAATTAGAGAACATCATTCTTAAGTATCACACATAGCAACTGGGCTCCTACGCAGCAAACCCCAGCCAGTAATAAATGGTGGCCAGTGCCAACTCTGACTCCCAGATACCGTACAGTCTGATAAGATACACTGATACATTATAAAGTAAATAGATTCCTGTTTCCCTGGGCAGCACAGATCACAATGTGGAGAATAAATATTTCAGTGAGTCATTTCCTGTGTGAGGGAAATGAGAACACAGAGTCTAAAGGTTTAATGCTGCCCCAGTTCAGGGTGTGACTTTTCTCGATATCAAGTCACAGACAACCTGGAACCCACCAAGGAGGTGAAAACTTCCGTGGCACTACTTCAGTGCTACAGGCTCCTACAGCACTGAAAATCTGAATTCAATAGATCTTTACTTACCATCGCTGGGACGATAAACTCCCATGCTTCTCAAACGCCTTTCACATCTTAGGTGCCAGTTTGATATTGTTCTCATGCCAAAGAAGATAAGGTTAATATGCCATTCATAAAGACAAAAGCCCAGAGCTTTTTAAGGGCTATGTTCTTATTGTCAATACATGACTAGCTACTGGCTAGCAGAGTTCCATCAAACTATTCGAAATGACAAGCATCCTTTCTTACTATAGTTCTCCAAATCAAAACAGAAAATACAGAACAACCACACTGTTCCTCATTTTGTTTTGAAAAAAATTCTGTAATCTCACCTCAAAACACCGATTTCCCTCCTTGCAGCCCCTATACATAGACCCATTTATTTTCATCTTACCAACGAGCACCAGTCAAGTGCTGAAAAAGGAAACATGAAACAATTTGTATAGTGCTGACTGACAAAAAAGGATTGGAACAGATGAAACTTTAGGTTAATTTATTTTAGTCTATTTTCTCAAGTAACATTCTGTGGCAACTGCTGTTGTTTGCTTTTTAAGCAGTTCTCTTGTAAACATACATTCCTGTAACCTCTCTACCATGACCAAACGGTGTCATGGATCAGGACTCCTGATGGACTACAGTGATCTGACCCTTCTGTCCCTCCTCACTTCTGAAGCATCAAGATCAATATGTCTCTGTGATGCCAGACGTCCCTAGTCATACACTTCGTATGCGAACAATTCCGTCACAGCAGAACAGGTATGTTCCAATTTTATTTCTATCAGTATAAATGTTTTATTTACTCTCATACACCATTCCAGTTTACAAACTACTTAGACATCCTCTGTTCTGCCCTGACCCACCTGCTTTCACTGAAGGTGTAATTCTGCTTGTAGTTTTGCTGTACCAAACTCCTCTTGCTTCCTGGCATGAGGTCATTCCAGGCAAAGGCTGGCACTTCATCGCTTTCCCTCCTCTCATCTGCTACTGCAGATTCATTTGCAGTGTTCTGTACACAAATACTGATGTTGAGCAATACTTAACCTGTGTGAGTCATTCTGTGTGAGAAGAGCAGAACTTTTCAGCCAGTGGAAAGTAATCCATTTCCATAGCAGAGTTTGTTCAAATGTCCTTACTACTCTGCAGGTCTGTCTTAAAAGCTGTACTTAAAAAGTATAAAAATAGAAATACTTCAAAATAAATATCTCTAGTGTGTATTTTTTTCAAACTTCATGAACTACCAGCTCTTTATAATTAAAAGACGTTTTATCAGCAGTTTCATTTTGTATCATTGAAGATTTATTTCCCATCAGGGTAACAAACCCACGAACATTCACAGAGACAGAGATTAGTTTCCTACACCAACCCAAAATGAAGGATGACATTCAGCATCCAAGAGCAGTATCGTCTCTTTCTCTAGAATAACAATTTCTAGATGTGTTACCTACCAAAAGGCAAAGAAATCTGCTTTTAAAATAAGAGCTTTATTATGCAGAGAAATTAAGCAGCAATAGTAGTGAAGCAGCAGTATCTATGTTATATAAGAAATGTACTAAACACACATTTATAAAAAAGTGCAAACAAGCAACAGATTCACAGGCTTTCTAAAAGCTTGGGATATTATAACATTACAAAAGAGATGTCAGTAGTGCTGGCACTCACGAATAAATGTGGGTTTGTTAGACTAGGTTTTCAAAGCCTAGATGCTTAGGAGGCACATTTTCCCAGCCTTTTAATGCTTGATTTAAAAAGTAACTCTCTGAAATAGCCATTGAGTCCTATTATCCAGCAACAGGAAGTGGTGCAAACTCAAATCCTCCCTGATTCAATCTTAAATGAAACTAACTAGAGGCCTCAAGGTATCAGAGACAAAAGCCTGTTTATATGGAAATTCCTCCTCTAGAAAGCGGCAGGCAGACACTTCCTGATCCAGCAGATAACACAAACTCATCCCCGCCTGTTCGACCACCCCACAGTCAGGTCTCACATCACCTCCAGAATGCTCGTTGTGGAGCAGGAAGCGTTCAGGCTCTTCAACTTTTGTTTACTTTAGCAGTTTCACTTAATTAAATGTAAAAATATTTGTAACATTTACACATTGGAGGAACAGCACACGAGCTTGCCTTAATAAGCTTCTCACATTTTATTTCAACAAAATAGCGGCCAAACTGGGCTTTAAAACTGTTAGAGCATTTCCTCAGTATCATCTTAAAAAAGAAACCCTTTGAAGGGAAAAGTGCTCTAGTACCATCAAAAAATCATTAAAAATAAATATGTTTCAGACAAAAACTTATCAGAAGGTTGTATTCTTAAAACAGCCCTCATGTAGTAACAGGAAGCATTCATGGGGGAGGCAAGTGTGAGAAGTCTTCTGTCTTTCTCTTGGAAAAGACGAAACAACCTCTGGACCACAGGAAATAACACAAGTTTTATAAAATCCCAGTGGTGTGAGTGAAAGCACTTCAAATAAATCTGTGGGTCCTCAAAACAACATTAAAGGACAACAGATGTTCTCCCCACCAGCTTGTTCGAAGGCTCGCGTACACCCTGGGAGAAGCCATTTATTTACATAGATTAAAGTGGGTACTCAGATCCAAACTCATGTAAACAGAGAAGCAGAGCAATAGGTGCATAAGGAATAACAAGCTCTGCCTGTCCTCTTTTTGCCAAAAAGAAAGCCTCACTGAATGTGTCAAGATAATGGAAAAATACAGATCTTTATATATACATATTATTTTCAGACTTAATATCTTTATAATGTAAAACAGAATCCACATAAAAGATAAGTCTTAAACTTAGCTGAAAGCTACTTTTTGAATGAATTTTTTTCTTTTCCTGATATATGGGCTGACATTCTGGTGCCTTGACTGCTATGCTGCCAAAATAAAAAATAATCATCATCATAAGGAATAACTCCTGTCATTGTAAGTCAGTTCTGAAATTAAATCAGCAATTCAGATCCATCTTACTGTCACGCTCCTTAAGCGGAACTGTTCTGCCTAAGCATCTCCATCAGGAACTATTCCTGCTAAATAAGGATAATGACAATATGGGCCCAGATGGGGCTGTGAGATACTCATCCGGCACTCAGGTACCAAACCCCAGAGCACAGTTGTACCATCTTTCCTTCAGCCTGTGAGCAGCCACAGCATCAGACTTCTCCTACCCATCAAACATGTTATTCAGACACCCGTTTGGTAAAATTCATCAAAAACGCTGTTTATATTTTCATATAAACAGGCAAGGATCAAAGTCCAGCTCGAATCACTGGGCTAAAAACGCTTCCTGCAATTAGGACTATGCTACTTATTCCTTTTATAAGCAATACAGCTTTATAAGGAGAAACAGCAAATGCTCCTTGTTTGTCTTTAGTGAAGACTAAGCTGAGGAATTACCCTAAGTGTAGGGGCTGCAGATTTGCTTCTTTTCAGATCCAGGACAGGTCCTTGTGCCTTCACTGCTGTCCTTGTGAAGATGCAGGCATGGAGACATTACCCACACCAACATCTGGAAAGAGAGGAACAGAGCCTGGCTCCCCTTGTTAAAGGAGCGTCCTGAGTATTCAGGTACAGAGCTCACATGCCAATCTCAGGGCTGTGTTTGCCACTGCAGTGGCTCTGCACAGCTGGGGCACCTAAATCCCCTTTATCTCATTGCACAGTATCACAGAAGCCTTTGCAAATCAATTCTGCAGCCCCCAGAGTCGCTCACAATTCTTTAATCTTTCACCTAAGCAACAGAAGGCTTTTCCTTTGTTGTCATTCTCCTGCTGATTCTCCCCAGCACCAGCAAGTTGGGTGTTATTAAGGCAGAGACTTCTCGGAACCTGGAGATATTCTCACTAGCACTACATCCCTTTCTTCTCCCCCTTAGCTGCAAGCCCTCAGCATGCACTATGGGACCCAGTAACCACCAGAGCACAGCTGACCAGCACACCAACAGCCCACTTCAATGGCTCCAGCAAAATCACAAGCAAGGACTAAAGGGAGCTGGCAAAGGCCCAGATGAGAACCATTCCCACAAAGGGAAGGACACTGTGGAGGGGTTCGTCTGCTGTACTAAGTCCAAGTCAGTCTCATTTGAAGCAAATTCAGAATTACTTTTGTGTTGTTGTTGATACACCGAAATGAACTGCTTCATTTCCATGATCACCAATCAGAGCAACCAAAAAGTGCTGTAGTTTAATTGAATTAGTAGAGAAAAATTGATTTGTAAACTACCTTCCTCTCACAACTTCAAAGAACAATTAAAGTGTCGCTGCTATTGTGAAGAGAAATTTAACATCTGCAGGAATGCACAAACCACAGTCTTAAGTGGCTTACCAGTTTGAAGCAATCAGAATGTAGCAGTAGAAATTTTATAGCAAAATATTTCACCAACAAACAATTTCATACCTGCTTTGAGCTTCAGCTTCAGCAAAATTGAGACTGCTGAAAGCCAGGAAACAGTATGTTAAGACACAGTGTGCTTCTCACCAAGGAACAGCAGGAGTTACCCACAAGCACAGCTGTGCTCATGACCCGAAGAGCAGTGTGTCAAAGAGGACAGAAGGAACTGCAGCAGCTCACACGGATAGGGCAGCACTGCAAGGCAATCCAGCAGCAGTGCCCTCAGCACACACAGGAGATGGCATGGGGTAGCCTCTGTCCCTCTGTCCACACGCCTCCCTCGCCTGGCGAGATGCTGCTGTGCTGTAATTGCAACTTACAGCACAACAACCATCAGTTATTACATGCTGCTAACCCATGATCATGGTAATTCTGCAAGAAGTCTTCCACTGCTCCTGAGCAAAGAGCATATGACCCTGCAGTTCAGGAGAGATGAGACCTATCGTTAGGATTAGCACCTTCACAAAAAACTACAGTAGTACACTAGGAAATATCAGACAGATGAAAGTAAAATATTAAAGCTGGAAAGAGCAAACAACACTGTATGTTGAGTCTGTGATATTATTTATAAACGTATGGTTAAATGCCAATGCCTCCTGTTCAGCCTGACTGATCCAACTGCCAACCAATAACCAATATCAGTGATTTTATGATCTAACATTTCAAATCTTGCGCACTGACTAGAAGTCATTATTAGTTAGTTAACAATGTATTCTAGAATTAAAAAATAATAATAATAAATGTGTGCTTCTGTAAAATTAAGTCCCAACAGACATGGTGTCTATTCTCTTCAGATCTTTTGCAGGAAGAGGACTGGGAAATGTGCTTCTCGCTCATGAGAAAAGGAAAGGTAAAGCAACTATGCTCCCATTTTAGATTTGGTTTGGCCACTATAATCCTTAAAATGCTAAGATGGCCCACCTACTCTGATGATCCTTTTTGCAATTATATATTTATTTATTTATTAAATGACTAATAAGTTTTAAAAAAAAAAATCATCAGCTTTCACCTGCTAGTTGTCCAATCCTTCCACAAAAACATTTATTAAATACGAATTTTCAGACTGATTTTGAAACTGATTACATATAATCATAACTCCCTTTTGTAATAAAAATGCATTAAACACAGTTCTACAGGAAACAGTTTTAACACAGCAAAGACAGTAATTCATCAAAAGGAGGAAAGGTAAAAATTAGTAAAAGTATAGATATGCTCATTGTTCACCCACTCTCAATATGAGCTGCACGTCAGAGGCATTCAAAAACCTTTTTGCAAAGTTCATAGGATAACACAGTCTTTTGCTAAAAAAGTCAAAAATCCCACTTCTTTTTTTTTCTTAAATGACTGTACTACACCAAAACTATCACAGAATTATTATAGATGTAAATATCAAATACTACGACAGGTAAAACACAAGTAAATAATGCACAGAGAAAATATAAAGGAATGATGTTACCAACGGAATAAAGAGCAGAACATCGAGCCACCTTTTATTTCAGTAAAATCCAATCAACAACTGAAAGGGTCTGAGTATTTGTTTCAGTTCTAAGGGTCCAGGATAACACGCAACAGAAAAATAAAACAGTGGTACAAGACCTCATGAGGGAAGGCACAGGAGAGGCGGCTCAATTACATGTGTCAAGATTGTCTTGAAATAACTAAATAAGCAAACTAAGTTTTGAAGCACATCATTTACATGCTTGCAAATTCAATTAAGCTTGAAATTTAACCCATAATTTATGTCCCTCTCACCAATGTAAATTCTGGGTACATGTGATTTAACGTTCCTAATGTAAATGGATACTTTTTTTTTTTTTTTTTTTAAATCTTCTAGAGCTTCAGTAAGGAAAATCAACTAATGAAAAATGTATGAATAATTATTTGTATTACAGGGAGAATCTGTGTCTCACAGAATTTAATAGCACACAGAATTCCTTAGCATGGAGAATCTCCCAGTGTAGTTAAGATTTATGTTTAGGATGCCTATACTTAAAATTGTGTAGATGAAAAGGCCCAAATGCCAACTCAAACATCTAACTGTAGACAGAAACTCATTCCCTGATGGCATATTCTTTTACTTCAACACACCAACACAAAATAAATATCACAGAAGCAGTAAGGTAACAAAACCAAAAGGGCCACGCAGTTTGAAGACCAAAGTCTTCCCTCCTTCAACATTTTATCTTTACACTTAAATTCCAAGTTGCTGCATTGTAATAGAAATATGCATTCATGAATTTAATTTATCTTGATTGCTTACATCCCCTGGCAAATGAAGCTCTGGAGCCTTCCACGAAGACCTCAGTTACCTTGTGTCCCGTCTGAGTCTATTATATTGTGAGGCAGTCAAGAAATGAGCCTAAGGGTCATGAAATCCATTATCCAGTAAACTGAATTACTTCATGATTGAACATTATCTAATAACAAATTAATTGGCTCATGATCCATTATAATCATAGTAGATGTGTATCTTTTTTTTTTTTTTTTTTTTTAAAGAAACAAAAATGTACTGCAGTTACATAACTGAATTTTCTACTTAAGGTTTTGCAAAGGTTACAGTCATTTTGGTAGTTAAGCAAGTGAAAAGCTGAACGAAAATTTACAGAAATTATAGCATTGCAAATGTCATTTCTTAAGCAGGACTTACATCTTGGCATACTTCTCATCATTCTGCTTGGCTGGACAGGCTGTTTTCCATTCTTGACCTTAAAACAGGGCACATCTATCTGAAAGATGTACTTTGTCCCTTCTTGCTTGATAATGTTACAATCCAGCAGTCAAATATCATCTATCATCTTTTGCATAATTGAATCCATTTGGGCACGGCCAAATAATGATTTGAAAACAAGTAAATATCACAATCGTAACTTAAACTGTGATAAATTAACTCCTAGAGAAGCTCTTTGGAAAAAAAAAAAAAAAGTGTCCACACCATTAAGCAGCAGGACTCTTGCACTAGTCACATCAAAAATCACTTCATTGGTAAGTTTGTGACAAACTGTTCAAGCTGGAGGTGCAGGCAGTCGTCTTACTATTTCCATGGCTATCTTTAGATACGCTTTAGCCTGTAAAAACAAAAACATATATTTAGAACTTTTCAATATAAAACAATACTTTGTCTTTTTAGGCATATGCTTTTTCACGCACAAAGTTAAAGGAAAGTGTGTTCTATTCAGCTAGTTTTGTGTTGAAGAAAACTAATACATAAAATAAGTACAAGGATTATTTAAATATCAGAGTGAACAAAACTTCAATATTATTTTTAGAATACAATTTGACTTAATCTGCCTTCAGCAGCAAACAGTCAGGAGGTGAGGCACTAAAAAGGAAGGACCTGTGGGACTAGAGCCTCCTATTAGTTATAAACAACCCTCAGCTCACAGAGGGATGCATTGTACACAGGTTTGAGACAGAATTAGAGAAAATAATGTCATTCCAATAAAAAATTAAGATAATCAATTCATTATGCACTTAAAAAAAACCAACATATTTTCAAGAGACTGGAACAGGTATAAAAAGAAAAAAAGCTCACTTCCACACCAACCTGAGATATGAAGTAAGATGCCCTAAGTCAGAGGGCAGAAACCAAAGCTGCAAGACTAAGTGACCCAATTCAAGCTTGCTTCTCTTTTAACCCCTGACAAAATGGCACAGCTTAGACTATAATCAATCTAACATCAAATATTCATAAACCTACTACCAGAAGATGTATATAAAGACACTACTTAAGCTTTAACTACTTAAGCATAAACTACAAAATTAAACACAGTTAATTCTTTATCAAACTGATAGATGAAATTGAACATTTGTTTTAGAAAGGTCTCTGATTTTGATATAAAGATTTTCATGTGAAACAGTACTGTATGTGTGTACATATTTACCATGTATGCTCTTCAGAGATTACTTCCACTGTTAAAATGGACACCTTATCTATAATTTGAATTTGTCATGCCTCAATTTCCAGCTGATACATCATGTTTGCCCAGTAAAAGAAAAGATTCCCCTGCTATTCAGCCTGCTTCCACTTTGTTAGACAGTAACCACAGCAATTCTTCACCTTCTCAAATAAGCTTGCATTTGGAGCCCCTCATATTTGGCTCTATGATTTAGATCTGGGTCCTGACGGGCCTTTAATATAGCAAATCAGCTGACAAATACATAAGGTTAGAGCCTGAGGGGCAGGAAGAAAAGGTCTGCATCCTGCTCACACCACGAGCACCAGCTGCCTAAGCACAATAACAGCCGCTTTTTGCAGGCAACCCTGCATGCTTTCTCTCTTCCAAGCTTTGCTCCTCACCTGTCAGTTTTCTTTTCTGGCACTCTGACTCTGATACTCTTCATACTAAATCAAATAATTCTTGAGTTTGTAAAGAATGCAGACACCATCTACTTGCAGATAACAAAACACATCAAATGCATTATGACCTCAGCAGAGTAACTGAAGGCCTTAATCCTGAAATGCTCTGGACACACGAGTTTCTCATGCAAGTGGCTATATCAAAGTCCAGTGAGCAATCTACATTTGTTACTCATGTGATTTAAGCCTGTGCTCAGCTTCATATCCTCTAGCTACACAATGACAAAGCTAAGACTTATTTTAAATAAGAGCTATAAGAGATTCTGACATATGGCCAAAAAAGTACTACTTCCTATTCTGAAATTCAGTTCCTTCTTGTAACCAACTTTGCATATTAATATTGACCATTAAAGAGATTAAAAAACATGGTTCTAATAAAATGATGATTATGGTTACAATGTCTTCAGAAGACTGGTATCATTCAT